>BSBK01009351.1:0-517500 GCA_027943335.1 Chamaecyparis obtusa | reverse complement strand
GTGGGAATGCGACTCAAGTGACGGACAACTCATCTTCTAGAGAAAACGTGTAAGGTGTGGGCAGCGTCTATCGAACCGACGGATAGACGCTTTTTAATATTATCATACTCGTACTATCCATTTTGAGAGTAAGATAACAATTTTTTAAGTTCAACTTTAAGAATATGAAAATTATGAATATTATATGTAACTAACTTGAAATAAAATGTTACAATACATTTTATCAATACATTTTATCTACGTTTAGTACTTTTAAAATAAAATTAATGGGATCTTATGTTAGAAATAGGGGACAGTATGATTGTTAATGAAGAAGAAATAATTTGAAAACTTAAGATGGTGAAGAAATAATTTGAAAACTTCTATTGTAGTATGTTTTTATTAAAAGTTGCATTGCTTATAATATCACGAGTTTGTGGTATCATGGAATGGCATAAGCATGTTACTATGGTTCATAATTGCTCTTATATAATTCTCTTGAGTTTACACTAGCACTTGTACCTAAAGGAGGTGCAAGGGGTATGCCGATAGGTGTTCGATTTCAAAGCATAAATGAAGCTTTGTACATAATAAAAGGAAGTGTGTAAAAATGTCAGTCTACAAACATTTATCATTGTAGAAAGAAGTCTTGTACATAGTAGCATCCATTTTGGATCAAATAAATTTATAGTAGTGTCCTATTGTATTTTTTTAAGGTGCTCCTAAATTAAAGTAGCATTCAAATGCATGGAAACAGACAAAGAAATGTTGTATTTGTAACTATAAATCTTCTTTGTTTCCTCTTCTTGATCAACAAGTGCGAACCTGTAGAAGATAACATAATATAAAACCTATCAACTGATAGAAAGTTGATGGTAAAATTTAATTGAAGATCTATTAGAGAGGATCCACTATGAAAAATGAAGTTAAGAAAAACCAAATTTTTTGTTACTTATTAAAATAAGGTAGTAATAGATTTTGATTGTGATGTAAATATCTTACTTCTACAAGTATTCTACCTCAAAGTTCATTAATAGATTGATTGAGAAACATTAGAATCTCACTGTATTTTTCTATAGTCAACCTAAAGATTTCCTTGATTGTATCTTGGCTGAATTCTTGAGGATGTTACCTAGGATATTTTCATAATATTACCAATGGAAAAATCCTTGAGGAAAATGTGGTCTCATGGATTGCAATGATTGTCTAGGATATGCATATAATGGATTTATTGAAAATACTTTAGAAACTCTCAAGCGAATGAAATTAGGTGTATCTAGCATAATTCAACAACCTTTACTGGCATTTGACCTACCTGTGATAAAATGGGAGCCTCAAAACTGGGTATGGGCATGCATGGACATCCATCAAAGCATAATGGAAATTGGATTTTTGTCAAGTGGGTAAAAGCACAATAAGCTGTCACCCTTTTACAAAGGAAGAGGCTAACAACACCAAAACTAAAAAACTTCAAGGGCATAAAAGTCACATTTAGAATTTGAAGATGATGTAAACTGATGAAATGTGTGAAATAGGATGAATTTTATGCCTATAATTTTTTAAAATTATTTTGGACATAAATTAATATACTTTTTTAATTTTTAAGGTCTATTTTTCATGTCCTGAAAAATACAACAAATCAGGGGGTTTACTTCCCGTCAAATAATTATAAGTAAAACATTATTTTTTCCTCCAATTTAAAAATATGTTTTAGATGACATGTATACCTAGTGCAGGAAAAAAGAAAGAAGTGTTTTCGATCTATAATTTGCCCGTTATAAGTATTCAAAGTACAACTTACTCGAAATCAACAATTTTTGTCTCCCGCCACTTTTCACCTATCAAAATTATTCCAAAATCCAAATAAATTATATATTCTTGATGAAGATTCTCCTTCTCTAGTGCCGCATAGGATTTTAAATTTTTTTTGAATTGATTTAGTATTTCTTTTATTTATCAAATCAATGACTTCTCAAAGCTTTACATACCTACATGTAGTTTTTTACAAATTTGTTTAACATTTTCTAATTGAAATTATATAAAATTTATATGTCCAAAATTGTAGTTCTGATATCTACAAAAGGGTAGTTTTATTCTTTTGAACCTTTTTATTTACAAAAGAGAAAAAAACACCACAAGTGCAAAATTCTGCATTTTGGGTGTTTTAAAAGTTTTGGCTGCCAAGTTAGCATGCCACCTAGGATGACTCGGCCAAGAAGGACTCGGTCGAGTCAAACTCGGCCCCCCCACGAACGGTTGTGTGGGCGACCCACCCTTTTAATTTGAAGGCTATATATGTGTGTTATGTTTTTAAAAATATATATATCAATTGCAAAATTACATTCTTATTTTAGGATATAAGGATATTTTGAAGCTGGGAGTCATTTTTTCGGGGAAGTTACAAAGATATTTTGGTTTCGAAAGAGTGTGAAGGCAAGTTTTTCAGTGATGAAATAGTAAAACAATAAAAAAATTCTTGCTTAGATATTTGAGCAATGGGAAATAAAAGGACTAGAACAAGGAAGTGTGATCGTAAAAAGGATGACCAAATGAAAGGTCATATGAAACTTGTCGAAGAGCAACCGGTCGATGCTGAAGAAGAACCTATCCCTGTAGAAGGTGCAACTCAACTAGGGGAGGATATTGGTAGTAGTCAAAGTATACATATTTTTCCTACAATGCAGAATTTGATGGACATGAATGAGGAATCACTTATTAGTCAAATTGCACCGAAACACCTGGTACCTGAAAGCACTATTAAATTGTATCTCAAAAATATGTGGATGGAATATTTTGAGAGTAAATCTTTGGTGGGAAAAGCACAATTGTTTGCAAAGTTATTCAAAAAAAAAGAAATGACTCTAGTTTTGGAGTTGTTGGGTATTGATAATAGGAAAATTGGAGGAGGTAAAGTAAAAGAGACAATAATTCAAAATTTACAAGATGCATTGAATGTTGTTAACAGGGCAGATCATAAAGGACCAGATTCAAATGCGGCTAAAAGAGCATTGATGACTATGATAACTAGTAAGAAATTGACACATAGAAATCAAGTTCGAGCAATTTCTGATTTACTCAAGGTATCTCGAAGAACTGTTCATAGATATATTAGGAAGAGAAATATGTTGGATATGGACATTGAAAAGAATTGGGTATAGATTTGTAGAGTTCCCCATAAAGATAGAATTTCTGAAGATGTAAGAAGACGGGTCATTGATTTTTGGACCAACCACTCTCATGTTTCTTCCAATAGAAGGGACACTATACAAATTAACGATGAAGAGACCGGTATGAAGATTTCATATCCAAAACATTTGTCGATACTACACAAAGTGAATTATTTGAAGCATTCAAGCATGAATTTTCAGATGTGAAAATAGGTCAAAAGAATGTTTGAGATGTTGCGCCCTTGCTTCGTATGCATAAATAAGGTTCATGAAACATGTTGTTGTCGAAATCATGTTGAGTTTCACTTATACTTGCAATCATATAAAAAGGTTATGGCAATACTTAATCTAGATATGGTTATTGGAAGTACAACAGAATTTGTAAAGTCCATTTTATGTGATAAATCAGAAGATTCAGATGAATTCAATGTCCAGTGTATAAAAAATGAATGCAATAATTGTGGAAATTTGCAAAAATTTCCTTTACAATTTGATAATATTGATGTTACAAACACCAGTCCTGTGGAAGAGATTTGAATTTGAGATATACCAAACGAAGACAGGAGGTGAATAAAAAAAAATTACATTAAAGGAGAGTGAATTTCCGTACCTTTAGTTCATGGACAGATTTTGATCTATGATTTATCCACATATCCAACATTGTCCATGGTGCACGATGGCAAGCTAAACAGTTTTGTGATTCCAAAAATTATTTCCCACCTGGTTGTATTCTTTCAGTTGTAGATTTTGTGGAGAACTATACATTTTCCCCTCAAAAGGAGCTCAACCTCAATATTATCATTCTGATCAAGTTGCAATATTTGTGCATGTGACCTATAGATATGCACAATACGATTTGGATGAGATAGATGGTATAGATCAAAATGAACGCATTATCATCAGGAGGTTCATTTCTATATTAGTGATGACAAGGTTCATGATAGGAGCTATGTGGCTCATTGTTTCAACATGTTTTTCAACAATCTTGTGAGTCGTGGGATAAATGCTTCACAACATTGGATCTGGTTTGATGGGTGTGTAGGTAAGTATGTGTGCATTATAAATTTTCTTTTAAATTTTCTCAATTCTATGTGTGTGTGTGTGTGTGTGTGTGTGTGTTGAACATTTACATTTTTGTATTTATTTAAATTATAAGTCAATTTAAGTCTGCAAAAGCCTTTAATTGGTTAGCCATACAACATGCTAGACACAACATTAAGTTTTTTTGGAACTTCTTTGAAAGTGGACATGGAAAAGGAGAGCATGATGGAGCACAAGCATGTGTGAAGCGTGCACTCCGACAACATGAACTTCAAGGTATGTACATACATTTGATATTCAACTTGTTTACTTGTTGGACTATTTAACTTTACATTACATGTACACATGTATATATATACTAAATTATTAAAAATATATATCTCTAGATAAGATGATAGAGAATTCAAAGAAAATTGTTGAATGGTGTCAAAATCATTTCGCTACTCGAGACACAAAATACAACAAACATTACTTTTGGGAAGTGATAGGTATTTATTTAATTTACTTTTATTTTTCAAACTCAAATTCAAAAAACTATATATAGGTCCATCACATGTGTGTTTTAGAACTCTTGTTGTATATATATATATATATATATATATATATATATATATATATATATATATATATATATATATATATATATATATATATATATATATATATATATATATATATATATATATATATATGTATATCATGTGAACTACATAATGTATGAATGTGTATATATTGCATTTCACATTTTTCATAATTTCAAATTGAGATTTATATATCAATCCATCCAATCCAAATATCAATCGATCGAATCCTTACAATTGTCAATCAAGTGTTGGAATTAGAAGTTTGCATCAAGTGATGACTACAAAACAACATAAGCCTCCACTTATTCAGCTAAGAGATAAATCATGTTTTTGTGAAGATTGTCTTAACAACAACACAACGAGTCAATGTGTTAATATTGCAAATGGATATGTTTCAAAATGGGATAAAAAAGAGTTAATTAGAATGCCTCCTTATGAAGATGATGACAATGTCATAGACATCCATGATCCTATATATTTAGCTGACTATGAATGTGCTTTGATTTAGTTGTTACAGGTGCGTATTTTTTATTTATATATATATATATATATATATATATATATATATATATATATATATATATATATATATATATATATATATATATTCTTGAGGTTTAAATAAAAAACTTGTACACATAAATATAAATTGTGTAGGTGATATTTTTGTTGTGGTTGCAGATCCTGAGAATGCAGAAGGTGTAGATTATTATCTACTAAGATGCACCAATGAAAAACACAAGTTGCCTGAAGAAGTTGTCAATGGTGATGGACAAAAATATTTGACCGATTCAGTTGTTATTAAAGGCACCTATTATCAACAAGCTAAGATTGGAAAAAATGGAATTCAATTTATTGAATACATGCCTGGATAGAGAGTTCTACATTATAGTCACTTGGTTATAGCGATGAAATTACAGTTTGAAACTGTGCCAAAAAAAGGGTCACGTAAAAACCAAAAGTGGAAGTTGCCTATTGAAGAGCATGAAAACCTTTTGGAGATAATAAAGGATAGAGAGGATCCAAACTACCTGTATCAAGAACTTTAGGTTGAAGGATTTTAATTTGTGCATACTTAAAAATCATATTTGAAACTTACAGACTATAATTTTGATTTGAAATTTATGATTAGATTGAATTTATATCAAGATTAAACCTGAATTGAATTTTAATTGATTAGACCAAGTGAGTTCAATAATTACCTTTTCTAGTCTATATTTCTAGTTCAATAGTGCATTCTCTAATTAGATTGATTCTAGGTAAATTGAATTTAAATTGATTTATTAGATTGATTCCTCTCTCTCTCTCTCTCTCTCTCTCTCTCTCTCTCTCTCTCTCTCTACTTGAATTTTAATTTCAATCAAAACTTTCAATACTTTTTTCAATTGATTAGAATAGATCAAGATTCTAGATGAAGAATAATTCCACTCTAGATATATTAAATTGATTAAACCTAAATTGAATTTTAATTGATTAGACCAAGTGAGTTCAATAAATACCTTTTCCAATCTATATTTCTATTTATTGATTAGATTGATTAGATAGGTAAATTGAATTTTAATTCATTCTAGAACTTTCAATACTTTGTACTTGAAATTTAATTTCAATTAGAAATTTCAATACTTTCTACTTTCTACTTGAATTTTAATTTCAATTAGAACTTTCAATAGTTTTTTCAATTGATTAGAATAGATCAAGATTAGATTAATTAGATTGATTCTAGGTAAATTAAATTTAAATTAAAATTAGATTGATTATTGTTAGGTCTTAAGGGGTCCTATTAGGTCATGTTAGGTCTTAAGGGGTCATGCTAGGTCTTAAGGGGTCATCTTAGGTCTTCAGGGTCTTATTAGGTCTTAAGATGTCATATTAGGTCTTAAAGGGGTCCTATTAGGTCATGTTAGGTCTTAAGGGGTCATGTTAGGTCTTAAGAGGTCATATTAGGTCTTAAGATGTCATATTAGGTCTTATTAGTTGAATGTTACGTCTTAAGGGGTCCTATTAGGTCTTAAAGGGTCATATTAGGTCTTAAGGGGTCATATTAGGTCCTATTAGGTCTTAAAGGGTCATATTAGGTCTTAAGGGGTCCTATTAAGTCATGGTAGGTCTTAAGGGGTCATATTAGGTCTTAAGAGGTCATATTAGGTCTTAAAAGATGTCATATTAGGTCTTAGTAGTTGAATGTTAGGTCTTAAGAGGTCATATTAGGTCTTAAGATGTCATATTAGGTCTTAAGGGGTCCTATTAGGTCCTAAGGGGTCCTATTAGATCCTAAGAGGTCATGTTAGGTCTTAAGGGGTCATATTAGGTCATGTTAGGTCATATTAGGTCATATTAGGTCTTCAAGGGTCCTATTAGGTCTTAAGGGGTCATATTAGGTCTTTTAGGTCATGTTAGGTCTTATTAGGTCTTAAGGGGTCATGTTAGGTCTGTTTAGGTCTTAAGGGGTCTTATTGGGTCATGTTAGGTCTTAAGGGGTCATATTAGGCCTTAAGAGGTCATATTAGGTCTTAAAAGATGTCATATTAGGTCTTAAGGGGTCCTATTAGGTCCTAAGAGGTCATGTTAGGTCTTAAGAGGTCATATTAGGTCTTAAGATGATATATTAGGTCTTATTAGTTGAATGTTAGGTCTTAAGGGGTCATGTTAGGTTTTAAGGGGTCATATTAGGTCCTATTAGGTCATGTTAGGTCTTAAGGGGTCATGTTCAATCTTAAGAGGTTATATTAGGTCTTAATATGTCATATTAGGTCTTATTAGTTGAATGTTAGGTCTTAAGGGGTCCTATTAGGTCATGTTAGGGCTTAAGGGGTCATGTTAGGTCTTAAAGGGTCATATTAGGTCATGTTAGGTCATATTAGGTCATATTAGGTCTTAAGGGGTCCTATTAGGTCATGTTAGGTCATATTAGGTCTTAAGGGGTCATGTTAGGTCATATTAGGTCTTTTAGGTCATGTTAGGTCTTATTAGGTCTTAAGAGGTCATGTTAGGTCTTTTTAGGCCTTAAGGGGTCTTATTGGGTCATGGTAGGTCTTAAGGGGTCATATTAGGTCTTATTAGTTGAATGTTAGGGCTTAAGGGGTCATGTTAGGTCTTTTTAGGTCATGTTAGGTCTTATTAGTTTAATGTTAGATCTTAAGGGGTCATAATAGGTCTTATTATTTTAATGTTAGATCTTAAGGGGTCATATTAGGTCATTTAGGTCATGTTAGGTCTTTTTAGGTCTTAAGGGGTCATGTTAGGTCTTAAGGGCTTAAGGGGTCATGTTAGGTCTTAAGGGGTCGTGTTAGGTCTTAAGGGCTTAAGGGGT
The DNA here is from genome assembly GCA_027943335.1 of Chamaecyparis obtusa. Classification (NCBI taxonomy): domain Eukaryota; kingdom Viridiplantae; phylum Streptophyta; class Pinopsida; order Cupressales; family Cupressaceae; genus Chamaecyparis; species Chamaecyparis obtusa. The sequence continues at coordinate 509,419 of BSBK01009351.1, read as the reverse complement.
CATGTTAGGTCTTAAGGGGTCGTGTTAGGTCTTAAGGGCTTAAGGGGTCCTATTAGGTCATGTTAGGTTTTAAGGGATCTTAAGGGGTCCTATTAGGTCTTAAGGGGTCATGTTAGGTCTTAAGGGCTTAAGGGGTCCTGTTAGGTCTTAAGGGATTAAGGGGTCTTAAGGGGTCTTAAGGGATCCTATTATTAGGTCATGTTAGGTCTTAAGGGATCTTAAGGGGTCCTATTAGGTCTTAAGGGGTCATGTTAGGTATTAAGGGGTCATGTTAAAGGTCTTAAGGGGTCTTAAGGGATCCTATTAGGTCATGTTAGGTCTTAAGGATTTATATTAAATAAATTGATTATATTGATTCTACCTATAGATTGAATTTCTAGGATTGATTAAAGATTGAACATCAATTAAAGATTAATTTTAAAGTTAGGTTTTAAAGATTGACTTAAACTTTCAATTGATTAAATATTTTTCAATAAGATTGATTAATTAGTTTTCAATTAATTGATCTATATAGGGCTTAAGGGTGCATAATAGGGCTTAAGAGGTCTTATTAGGTCCTATTAGGTCCTGTTAGGTCTTAAGAGCTTAAGGGGTCATGTTAAGTCTTAAGGGGTCATGTTAAAGGTCTTAAGGGGTCTTAAGGGATCCTATTTGTGTGCTAAAAATGTGTCACACTTCTATGAATCATTACATTCAAGAACACTCAAGAATGAGGTCTCAAAAATCGATCCATAGCTCCCTAGGCATGGAGTGCAAGGGTTTTTTAGAATGCCCTTAGCTAGAGCTATTAAGTCAATAACCTTGCTAGTAAACTATGCAATGAGAAATTCAAATGAAGACAAGGGAAAGAATGCCAATATCCTCAAGAATCAAATGAAATGCAATGTAATGCTATGCTAGAAATGGAAATGCAAGCTAAGCTATGAAAATGAAAGATGCAAGTATTACAAAGCCTCCTAGTTAAGCTAGATGAATTAATCTAAAGCATAAAGGAAATCTAAGCTAAGTACGAAGCTATGAATGCCATGATAATACAAGAAATGAAACTATGATAACATGTAGATGCAAAAGCTAAGAATGTTCCAAATCTCCAAAAAGCTCCAAAGTGACCTAGAAAATCTGCAGCATAACATTAGCATAAAAGAGATGGATCTAGAATGAAGAAGAGAGCTCTCCTTTTAAGGGAAATGAGAAGGAATGGACCATGGAGATTAAGAGGCAAAAGATTTAATCAACGATGGAGCTTAAAAGAGGAGCAATCCATGTGCACAAATATCCTCCAATGGGAAAATAAGAGTTGACTTTTGTGTCCATATGAGACAAAAAGTGTTTTTTTCTCTTTTTATAAAATAAGAATAATGCTTTATTTGTGCAACTTAGGATAAGAGGAAAAGTGGGGGATTTTTATTTATTAAAAGGGGAGGAAATATTCCTTTTAAATAAATAAAGACTTAGGATAAAATGGTTAGCCCATAGAAAATAATCGAATAAATGATAGAGCTATGATTTGATCAAGAATAAGCAATTGAAGATTTAGCAAAAGGGGCTAATAGTCTAGATGACCATTTTTAGGTGTATACATTTTCCCCTCTTTGACTAATGTGTGATCAATCTGGGAACACATGCAGTCAAAGAATGAAGTTGAAATGTGAGATTGATTTGGGATCACAAAGCAACTCAGATCAGCCAAGAAAGCAAGAGATAGCCAAGAAGGCAAGTAGATAGCAATCTAACTCCAAAGAATGAAGTGCAGAGAGATAGAAAATCTTACATGGTCAGCCTGGTAGCAATAGTACTGAACATTTAGGAAAGAGATAGCCAATAAGATATGATGTGTCTGCCCCCTCGGGATTGAAAGCGAAATCCAAGTAGAGGGAAAGAAAAAGCAAGAGAGACATGATCAAATCACTAGAAATCATAATCGAAGAAAGAGAACAGAATAACCATCAAGCAGTGAAGATATGCCCCACACATGGGACACGGGGCACAAACCTATTAGTCCCTCAACCCGTAAACACCATGGAGAGAGGAGTTGAACTTGGGATTTGAAAGTGAATGAAAGACTAGAAGTTTGAAAGAGATGGGGATGAAGAGGTGAAGAATGCCCCAATGAAGATGGAAGGATCAGGCCTCAAAAGGTTAGCCGACTGCATGGAAGAAGGAGAAAGATGATTTGGACAATCAAGGTGAACACAGATTTTGGTTTCGATCTTGAAATGAATAGAAAATGATGTGATATGAAAGATAAGAAGTGAAAGACATGATCAAGAAGAAGTGAAAGAGGAGCGCAGTTGATTAACAAGTCCACGTAAGATGAAAAGGAGAGCTCTCTCCATATGCAAGATGCAAAACTAACTAACATGAACTTAAGAATGCAAGCTACATGAAAAGTGGTTTACTTGCAAGGTTACGACGCCAATAGACATCTAATATTCATCATCGAGTGTTATTGGTAGCATTGCAAGATCATACAATACACACTAGCATAACTATGTGGATCTGAATATGATCTATATCAGATAGAAATGTGGAAATCCCACCTAGGCATCAGAGACATGCAAGTCAGGATGACTAGTGCAGTGAGATTACCTAAGTTTGATATAGCAAGATTATGCTCGCATCGAGACACAAGAAAGTCAAGATGATTATAAGCATGCACTTGCGAAACAGTCAAGGATAATACCTTGTAGATCCCTAGTGTCAAGTAAGACCAGCATGAATGATCATGACAGTTAGAACCAACAAAATATACCCACAAGCAGAAAAAGCAATAAAACATGTTCTCATTCCCTCAGTCTTCTAGCTATGCATCATTGAAAACAATCATAGGGGGAGAACACTCAGCAAAGAAATCATCATAGATAGCACACAAAGAAATAAAATCAAACAAATCTCAGCAAGTCAAGTGCGTGTGTGTAGGTCATAGAGCCAAACTTTGAGTATCGCATCTGCCAATGAGAAATATTGCATCATCTAGACTGCAGGTAGGATATCTGATAAGTGTTGAGAAACACTTGACGCTAGGGTAGTGTTGAAAAACACAATTGGGGTGGTGTTGAAAAACAACATTTGTGAGGTTCCTAAGAAACCCAGACGCATAAAGAGACCCAAGATAAGCTCAAAACAACAGATGCCCCCTAGACTAAGACAAGAATCAATTCCAGGCTAGGAGAGGCAAAGAGAGAAGTGGAGCGAATGAGCACCATGCAAGACTGATAGACATAGGTGCAAGGGTCTCAAGTAGCGCCTGTTTTTAGGTTTTCACCACTTGATAGATTTTTTTTAGGACTTTTTTCAATTTTTTTGTATTTTTTGCTACCAAGGCACCTATTTCCAGGTTTTCACCAAGGCACTTTTTCAATTTTTTGATTTTTTTGAATTTTTTGAATTTTTTGAATTTTTTGATTTTTTTGGTGAGACATCAAAGCACCTATTGCTAGGTTTTCACTAGGATTCTCATTTTTTAAGTACTTTTTATGCTTTTTAGGATTTTTTCAGCATCATATATGAATTTTTTTGGAGTTTTTCAGGATCATAAAGTATGTACAAAGAATGCCCCAGACAGAAATGGGCATCAAGAATCTGCTTCCTCTGATGTAGAGAACTGATAGGCCCTAGGCCTAGATGCTGCAACTGTGACAATAGGAGGTCTCAACCAGTTCGACCAATAATAACCAGCCCTAAGCAATGTCTGAGCTAATGGAGGTTCGTTAGAATGTGATCCACATATGCCATCGTGGATTTCAGCTGGCACTTTTTCTGACTCCTCTATTTCTAGAAACTTAAGGAGAGTTTCATCTAAACCCTTCCTATACAAGTCACCAGAGACAAAGGCAAAGTGTAAGGGATGGCGGGAAGAAAGGTGTGGCAGATTTGTACGAGGAATATGAGGTGGAAGATATGAAAAGATGGTAAGATTGTAAGATTTGTGAGTAGGATAGCGTAATTTGTCCACCGGGAACTTGAAGCGAGATTTATGCTTTTTCATTTGTAAGATGGATGTCAAAGTAATCAAGGCATTAGAAACTTTGTTCTCAGCTCTAGGAATGGGCTGAAGTGTAACAGACATGAGATCATGCTTGAAGTAGTGCACCATTTTTTTGTAGAGAATCAACTTGTCATCTTTTATTTGATAATCATTATTTTTTAGCAGATTTTTATTTTTACTTTTCTTAGGTTCGAATACTGCCACAATGTGGTTTTCACCATCTGACCATTGCTCTTTTCTTTTGACTTGATGACTGTGATGCTTGATTGTTGATTCAATCCTTTTTGTTGCTAGTTCACTGGTGGAAGAAGTAACAGGTGTTGATGCGAGATGAAATGAAGTGACTGGTTCAATAGCATTTATGTGAGGGATGTCATCTCTGGTGACAAGAGAGGTCAAGCCTATAGGGTAAGCTCCAAAAGTAGCTAGATCTAGAGTTGTCATAGAAGGACCAACGTAGTCGACTAAGGCAATACGGGGAGCAAACTCATCAGACCCGACACGAGACTCATCAACTATGTCAGGTGGGTTACGAGAGGTATGAACTACATTAACATCCATATCTATCATGGGAGGATCTTCTGGAAGAGGCTTAAGATGCCGAGAAGTAGAGATACTCATGTCATCATGTGATAGATCACCTCTTTGTAGTAGCCATGCAATGTTGTGACGTTGTCTATCATAGTGCAATGATTCTTTAGCCACATAGGTTCTAGACATAGAGGCCTCAGCCATATCATTAGTAGATATACATTCTTCTCCCCAAAGAAGTGAAGTAGAAGGAAGATCATCTCCCATTTGAGCCATAGTGTGTAGTGGTGACTCATCTGTATCTGTGTCTGAATTAATAAGCATGGGAGTATTTCTAGAATCCTCTCTATAGATCCACTCTTGAACAACTTGTTCTTCTCTTTCTACTTCTAAAGGAATGGATGAAGGAACAAAAGTATCAAAAATCACCATAGCAGAAGTGGAAGGCTTCATGTTATCAGAAGGTTTCCCATATGACCTAGGAGAAACAAGTATAGAAGCAAAGGAATCCAGCATATATTCACCCATACCAAGGCTCATCATCTTAAGTGATTTCTTAGTAGCAACTAGAGATGTACTAGGATCAACAGTAGGTTCATTGTGAGGGAAAAAAATTTCAGCAGCAGCAAGAGCATTATTAGCAATCGTATGGTCTCCAGGAATCACAACTTCAATGCCATTGTATGGAAATTTGACACATTGATGATAAGCAGAAGGAACAGCCTGCATGTCATAGATCCAAGGACAACCCAAAAGAATGTTATATGCAAGTGGGATGTCCAATACCACTCAGACAAGCAGCGTGACAAGACCTTTGGAAGATCTTTCCACTTCATTGTAAGCTTTTATAGTAATCTTCTTCTTAGAATCCATAGCAAATTCTGACAAACCCAATTGTTGTATGACATTGAAAGAAACAATATTTAACCCTACACCATTGTCTATTAGGACTCGGTAGATGCGGGTGTGGTAGACTAGAACTTCAATGTGTAAAGCCAGATTATGTGGGTGAGCAATAGATATGTCATCTTCTACAAAAAAGGAGAGAGATAGTGGAGATGAAATGTGGTTGACCATAGCCTGAAATTGATCTGGACAATGTCATTGGGAACACGTGTTGTACATAGAGCCTCATCAAGAATCTCTCTATGCGAAGGGGATAACCGAAGAAACTCAAGGATAGATATCTGTGTCAGTGTCCTTTGCAAATGTTGGACAAGATCATAGCTAGGGGGGGCTAAAGGAGCCACTTGTTTGGAAGGCAAAGCTTGCTTGGGATCTTGCGCAGTTTTAAGGACAATCTTGGCTTGCCCCCTAGTAATAGCATTTAGTGTCTCACTTTGGGAAGATGAACTGCCATGTGTTTGCAAGACCAACTTTGGCTTACCATGATTGGCTTTATTATCATCTTGAGACCTCATCATTAGAATACTCTCAATGGGCTCTACCATGTTAATCACAAGCGTATTAGAAGGATATGTGTAATTGATCTTTGCATCATGATTCTTCTTATGTGCTTGAGAAGTTTCCCCCTTATCATGCTTAGGTAGAAGATCTTTGAAAGCTGTGTGATCAGAATTTTTAGTTAAGCCATCAATGGAGATTGTGCCATTCTCAATAAGATCCTGAATATCATCCTTAAACTTAAAAAAATTATCTGTCGGATGTCCCTTGTTTCTGTGATAATGACAATAAGAATCCTCTCACCACCAATCAGGCTTATTTAGCGGATCCCAGTTATCAGGTTTATCAGGAAGTGTAAGATATCCATTGTCAACCAAAGTCTTAAGGATCACATCATAAGGTTCTGCCAACTTGGTATAGACTCACTTTCGAAATGACTTCTTAGGCTTATCTGCATATTGAGGTTTACGAGCATTGTGAGCGTTGGCAGCTTCTTGTTGTTTTGCTGCATAGATAGCACTGGAGAGATTGAAAGCAGGCTCTTTAACTTTAGGAGCGTCAACAACCCCATCAGTAACAACATACTTGTTCTTATTCCAAGGTCTGTTCTTGTCTTTTCCATTGCCTTTAGCATCTTTATTAATAACAATATCCCCTTTTCTTATAGCTACATCCTCAATTCAATATGCACTTTCAACCATGTCGTTGAAAGAAGAGAACAATTATTTCCTTAAATCATAATATAACTCAGGCACAAGAGTGTTGACGAAAATGTCAATCTTTTCTCTTTCAGGTAGCTGACGAGGATACCTAGAATACAATGACCTCCAAGGTTGTAAGTAAGTTGCAAATGGCTCACCTTGATGTTGTCTTAGATTATTGAGATCTATCATGGTGACAGGTTGTTGGATGTTGTAAGAATAATGTTGGGTAAATCGTTGAGCCAACTCATCAAAAGTCTTAAGCGATGGTGTCAATTTCACAAACCATTCCAAAGCTTGGCCTCTTAAACTTCTAGGGAACAGTCGTAGAAGAAATGTGTCTTCATGAAGGAAGTCCATGCTAAGAGCGTAAAAGTGACGCACATAGTCATGGGGATCACCATTTCCATCATACTTGTCATATTTGGGAACCTCAATATCCCTAGGAAATGGGACCATGTATAGACTCCTATTAAAGGGAAGAGCACAAATTGATTCTACAAAAGAGACCTTTGGAGGCTCTCTTTCTATTGCCATTTGGGTAAGGCATTGATTTGTCTGACATAGTTCTTCTTGAAGGACCTCCAATTTAGTTGGTACTCTTTGTTGGATAATTTGTCTGACATCATAGCCAGGAGGAAGCTTGTATCCTCTAGAAGTCATATATTGAAAATATTGATCGCCATTACACTCGAAAAGCTTATGCATCATTCATTGGGAGACCACATCTTGTTCAAATCTCATAAGATCCTCACTAAAAATCTCATCATCAGCCTCTGCCTCATGTTGAGAGGGAGGAGGCCTAGGAGGTGAAGAAGGCATACCAAAAGTGGGTCTTGGAGGAGATCTTGGTGGCGTGTTATTGCCATTAAAAAGAGGTCTATGCTCAGAGCTACTAGTCTCGGGTTGCTCATGAAATGTCCCTCTATAAGCCATGCGCCTAGCAACATCCATCCTTTGTTGATTGTGTTCTTTGTCTAAGCATGCTTGGTTATCCTTATGCTCAAAGTGTTCTTGCAAGCATTGAAATTTTTCTTGTTCAGTCAAAGTGAGTGAGACACTGTCTGTGTTTTTGGGGGTCTTGAATGCGGAAAAGAGGAAACCTCCTTTGTACCACGGGGTAGCCTTAGAATCCTCAGATTGGTTAGAACTAGAATTATTATTGCTAATGGGCACTCATGAGCATCTAGTTGCAGAAGGTAACTATGTATAATTGAATGGAGGATGACTCTCCTGCTCAAATTGAAACTGAGTTGCAACCGGCATGAAAAGAGATGTTGGTCGACTAATAGAATGAGACAAAGTTTCTCAGATTTAAGATAAGAAAAGCTAATAAGAATCACTTATCAAAGTAGAACAATAAAGAGAGATGGCTCATCAAAAAAGCTCAAACACTTACAACAATCAATTGACTAAAGCCGAGCAGTGAGCAAGAAGCTCAATCAGCAAGTAGCTAGAGAGGTAACCGTGATGCGACAAGTGATCAAGAGTAGCATTTTTTAAGCTCAAATCCAATAGTTTTAGCTCATTTGCTTCAATCTATAACAAGTCTAAGCATGTAGATAACAAACCAGCTTCAGGTAAGAATAGGAAAGGACACTCTACGATAGGTTAAAATGCAAGTTTAGCAGGTCTAGATTGCAACAGAAACAAGATAGCAGAAAGATTCTAGGTGATACTTCCCAGGTAGACAGGGTAATACTCCTAAGATAGAGTGATACTTCACCTTATACCAGGTGATAGACTTCAATATACCAAAGTGATAGACTTCAAACAAAGCAAGCAATAGACAGCAAGCGCGAACTATCGCACGATATTTCTCAGTAAGGTGCATGATACTGTTGCAGATTTGGGTGATTCTTTGACCAGTGAGCATAAAAATCTTAGTTTTGAAGCATTTTGATCAAGTTCAAAGGTTGGATAGTGCAATTTCTTAGTTTGACAAGCAGTAACAATAGATAAAAGATAGGTTTGCAAATAGTATAGGATCAAACATGTCATAGAACACTTGAAACAAGGGCAAAAACAACCTTGCCAAGACAAGCACTTGTGATATCGAAATGAAAAATTCTATGAGTGCTACCATTTGTTTGAATGTTAAGAACATTTACACTGGCATAGCACAATCGAAGACAATTCAAGCAATTACTACCTAGAAGGATAAGGCTCATTACTTAGCAACATGGCCCACAACTTGATGCTCCCTTGCCTCACACCAAGTGGTTGCCCACAAGAGATATTGGCATTTTCATGGAAGTGTCAAAAACACAACCAAAGGAACACATATGGTGAGTGTCTTGGGGTGATCCGGGTAAGTTCACTTGGATCAATCCTTGCACCAAGAAGCTAAGCGGCTAAAATAAGGTGGCTTCTATCTAAAGGTTTGTAGTAAGGGCTTCTGTTCATAACACCCCTCTTGCTCCTCATAAAGGACTAGGACCTCGCGGCCTCAAGAGTACCTTAAGCATTCTTGCTCAATGCTTTCCCCATGGTCGCAATCCCATGAGCTACTCACATCAAGCGAAGACAAGTGTTATGTCTACCAAGGTTTTGTGTCCTTGATAGCCTTGAGATTATAGTGGGTTGGAAGAGCTGGCAAAAAGCTTGTCCCCACTTGGGTCATTCCTCTTGATTGCTCAAGAGTAGTCCCGCTAAAAGATTCTAACAACTAACCAAAAAGTGGATTAATTCTTGAGGTTCAAGGTTTTTGGTTCACCATAAGGGTGAAGAGCATACTCCCCTATCTCAAAAACTTCACCCAAACACACCAAGCAAAGATTCAATTACCCCCTTGCTTTCAAAATCTAAAGATGGGTCAAAATTTCTGTTTCACCACAAGGGTGAAGAGCATACTCTTCTATCACCTCAAAATTCCTACAACAAGGTATTAAGTGCCTATGAAATGAAACAACTAGTATATGCTGCACTCAATATAGAAAAAAATTAAACAAGCACTTGATTTAGTTTTTATGCTTAGGGCAGCCCTACAAAACCCATTAGTAGCCCTCTTTGACATGCGTTCTTTTGGCCAATTTCAAGCAATGAGAGCACCTACAAGTACAACTAGTTAGGCCCAATAGGGTTAGCACATCAAAAATCACATAATCTGCAAGTAAAATAGTTAATCAAATGGTAAAATCTGAAAATGAAACCGTCATGGTTGGATGAGGCTCAGAAAGACCTTTCCAACAATATATCAGACTTAAACTTTTGATACCATTTGCAAAATTTTCTCAAAAATGGGCACTCGTTTTCCAGAGGCACGGATTTGAAAACACTAAAATTTTTAGAAAATTTCAAAAAGTTAGCAGAGAACCCAAAACTTGCAAAATAGATAAAATAACTCAAAAATAGCTCACTGTCAGGTACAGGTGATAGTTATGGACACCAAAATTATCATGAGATACTTCTCAGTATACTGGGGCGATAATATTAGTTTGTGTGATACTTCGTTCGACACCAGGTGATACTTCGCCCGAGACCAGGCGATATTCTCTGCAATAGCCAGGCGATACTTCTGACAAGCGAAGTATCACATGTGCATACAGAGAACTATCGCACGATACTTCTAGAAAGTATCATACGATAGTCTGAGATAGAAAAATAAAGACCAAAAATTAAGCTAAAAACTTGCCAAAAAATTTACGGAAAATGCCGAAAATGCAGAAAAAGAAGGGACAAAGCTAGTCTGCTCTGCCCCACGGTGGGTGCCAAAAATGTGTGCTACAAATGTGATGCAGGAGCATCCTGGGTGTAAGAGAAATCTTGCATCACCCAAAAATATTTATGTTTTTGTATTCAATAAGGGCTATCTTGTCCAGAGCTGCTATTTATGGAAACTTTCTATTTTTAGTAAGTTGGTCATAAATCTCAGAATGTTCTGATTTCTACATGTGTAGGTTCATCTCAGTCATATCAGCCTGCCAGTAAAGTTTCATGGCTAGATCAAGTCTATTTTTGAAGATATTGAAGATTTTCGGTATTGGCAGTAGGGTACAGAAACTTTGAACTCAGTTTTGAAGGCTTTAGAGGCCCCGGATGAGGTCAAAATTTTGGGTGACAAGCACTTGCGCCAATCAAGCCTGTAGAGAAATTCGTGGCATTTCTGAAATGGGGTTATAATAGTCAATCGGGTCAATTGGTGATGACTTATGGTCTCCGAAAGTTGGGTCACCTGAAATGGCGAAAAATAATTTTCCTTCAAAATTTTTGTTCAGGTTTCAAAGATTATTTTGAGCTGACTTTGATGTAATAAATTGAAAAATAAAATAATTCTAAGTTTGGTCGGCCCTTAGGGCTAAATTTTTGGAACCTTCTCGGGCGGTGAAAAATGCCTATATAAAGAAGGCCCGCATTGTTGTCTAGGGCAGTTCTGGATAGATTTGGGTAATGATTCGAGACTTTGTCCTACAGAATATTGTAAGGGAATGCCCATCTGGCTTTGCATATTGTAATTCTGAAAGTTTGGAATTCCACATTTGTGGAGATAATAAGAAGCCAATTTTCAATTCTTGCATATTGTTGTTGTTGTTTCTCTGTTTCTGTTATGTGTTTGTGGTATTAAGGGGAGCACCCTTCATCAAGTGGTATCAGAGCAGGAGTTCTTGAGTGTGTAAATAGATCGCTAACTATGAGGCAGTTTGCAGCAGGACCGTGGTTAGGGTTTCAGCGCGCATCATGAAAATGCCTCCACGAAGGGAACGTGGCAGAAGAGCTGGTGTTGTAACACCTGAGGTTAGAGCACTCCAGAGACAAGTGCGAGCATTGCAAGAGGAGATTTGTAGAGGAATGAATCTTAATGTCAGAGATGAAAATGAGGATGAAGCCGAAGAAGAAGATCAAGAAGGAGAAGGAGAAGGAGAAGTCGAAGTTGTGAACCAGGAGGAAAAAAGACTTTTTTGAGCCATTTCCAAGATCGAAAAAAGACCTAAGATTGAGGTTCTTGCATTTTCAGGAAATCTTAACCTAGAGGAATTGATTGACTAGATCAATGAATGTGAGAAATATTTCGAGTATGAAGATGTTGAGGATCCTGATAGGGTCAAATTTGTGAAGGCCAGATTGAAAGGTCATGCGAAGATCTGGGGGCAAGAGATCCAATTGGAGCGAAATAGAAGAGGGAAAGATAAAATCACAAGATGGGATCGGATGGTGGATAAATTGAAGTGATAATTCATTCCTATTGATTATGAGCTTGACCTACTAAAGAAAATGCAAAGTTTGAAGCAAGCAGGAAGATCTGTTCAAGAGTATACAAATGAGTTCTATCGACTCCTCATCAGAACAGGCCATGCAGAAGCTGATAAGGAGAAAGTTGCTCGATACCTTAATGGGTTAAGGCCAAGCATTCAAGAGGAGTTGAATCTGGTTCGAATGAACAGTATTGAGGAGGCATACCAGTTTGCCCTAAAAGTAGAGGAAAAGTTGAAAAAGAAGTTTGAAAGCAGACAAAATGGAAGAGGTCATAGTGGAAGATCTGGTGGATGGTCATATGGTGGCCGAAATGAAGATCTGAAAAAGAAGGATGAGGCCAGTAGCAGCCAGAATCAGAGAGGAAACAATTCTAATTGTTTCCAAGATCAGAATAATAGAGATCAGAGAGGAAGAGGAAGAGGACAAGGTTCAGGAAGAGGAGGCTTCCGTGGAACATGTTTTCACTGTGGAGAAGGTCATAGGGCATTTGAATGTCCTCAGCGCCAAGGTAGAACAGACAGGAGAAATGAAGGCCAGGAAAGAGTTGCACATGTAGATGAAGATGCTAGATCATCAAATTTTGAAGATACTGAAAGAGGAGAAACGCTAATTAACAGAAGAGTCTTGCTGAGTGGTGAGAATGAACCTGAACAAAGGAGGAGCCTGTTTCGCACCAGGTGCAAGTGTGAGGGTAAATGTTGTGATGTGATTATTGATAGTGGAAGTACTGACAATTTGGTGTCAGAAGAGATGGTGACAAAGTTGAAGCTTAAGAGATAGAAACACCCACATCCTTATCGGATTGCCTGGGTGCAGGATGACCACAAGGTCATGGTCAGTGAATAGTGCCTGGTAAAGTTCAACATCGGCGGGTACCAAGATGAGGTACTATGTGATATCATCTCTATGGATACATGTCACATGTTGTTGGGTAGATCGTGGCAGTTTGACAGATGTGTTGTACACGATGGTCATGCGAATACCTATTCCTTGACAAAGGATGGAGTGCACGATAAGCTAAAGCCATTGAAGGAGACTGAATAAAAGGTATGTGGTAATGCAAGAATAACTTTTGTTGATGGAAGAAAATTCCTAGATGGTATGAGGCATGAGCATGTGTGTTTTGCTTTAATTCCAAAAGCTGGTAAAGAGGAAATAGAGGATATACCTATAGAGGTTGCAGATTTGTTGAATGAGTTTAAGGATATTATATCTGATAATGTACCTGATAGATTACCACCGGTAAGGAAGATCAGTCATCAAATGGATTTGATTTTAGGAGCCAGTTCACCAAACAAGGTAGCACACAGAATGACACCAGCAGAAAGTGAAGAGTTGAACAGACAAGCACATGAGTTATTACATAAGGGGTTGATTCGAGAGAGTCTAAGTCCCTGTGCTGTACCAGCGGTATTAGCACCAAAGAAGAATGGTGAATGGAGGATGTGTGCAGATTCAAGAGAAATAAACAAGATCACAATCAAGTATAGGTTTCCATTGCCACGAATGGATGATATTATGGATTGTTTGAGTGGAGCTGTGTATTTCTCAAAGATAGATCTAAAGAGTGGATATCATCAGATTCGGATCAGAGAAGGAGATGAATGGAAGACTGCCTTCAAGACAAAGGAAAGACTATATGAGTGGTTAGTCATGCCTTTTGGGCTAACCAATGCACTGAGCACTTTCATGCGGCTCATGAACGAGGTTCTGAAAGAATTTCTGGGTAAGTTTGTCATTGTTTACCTAGATGATATTTTGATCTTTAGCAAGACATTAGAGGAACATATGATGCATATTCGTATGGTGTTTGAGAAGCTGAGAGATGAGAAATTGTTGATTAATTTGAAGAAGTGCAGTTTTGTGAAGGAGTTAGTATATTTGAGATTTGTAGTTTCAACAGAAGGTTTGAAAATGGACCCAGAGAAAGTACAGGCTATCCTTGAATGGCCTACTCCAAAGAGTGCTACCAAGGTAAGATCTTTTCATCATTTGGCTAGTTTTTACAGAAAGTTTATCAGAAATTTTAGCAGTATTTGTGGTCCCTTGACTGAAACAATGAGAGGGGATAGAAAAGAGTTTAAGTGGACTAATGGAGTAGAAAAGAGTTTTCAATTGTTGAAACAAAAAGTTACAGAACAACCTATTTTAGCACTTCCAGATTTTAATAAGGTGTTTCAAGTAGACTGTGATGCTAGCGGTACTACAATAGGAGATGTTATGAGCCAAGAAGACAAACCTGTTGCTTATTTCAATGAGAAGTTAAATGATGCCAAGAGAAAATATTCTGTTTATGATCAGAAATTTTATGCTATAGTTCAGGCATTGAAGAAGTGGAGACACTATCTGCTTCCTAAAGAGTTTGTTTTGTATACTGATCATCAAGCTTTGGAATATTTGAATAGTCAAGGAAAGTTGAATCAAAGGCATTTGAAATGGGTTGAGTTTTTGCAGAGTTATACATTTATCTTGAAACATAGAAGTGGAAAGTCTAATAGGGTTGTAGATGCTCTTAGTAGAAGGCAACTATTACTGACAGAGATGCAGATTGAGGTGGTTGGGTTCAAGGAACTCAAGAATTTATATCCAGAGGATCCTGATTTTGGTGGAGCTTGGAAAGCTTGTAAAGAGCCTGTTACTCTAGACAGGATGAAATGGTTGGATTTCATCATCCAGGATGATATGCTATTCAGAGGGAGTCAATTGTGCATTCCAAGAAGTTCTATGAGGGAGAATCTCATCAAAGAGAAGCATAGTGGAGGATTGGCTAGACATTTTGGTCATGATAAAACCCTTTCTTTGGTTAGTGAAAATTATTATTGGCCACAGGTTCAACAAGATGTCAAGAATTTTGTACAGAGTTGTAGAGTATGTCAGATGGTGAAGGGAGTGAAGCAGAATATAGGGTTGTATCAGCCATTACCTGTACCAGAGAAGCCTTGGGAGGATATCAGTATGGACTTTGTTCTTGGTTTGCCAAGGACACAGCGGGGACATGATTCAATTTTTGTGGTAGTTGACAGATTTTCAAAGATGGCACATTTTATTCCCTACAAGAAGACTAATGATGTTGTTCATGTAGTAGAATTGTTTTTCAGAGAAGTAGTGAGACTACATGGTTTGCCAAAGACTATAGTTTCAGATAGAGACACTAAGCTTGTTGGATATTTCTGGCGTACATTGTGGAAAAAGTTGAAGACAGATTTGAAGTTCAGTTTATCACATCATCCACAGACTGATAGACAGATAGAGGTGGTGAATAGGAGTTTGGGAAATTTGCTGAGATGTTTGGTTGGAGATAAGCCAACAGGATGGGATTTGATTTTACCACAAGCAGAATTTGCATACAATAATTCTGTCAATAGGAGCACTGGTAAATCACCATTCCAGATTATATATGGGAGTAGTCCAAGAAATGCATCTAAATTAAGAAAAATAGATAAAGGAGAAATAAGTAGTGCTGAAGCTAAAGATTTTGCAGAACATTTGAAGAACATCCATGAGGAAGTGAGGAAGCACATTACCAAGATGAATATACAATATAAGGCTAAGGCAGATGTGAAAAGGAGACATAAAGAATTTCAGGTTAGAGATGAAGTCATGGTTCATTTGCGGAAGGAGCGATTTCTAGTTGGTACATATAACAAGCTGAAAATGAAGAAGTTTGGACCATGTAAGATATTGAAGAAGCATGATTCAGGAAATTCATGAGGTAGATTTGCCTAGTGAGCTGAATATTTCACCAGTGTTTAACATTTTAGATTTGACAGAGTATCATGAAGGAAGTGTTGAAGATGATGTTACAGCAGCACAGTGGAGTATTCCAGCAAGTAGTTCAGATATCAAGGAGATTGAAGACATACTAGACAGTCGTGTTGGCAGAAGGACAAGTTACATGACATATGAAGAATATCTGGTCAAGTGGAAAGGATGACCTATTGAAGATTCATCATGGTTGACAAAGGAGGAGGTTAACTGTCTTGGTTTTCCTCTACACACTTGAGACGTGACGGGGTCACTTCTCAAATTACCCTGGGTGTCTGATGCAGGAGCATCCTGGGTGTAAGAGCAATCTTGCATCACCCAAAAATATTTATGTTTTTGTATTCAATAAGGGCTATCTTGTGGAGAGCTGCTATTTATGGAAACTTGCTATTTTTAGTAAGTTGGTCATAAATCTCAGAATGTTCTGATTTCTACATGTGTAGGTTCATCTCAGTCATATCAGCCTGCCAGTAAAGTTTCATGGCTAGATCAGGTCTAGTTTTGAAGATATTGAAGATTTTCGGTATTGGCAGCAGGGTACAGAAACTTTGAACTCAGTTTTGAAAGCTTTAGAGGCCCCGAATGAGGTCAAAAATTTGGGTGATGAGCACTTGCGCTAGTCAAGCCTGTAGAGCACTTCATGGCATTTTCAAAATGGGGTTATAATAGTCAATCGGGTCAATTGGTGATGACTTATGGTCTCCGAAAGTTGGGTCACCTAAAATGGCAGAAAATAATTTTCCTTCAAAATTTTTGTTCGGGTTTCAAAGGTTATTTTGAGCCGACTTTGATGTAATAAATTGAAAAATAAAATAATTCTAAGTTTGGTCGACCCTTAGGGCTAAATTTCTGGAACCTTCTCAGGTGATGGAAAATGCCTATATAAAGAAGGCCCGCATTGTTGTCTAGGGCAGTTCTGGGTGGATTTGGGTATGATTCGAGGCTTTGTCCTACAGAATATTGTAAGGGAATGCCCATGTGGCTTTGCATATTGTAATTCTGAAAGTTTGGAATTTCACATTTGTGGAGATAATAAGAAGCCAATTTTTTGTTCTTGCATATTGTTGTTGTTGTTTCTCTGTTTCTATTATGTGTTTGTGGTATTAAGGGGAGCACCCTTTATCAAAATGTGTCACACTTCTATGAATCATTACATTCAAGAACACTCAAGAATGAGGTCTCAAAAATTGATCTATAGCTCCCTAGGCATGGAGTGCAAGGGTTTTTTAGAATGTCCTCAGCTAGAGCTATTAAGTCAATAACCTTGCTAGTAAACCATGCAATGAGAGATTCAAATAAAGACAAGGGCAAGACTGCCAATATCCTCAAGAATCAAATGAAATGCAATGCAATGCTATGCTAGAAATGGAAATGCAAGCTAAGCTATGAAAATGAAAGATGCAAGTATTACAAAGCCTCCTAGTTAAGCTAGATGAATTAATCTAAAGCATAAAGGAAATCTAAGCTAAGTATGAAGCTATGAATGCCATGACAATGCAAGAAATGAAACTATGATAACATGTAGATGCAAAAGCTAAGAATGCTCCAAATCTCCAAAAAGCTCCAAAGTGACCTAGAAAACCTGCAGCATAACATTAGCATAAAAGAGATGGATCTAGAATGAAGAAGAGAGCTCTCCTTTTAAAGGAAATGAGAAGGAATGGACCATGGAGATTAAGAGGCAAAATATTTAATCAATGATGGAGCTTAAAAAATGAGTAATCCATGTGCACAAATATCCTCCAATGGGAAAATAAGAGTTGACTTTTGTGTCCACGTGAGACAAAAAGCGTTTTTTCTCTTTTTATAAAATAAGAATAATGCTTTATTTGTGCAACTTAGGATAAGAGGAAAAGTGGGGGATTTTTATTTATTAAAAGGGGAGGAAATATTCCTTTTAAATAAATAAAGACTTAGGATAAAATGGTTAGCTCATAGAAAATAATCGAATAAATGATAGAGCTAGGATTTGATCAAGAATAAGCAATTGAAGATTTAGCAAAAGGGGCTAATAGTCTAGATGACCATTTTTAGGTGTATACACTATTAGGTCATGTTAGGTCTTACTTGGATCTATATTAAATAAATTTATTATATTGATTCTACCTATAGATTGAATTTCTAAGATTGATGAAAGATTGAACATAAATTAAAGATTAATTTTAAAGTTAGGTTTTAAAGATTTATTTAAACTTTCAATCGATTAAAGATTTTTTAGTAAGATTGACTAATTAGTTTTCAATTTTAAATTGATCTAGATAGGGCTTAAGGGTGCATAATAGGGCTTAAGGGGTCATATAAACTTTCAATTGATTAAAAAAATTTCAGTAAGATTGATTAATTAGTTTTTAATTATTTGATCTAGATAGGGCTTAAGGGTGCATAATAGGGCTTAAGGGGTCATATTTTAGTTTAGCTCAAGATTTTAATTCAGATCAATGTTAGATTGAACATTAGTTAGATCAATTAATTTTTGGCTTCAATTACAAAATCCAAACATGTATCAATGTACAAATAGATCAATGTACAAAACATGTATCAATGTACAAATAGATCAACATACAAAACATGCACCTACATATCAATGTAAATGTCTATATATCTCAAAAATCAAACATACATACATCAATGTTTAAATGTCTATATATCACAAAATCCAAATATGTATCAATGTACAAATAGATCAACGTACAAAACATGCACGTACATATCAATGTAAATATCTAGATATATCATGCAAAAAGATCAAACATGTGTACATCAATATAAATGTCTATATCACAAAATCAAAACATGTATCTATCAATGTAAATGTCCAGATATCACAAAATCCAAACATGTATCGATGTAAATAGATCAATGTACAAATGTCTATATATATATATATATATATATATATATATATATATATATATATATATATATATATATATATATATATATATATATATATATATATATATATATATATATATATATATATATATATATATATATATATATATATATCAATGTACAAATGTCTATATATATCAATGTAAAGCATATATCTAGGTCAATGTAAAACATATCTAGAGATCAACGTAACATAAATACTCTCTAGTACATGTGTACTCTAGATCAAAATCAATGCCATAGATCTAAATCTATGAACACATCAACTACGTCAATGATCGCCATCATGTGCTAGATGTTCGGGCCTGTGTGGATCCTCATCCTACTAGACCTGAGCCTGTAAATGTAAATATGTACATATATAACAATTTATAAATAAATTAATACATATATATAATGTCTTGAGCTTAAATTAAAATGTACAGATATAAGAACTCAACAAATAAATTATAAAATTTAATTTTTAAATTATTTTGTGTACATCTGTATCATGATGAATCAGATCAGCAAGCTCCTCTAAATCTCCATATGCAACACCCGTCGCAATGTCCTGTACCACATTTAAATAAATTTAAATTTAAATATAGAACTATATGTACTAATATCTATGTAAATTGAAATTAAATCCAAATTCTTACCTGTTATAATGCATGTCCAAGGTCAGATAACTCAGAAGAGTGCAAGGACACTACATCAAGATCAATGGCCTCATCCATAAGAAAATATGAGAATCTACTATGAAATCGTGAGGTCGTAGCCTGTGTCTGCTGTGTGGGAGCCTGTGTATGTTGTGGAGGCGGTGTAAGATCATCCACACTCTATCTAGAGGTACCTGCCTCTACATCTACGCCCTATCCTTGACTGTTGCCTGTGGAGGATCTACAAAACCGTCCTCCTCCAATCAAAGTGTTATACACTAAGTTTTCACCCTTGTTTGAAGCTCTCTTGGTCTTGATAACCTAGTATAACATGGGAATCATCTCCAGGTTGTGGGACCTATGCTAACTGAGATGAGACCTCCAGGTTCTAGGTTGGTTCCTCTTGGATAATCACCTTAATTTGCTTTTAGAGGGGAAATTAAATTTTTCAAGGGAAAAGGGATAGAGGGAAAGTTGAAAGGGAAATAACTGAAAGCAAACTACCTACTAGGTGATACACTAAAAATATGGTATGAATTGCAGTATAAAGAATGAACTCAGCACACAATCTTAAGTCTAGGAGATCACAACTCACTAAATAGGTTTGCATCACTATTTCATAGAAGGGTCTACAATAGAGAGATGCTATGCAAGGAAAGAGATAATTTCACAAGGCAATAGCACTCCTAAGAACTTTAGAGACAAACTATAACCTGCAAATAGACATTCACCTCTGTAATTGGGTATAAGAATGAGATAGATTGCCAGGGGTGGAAGTATACCCACAAGAGCATTCAAATCAAATCATTCACAGGCATACACATAAACCGCAAAAAGAAAGAGGGATCAAGAACCCTAAGAAATTATTGAAAACATACATATACTTCAATTCAATAAGAGAGAATTTAGACAAGGAAGCATAGGGATAGAGAGGATGTCACAAAATACCTCTGCAATATCTAAACAATCAATGGGAGATTATAGAATGTAGAAAACCAGAGGGCAGAAAAAATGCCATGGATAACTTTCTAAGAAAGAGAACTTTCTTCTTTACAAAATGTGAACTCTGAGCTCTAAAAAGCTCCAAAAACATTATATACATCTCCTTTTGCATGCAGGCAGGAGTCAAAACCTAATTAGGGTTGCATAAGTTGTCATATAATAATCAAACCCTAACCCTGTCAAGTCTAAACGTAAATGCATCATTATCTCTCTAAGAATATTTGGCCAATCAGATCAAAACTATCTTTGCATGCCCATGCCTGTACTAAATCTACCTGCAGATAAGCCACCTTGATCTATCTACCCTTCTGTAACTCAAACTCACCATGAATGCTCAAATCTAATCCTAGTTTGATTTTTATTTTTTGAAGTACAGGAGGCCATAGGTGGCACCACCTTTTAATACTTTTGCAGCATAAGAACAATGGACATGTTACCCGAGAAAAATTTGTAGCACTGGCAATCAGATCTTCCCCATCAACCCCTCAACTGCAACTGTTCTGAAGAATTCAATTTGATTTACCCGTTTTGTCACAATCGACCACTGGATCAAAACCCTGCAGAGATATATTTGAATTTAAATATTAATGGCTAGCAGGTCAAATTTAAAACATGACCGTCGATCATAATTTCTCCTGGCAGATGAACGGCCCAGATCATCCTTGTAACAGTCAGGGGACCCTTTGAAAAGTCAATTGCCAACTCATCGATCGAAAGCCAATGAGAATCAAGCATGTCAGTGCTAGGTAACACATTGGACCTACGACATACTAAATCTTTCATCAAATGGTTGTCGTTATACCGTGATACTAAAGATCATGCATTTTACTTCAACAGTATAATGACAACCGTAGATCTTGGTCGGATCTTAACCCACTTCATAAGCCAAAGACCATGGGCCCACTGAAAAAATGCCACATCACAACCTAGCCGGCCAATGGAACGTGAGCATGTCAGATGAAGAGGACCCACCCGACAAAGTCTGGAGATAAAGTAAGATCAAAAATTGGTGCATGATCTCATGGGCTAGGAATATTCCATCAGATCATGCATCGGCCGTTAGATTTTAAGGAAAGGCAGCCTGTTGGGCCTACTCTGACATGCCACCACATCACCAGCCATTAGACCAATCAAAAGTGTACAACTCAGACTACGTGGCAGTGGACCCACTGACACAAAAGTGTTGCGCTAAAGAGGAGGATTGATTGTCGTCATTATACCATGATGTTAACTTTTGAGCACATCTCCTTAGCGGAATAATGATAGCTGTCAAATCTGATCGATACATAGCCTCTTCAAAGACTGAAACCGCGATGCCAAACATTAACTGCCCGCCAGATGGCTAAGTGTTAAGAGCTAGACCACCAGAAATAAGAGATCACACGAACATAGTCACTTAGTCACTGGATGTTAAAGACTTGACAGCTGGGAGTAGGAGAACTTGTGACCAGAGGATTTTAAAATGCACATGGGAAATGGAGACCTTTAGTGGCCAAAAAAGGTAATGATGAAATATAACAGGCCAAAGGTTTTTTAGGGTTTTTAAGGGTCCAACAGCTAGATTTTGAATTTAAACTTGCAGACCAGGGAGTTGGATGGTTGCAAAGGCCAGAAGAAAAGGCAGAAGGCCATAAATTTTTTTTTGAGGTGCTCAGCAGGGTTAAAATGCAGACTAGGTATTAAATTTAGCCTATGACCAAAATGAATAGATATGAAATTTTGGGCAACATTTTGGTGATTTCTACTGCATGTTAGCCTGCTATACATGATCACTAGCCTTGACATATTCATTGGGCATGGGGCAATCTTCCTGAGCACAAAACTTCTTTACAGAGAGACAAACTAGAACTTGAGGGACAAAATTGTGCACAGACACTTCTTGGAAAGCGGGTAAACTAAACTAGAAAGAAGGGACAGAAAATAGGAAACATATTTACAGAGATTTACAAGGAGGGATTGACCTCAAAGCAGGGCTTTAAGTGGAATCCATTAACTGAAATAGGTAGGGCATCTCCTCCAAGAGTTGATACTTGAAAAGCATTAGGCCCCTTGCATTCTGTAATAACAAATGGTCCACCCCAGAAAGAATCAAACTTTGTGTGCCTGCCAGGCTTTGATCTAAATTCATCCCACTTGAGAACTACATCTCCAACTTTGAAGCTTCTAGCCCTGGCTCTTTTTATCAAAACTCCTCTTTGTATGATCCTGATGGAACTCCATATCCTTCATGGATTTGTCTTTGAGTTCTTTTAACTCCATTAGCTGAGCATACCTGATTTTTAAGGGATCTCCTTCTTCAAACAGGGCATATTGAGTAGCCAAGTCCAAAGCTGGCAATTTAGTTGAAATGGACAACTTGGCCTCTCTGCCATACACCAACACATAAGGAGAATTCCCAATAATCTTCTTTGGAGTGATCCTATCTAACCATAAGGCAGACTTCAACTCAGTATGCCAATCTCTCTGGTTATCCTACAGAGTTTTCTTGATTATCCTAATCAAGTTCTTATTAGTTGATTCAGCAAGACCATTGCCTTGAGGGTAGTAATTTGAACTAGTATTCAGATAAGTACCATTTTTTATTGCCCATTTTGAGACTTTAAGACCTATGAATGCCAATGCATTATCTGATATGATGGAGTCTGGAGTGCCAAATCTATGAATTGTATCATCATAAAAACTTAAGACAACACTCTCATTTGATTCTTTCAAGGCAACTACCTCTGTCCATCTAGTGAAATAATCGGTAGCAGTGATTATCCACTTGTGTCTTGCACTAGATGGAGGGTTGATCATGCCAATAAAGTCCATGCCCCATCTCATGAAAGGTTGTTCTGTTTTGACTGGCTGAAGGGGCAGAGCTGCAAGCCTTTCTTTTCCTGCAAACATAGCACATTTGATGCATTTTCTCACATAATCATGACTATCTTTAAAGATAGATGGCCAATAGTATCCGGCCCTCATGATTTTAAAACCAGTAGTCCTAGGAGAAAAGTGACCTCCAAAAGGTCCATCATGAAATTCAAATAGGACATCAGCTATCTTTTCTGAATCAATACATCTTAAAAGGACACCATTGTGATCTTTTCTAAAAAAAACTTCATCTATCAGCACAAAAGGAACAGATTGTAACCTATAATATCTTCTTTTTGCTGAATCTAGGCCTACAGGACATTGTCATGTTTTTAAGTAATGAATCATGTCTGGCAACCAACCTGATGCCTTGGCTTGTTCTTCTGTAGAATGCATAACCAGAGATGCATTTGTTTGTTCTATTTTCTCTGAACTTTCATCCCCTGCCAAATGTTCACAAAGACCTCTTCCTCTAACCAGCTTGGTGGTTTCGATATCAATGTCATATTCCATTACCTTGGTAATCCAACCAACTCTTTTCTCATTTAGGTCCTTTGAAAGCAAAAATTCTTTGACACTTGGATGAGTAACCTTCAAGTGTACCTTGTTATGGGTCAATAGATATCTAAACTTTTTAAGGCTCTTCACCACAGTAGGTACATGTTTTTCCACAAAAGAGTATCTTTGTTCATACTCTTCTAAACCTTTTCTGAAGAAAGCAATGGGCCGCTCCAACCCTTCTGAATTTTCTTGAGTCAACATTGCAGATATGGCATCATGACCTCCATAAGCATAAAGGATAAAATCCTTACTAAAATTTGGGTTTAATAGAGCAAGAGCTTCAGTCAAGGCCTCTTTGATAGCTTGGAAATTGGCTTTTCCTTCTTTAGTCTAGCTAAAAGTTGAACTCTTCTTTAACATGGTTGTTAAAGGCTTCAATAAATCTACAATGTTAGGCAAGAAATGCCTGACAAAGTTAATCTTTCCTATGAAAGATTGGAGACTTTTCTTATGATGTGGTAAGGGTAGGTCTAGGATGGCTACAATTCTCTTAGGGTCCACTATAATTCCTTCTTTGGACACTACGTATCCCAACAATTTTCTTTCATGTACTGCAAACACACACTTCTTGGGATTAAGAGATATTCCAAACTCTCTACATCTTTCAAAGATTTTCCTCAGATGTTTGATATGATCTGCTGCATGTTTAGAATAGACAATTATGTCATCTAAGTAGACTAGTACAAATTTGTACATGAGGCTTTTAAAGGCCATATCCATTGCCTTTTGAAATGTAGCACCTGCATTTGACAAACCAAAGGGCATCTTTTGATAAGCCATGGTTCCCCACTTGGTTGTAAATGCAGTCTTGTATTGATCCTCCTTATTAACTAGGATCTGATTGTATCCTAAATAGCCATCCAATAATGAAAATCTCTCAGATCTAGAGACACATTGTAAGATTTTTTCCATAGAGGGTAATGGATGGTGGTCATTTAATGAAGCTTTGTTAAGATCCCCAGAGTCAACACACAACCTCAACTCCCCATTCTTCTTCCTTACAGGAACAAGGTTGGAAACCCAACTAGTATGTTTGATGGGGTAGATGATACCACATTCTATCATTTTGAGCACCTCTCTATGCATAAGTGGCTCAAGCTTGGGATTAACAGGCCTTTTTTTTTGCCTTATTGGTTTGGCATTTGGTTCTAATTCAATAGTGTGCTAAGCAAGGGCTAGATTAAAACCTTTGAGGTCTTCATATTACCATGCAAAAACATCACTGAATTCTCTAAACAATTGGGTGTAAGCCTACTTTTCCAAATCAGTGTTTACCTTTCCAAATTGTAAACTTTTACCTGGTTCCAACTCTAATTCAACACAATGTTCTTGTTGGACTACCAGGCTAACTTTATTCTTCTTAACTTGATCATCCTTGTTGAAGACAGTCTCTAAGGTGACAAGACCTCTAGGCATCTTATTAGACTTAAGTTGTATCACTTGGTCACCATAGTTTTGTGATAGCCTATCTTGATTATGTTTTGAGAAGACATCTTCTTCAAACAAGAATTGTAGAATTTGTTCATCATTGTCAAACACTTGCCAATTAGTATCATTGTTAGGTATGGTGGGTCTAACAATCACTTTGATATGCTGTTAGTCTATTTCTTTTGAAATGCTATTGGGGATGTCATACTAAGATCCAATAACAACTAATCTATCTGCATTTTGATGTAGCTTTCTATGGATAGCAACAATGTTGAAAGCACAAAAGTCTTCAATTACATCCCAAACTCTATGTTTGTATGCTCTCAAGGTGTCATTTTTGGTTGCACTTACCCCTCTCACTTGGTTGACTACTAATTCATTGTCACCATAAATCTTTAAGGCTCTAAGCCCTCTTTTTCTAACCCATTCCAATCCATTCACTAGGCTTTCATATTCTGCAGTGTTGCTAGTGCAGGAGAAACTAAATCTGAAAGTTGTATAGTATCTTTCTCCTTTTGGGGATACTAGCATAGCACCACCACAAGAACCATGTCTACTTCTAGCTCCATCAAAAAACATTTCCCAAACTTGATTGCTCTGATCCTCTGAATCAGTGTCCTCTTTGAGGAGGCTTGGCTCTATGGATCCACTTTCTTGTATCAAATAACTTCCCAAACCAGCATCCCAAATGACATTTTCTTGAGCTTCAAAAATCTTTCCTAACTCTAGTTCATCAAGGAAAATATCAGGGATACTTTCTATCTTAGTGTTTGCTTCTCTTATATTTGGGAAATCATTGTCATCAAATATAGGGCAGCTTGCATTGATTGTATTGGATACATATGGTTCTATATTGTGTGCTGCTAATGATTTAGATTTAATGGTAACCTTGGTAGCATATCTTATGTGAAAGAGCATGTGAGACCAATCAGAAGAAAGGTATCCTCCTATTTTGGCTATAAACTCCCTTGACAGACATATGGCAAATAAAGCAAGGAGATCTATGATATATATATCAAGTAGGATAGAGAAATTAGGACTAGCATGAAGGATTAGACTGGTATCCTTGGCCACACCTATAGTGTTAACTGAGG
Organism: Chamaecyparis obtusa; assembly: GCA_027943335.1. Taxonomy (NCBI): domain Eukaryota; kingdom Viridiplantae; phylum Streptophyta; class Pinopsida; order Cupressales; family Cupressaceae; genus Chamaecyparis; species Chamaecyparis obtusa. The sequence continues at coordinate 483,366 of BSBK01009351.1, read as the reverse complement.
ATCCATCAAGTTGTGTAACCTTCTTCTGAAGGGGTTCATATTTAAGTCCTAATTGGTCAGCCACCTTTTTGGGCATTATAGTACTAGTAGCTCCACTATCTACCATACAATTATGTACTAAAGATTTTCCAATGATTAAAGACACATAAAATGGAGGTGGCTTTGAGTTCCTACCTTGCATGGTATTGGCTTTGGAGTTGCAACTTGGAGCTTCCTTTTCTTGATCAGTGTTAACCAACACTAGCTTTGCAGCTTCTTTTGTAGGCTGAGGAGTAGTTATCTCAGTCATAGCTTTCTTTAAAATCTCAGGTTGCCCTGGAATAGCCAAAGAGTCCCACATAGACATGGTAATGTTCACCTTCTTCATGTTGTCTACAATGTTGAAAGGTGTCACAGTGTGTACTCTTTGTTGTTTTTTTACTATGATGTGTTCCCCCTCTTTGAGAGTCTGGCCTTCTTTGCTTGTAATGGTAGGAGCCTTCTTGAATGTGATAGGAGTAGCTTGTTGTATTGGCTCTGCAGATGTAGTGGCTTTGGTCCCAGAGTCTACTCGCTCCATGTCTTGAGCTCTTCTCTTTGACCTTGTATTGGTAGCAATGGAAGGTTCACCAATGACTCCATTGAAGTCTTGTTGCTTCCAATTCAAGAGAGTAGTCTCATTATCTTGTGGTTCTTGTTGAGGAACTGATCCACTGGAAGAAGCCTTTGAATGAGCTTGTGAGGCACTTTGAACCATTAGTGCTTGGTTCATCCATCCATTTGAACATGTAGCCTGATTATGAGGCTGATTACAAGGGAAACACCATTCATTGTCCATAGCCATATTATTCTGACTAGGAACCATGTCCCTAACTAGATTTGCAGAATTCAGAGGTGTAGGGTTGTATGGTTGGAATGGTCTTTGATTAAAATTTTGTCTTTGTCCCTGATAGCCTCCTTGGTATTGTGGCCTATTTTGTTGATAAGGCTGTCCCTGATTTTGATATTGTTGATTGGGACCTTGGCCTTGTGGCTAAAAGGGTGGTCTGATTCCTTGCCCTTGTCTCTTTAGGTTTGTGACCTCTTTAGTCAAAGTTTGTAGCAAGTTTGTCATTTCTTGCTGACTAGTCTATTGGCTGCTCTTTATCTCTTACAACTCTTGAGAGAAACTTGTTTTTTGCTCTTGACCACTTGTACTAGCCTAAGGTGCTAATATCATGGGAATAGGGGTAAATGGGGGTACTTGTGCAGGTGCAACAAGCTAAAGGCTAGGAAAGATGGGCATGGGTGGCCTTCTAGCTATCATACCTGCTTGGATTAAACAATTTTCAGCTCTGACAGCTGTATCAAAAGCTTGGGGTAAAGAGGTACCACCCATAGATTGGATCATGATAGAGATTTGACCATTTAAACTTTGCAAGAAGTATAGGAAAGCATGGTCAGCTGATGGCCTCACTGAGACTAGAATTCTATTCCATGTTTTGAGGAATCTATTGTTATAATCTATCATTTGTTCTTGAGGGTTTCTTTTAATGGTTGTCAATTGTTCAACCAAAGACAAATTGTTTGATTTATCCTCAAAATGCTTACTCAATGCATCTCCTAACTCATCCCATGAAGTAATAGAGCCAACAGTTAAAGTTCTAAACCATTCAAGAGCCTTACCTTTTAGAGAGGTTGCTAGTAATTTGGTGGCCACATCTTCTTGAGTTATATTGTGTATGCTGCAGCTAGTAGTTGTATGCACCCTAAAATGGTCGCCTAGACTTTGGGCCCCATTTATTTGATTTATCAATCCTGAATCATTTTGATCATTAATCAATATTTTCAACATTATCAATCTCTTGATCAAATCCTAAATTCGATCATATATTAGATTTTTATCCTATGGGCTAACCATTTATCCTAAGTCTTTATTTAATTAAAAGGAATATTTCCTCCCCTTTCAATTAAATAAAAAGCCCCCACTTTTCCTCTTATCCTAAGTTGCACAAATAAAGCATTATTCCTATTTTATAAAAAGGGAAAAAGCACTTTTTGTCTCATATGAGGCTCAAAAGTCAACACTTCACTCTTATTGGAGGATATGTGTGCACATGGATTGCTCCTCTTTCAAGCTCCACCGCTGATTAAGTCTTTTTGCCTCTTAATCTCCATGGTCCATTTCTCCTCATTTCTTATAAAAGGAGAGCTCTCTCCTTCATTTGCATATATATCCATATTTTATGCTATTGGTATGCTGCAGGTTTTCTAGGTCATCTTGGAGCTTTTGGAGACATTCTTGCATCTAGGGTTTGAAGATTTGGAGCATTGTTGGCATTCATCTTAGATCTTCATCAACACTCTATCTTCTTGTCTTCATTCTTGCATCATCATGGCTTTCTTGCTTCATAGTTAGATTTCATTTCTTGCATAGTAGCTTCATTTTCATGGCATTCTTAGCTTAGATTTCTTTTATGCTTTAGATTAATTCATCTAGTCTAAATAGGAGGCATTGTAATCCATTGCTATTTCCTTTCATAGATTACATTGTACTTTCATTTCCATAGCTTAGATTGCATTGCATATTTGATTCTTGGAGATATTGGCATTTTTGCCCTTGTCTTCACTTGAATCTCTCATTGTATGGTTGACTAGCAAGGTCACTTTCTTGTAGCTCTAGCTGAGAGCAAAACTCATAGTCCCTTGCAACTCCATGCATAGAGAGCTATGAGCCGCTTTGTGAGGCCTCATTCTTGAGTAACCTTGCATGCAATGGTTCATAGAAGTGCATATTTTAGTGTGTACATTTCTGGCGCCCACCGTGGGGCAGAGTAGATTAGCTTTGCCCCTTTTAATTCTGCATTTTTCGTCATTTTCAGATTAATTTTTGGAAAAATCTGCATTTTCTGGTTTTCTGTCTCAGATTATCGCGCGACACTTCTCAGAAGTATCGTGCGATATACTTTCTGTCTTGGTGCGATAGTTCGCACGAAAAAAGTATCGCACGCCTATATTGAAGTCTATCGCCTGGCATCGGGCAAAGTATCGCCTGGCATCGCGCGAAGTATCGCTCGACTGTGGAAGTATCGCCTGGCTATAGGAAGAAGTATCGCACGATACTGGTGAAGTCTGAGGTATATCGCCTGATCTAACAGTGAACTATTTTGTATCTTGCAAGTTTTGGGTTCTTAGCTATCTTTTTGAAATTTTTTAAAATTTCCAGCGTTTTCAAATTCGTGCCACTCTGGAAAATGGGTGCCCATTTTTTTTTGAAATTTTGCAAATGGTATCAAAAGTTTAAGTGTGATATATCATTGGAAAGGTCTTTCCGAGCCTAATCCAACCATGATGGTTTTATTTTCAGATTTTATCATTTGATTAGTTATTTTTGCAGATTATCTGATTTTTTTATGTACTAATCATTGGTAGATTTTGGATTTTGCTTCTTCTAACTCTTGTTGGTCTAACAAGTTGTGGTTGTAGGTGCTCTCATTACTTAAAATTTGTCAAAAGAACGCATGTCAAAGAGGGCTACTAATGGTTTTTGTAGGGCTGCCCAAGCATAAAAATAAAAAAAATTCTTGCTTGTTTATTTGCTTTCCTTTCAAGTATGGCATTTACTAATTGTATTAGGAATCTTAATACCTTGTGAAAGGGATCTTGAGGTGGTAGGAGAAGTATGCTCTTCACCTTTAGGTGAATCAAAAAATCTTGACCCATCTTAAGGTTTTGGAAGCAAGGGGGTAATTGATCTCTTTGCTTGGTGTGTTTGGGAAAGATTCTTGAGATAGGGGAGTATGCTCTTCACCCTTGTGGTGAATCAAAAACCTTGAACCTCAAGATTTGATCCATTTTTGTTTAGTTTAGGAATCCTTTAGCGGGCCTGCTCTTGAGCAATCAAGAGGAACGACCCAAGTGGGGACAACCTTGTCATCATTTTCCTTGGTGGCGAGTGATTCCAACTCACTATAATCTCAAGGCTATTGAGGACACAAAACCTTGGTAGACATAACACTTGTCTTCGCTTGATGTAAGTACTTGTGGGATTGTGACCATGAGGAAAACATTGAGCAAGAATGCTTAAGGTACTCTTGAGGCCGCGAGGTCCTAGTCCTTTACGAGGAGCAAGAGGGGTGTTGTGAACGGAAACCTTTATTAAGAACCATTAGATAGAAGCCACCTTATTTTAGCCGCTTATCTTCTTAGTGCAAGGATTGATCCAAGTGGTTTACCCGGATCACCTTAAGATACTCACCATATGTGTCCCTTTGGTTGTGTTGTTTGACACTTCCATGACAAAGCCAATATCTCTTGTGGGCAACCACTTGGTGTGAGGCAAGGGGGCATCAAGTTGTGGGCTAAGTTGGTAAGTATTGAGCCTTGTCTTGTAGGTAGATATTGCTTGAAGTGTCTTCGATTGTGTGATACCAGTGTAAACGTTCTCAACATACAAACAATCGGTAGCATTCATAGGGTGCAATTTTATTTTTGATATCATAAGTGTTTGTCTTGGCAAGGTTGCTTTTGCCCTTGTTTCAAGTGTTTGAAGACATGTTTGATCCTCTACTGTTTGCAAACCTGTCCAAATGCTATTGAATTTATGATAGAAATCAGACATTTTCACCCTCACATTCGAAAACTTGAAATTAGACCTTAAAAACTCAAAATTTTGCACAAATTGGTCAAGATCAACATCAGTATCACATTAGCTAAGGAGAAATATTTCTGGTGCCCACCTATGATGACTATGATGACTATGACGATGGACAATTTAGCTATACCTATGATGCTTCTATTCCTAAGAGTCCTCCTCGTCGTGTGCTTAGGCTTACTAAAGGGTCATCTTATTGGGTAGATTGTGATGGTGATCCATATGATTCTGATTTTGAGAGAAATTATGATATTTGTTGTGAACAATATGATACATCTACTTCTATTGAGGAAGAGAAGGCTTTCCGTGCTGATTATAAATGAAGATACTATGAGCATGTCTTGTCTAAAAACTCTCATGCTGAAAATAAAGATTACACTCTCCAGCAAGATCATGTTAATGCTGAACCTTTGTCTTGTGATGGTCCCCTTCCATTCGCCACTTCCTCTAATACCCACACACTTCCTAAAGCTTCTGAGTCATCCAAATCTATCACAAATCTTTCATCCAACAAATATCCTAAGGCTTTCCATGCAGTTCCCTATAGTTATCCTCACGGGCTACCTCTTAAAGAAACTCAAGCTAACCTTCACTTGGCTAAAAATACTTTCAATAATGTCAAACCTAAAGAGCCTAAGCCTTCATCTGCTATAATGCCTATTTCAGCTAGTCCTTCACCACCTCTTCCAAAGTCTTCCATACAATCCCAACATGCTTCCTTGTCCTTAGAAGTGGCTCCATGTCAAAAGGACTCTAAAAATGAAAAAGAAAATAATATAAATAAAGATCAAGATCAGGAACCCTCCATATCAGCCAATTCTCTTCATGATGTCTCTTATCCGTTTCATGGTTCTTTTGATCCTTTACACCCTTCCCCATTCATTCCACCATGTCTTAATTCTTCCTCTAAGCAAGATCAAGCTACTACTTACACTGTTGAGCTTATTGATAATCAAAATAACCTTACTGCACTTGCACTTTCCAAAGATGATACTTCCGTTAAGGTTATTAAAAATGGTGTTGTTACTTCTAATGTTAAGCCTATTGAAAATCAAGAAAAAAATGATGCGCTTATGCTATCCAAAGATCCTTGTCAAGATCAAAGTATTCCATCTTCTTGTTCTACCACTCCATGTTCACTTCCGCTTTCTACTCTTCCTAAATCTTGGCAAGCTACGAATGATCCTATCAAAGAAGCTGCTCCTATTCAAGATGTGCATGATCCTGTTGAAAGTCCTAATGTTCACTCTAAAGATGTTGATATCCTTGGTTGTGATATAGATGTTGATGAACTTATTGATTATCCTTTTGCATCTTCCACGTCCATCCTTGGACCTCCTCCACCAATACTAAGGGCTTCACATCTTCCTTCCATTTTGGGTCCTTATGTCCCTTCACTTTCCCCTCCTAATTCTTCTAATTCGTCATCCATTTTGGGTCCTTACGTCCCTCCATCTCCTATCTTTCCTCAAGATCAACATAGGTACATACCCTTGAATCCTTTTCATCCACCCACCCATCTAAACCAGTCGTATCATCCTTCTTCTTCCATAAGTCCCAAGTCTTTTGGAAGTAACTTGAATGTTCAATACAAGAAAAAGAAGCAATACAAGAATCCATCAAAAAAAGAAGATCACCATGTCCCCTCTAATCGACATGGATATATAAAGTCAAAAGAGATATCTAAGAAGAAAACTACAAGACAAGTATGGGTTCCAAAACCCATCATTGAAGATATTCTCTCTAAATTATCAAAAGGAAATGAAAAGCCTAAGGCTATATGGATTCCAAAATCTCTCTTGAAAGAGTCTCATGTTGAGCAAAAAGTGAAATTGACATTCAAGCTTCCAAAAACTTCCACTTCATCTTTTTCCAAAAAAATTCTTCCATTCCATGCACCTGAACCACAACGTTTGCTAAACATTTGCCATATTCCTTCTCGTATTCCTCCATTCACATTTGAGAATTATAACAAGCACACCAATCCTCTTTTTGAGGAGTCAGATAGCAATAATGAACCAGAATATGGTTTGCATTTGGACTAGAATATGGTTTACGTTTCCTCCATTTTTCCATCACCCTTCAAGGTGTGTATTGACATTGATCTTACCTTTCTCCCCATCTACCCTTTCACAATCCTTTCATTCATTATCCTTCTACCTTCTATCATTTTTCCTCATTTGCCTATTCCTCCTATCTTCCAACCTCACTCACTTTATATAAAGTCTTATCCTTCATTTTTCTCTTTCATCTCCCTTTCCTTATTAGCATCTTTGAGCACATCATTTTGAATCCTTGACATTTTATGGTTTATCCTTTCAAGGAGCATTATCTAAAAAGCTTGCATTCTTCCAAAAAATAGAAAAAATATTCAAAAAATAAAAAAATTCAAAAAGAAAAAAAAAAATTGCAAAAAAATTGAAAATGTGCCATGGTGAAAACCTGGAAACAGGCACCTTGGTAGCAAAAGTAAAGAGAAATAAATTCATCCTATGGTGAAAACCACTCCCTTGTGGCGCCTTGGATAAGTACCATGATGAAAACCTGGCAATCAGGCGTCATGCGTAGTTCTTCTACATTTTTCATCCATTCCATCTTCTCTCTTTGATCTTGACAATGTTGATCTATACACGAACATTTGGCTATTTTGTGAGCTATCTTACGATGATCTTGCTTTCACTCCTTTCATGTTTCGCCTTCGTATTTTCCTTCATTCATTCTAGCCTTTCGCTATCCTTTTCCCCCTTGGTCTTGATCTAATAAAAAAGAGTAAAACACGATGCTATGAAGCCTCTTGACATGTCTACTCCTTTGGACTGCATCCTTTCCTTCTTTTTCATTACACTTTTGAGGCTTATCCTATGCTATCCTTTCATTGCTTGTCCAAATGCGCTTTACATGACAACAATTTTTTTCCCTAGCCTGGGTACTCTTGAGGAGTTTGACCTTGAGGATTTCTTCCCTTCATTCACCTTCATTCTCCTTTCCTCCATCTTATTCACCAGCTTACTCATCCATCTTGTCCCTCACATTGCTAGATATTGGGACTACACGATGTGATCTTTCTTAAAGAGTTTGATGCTCGATCTGTCTGGGGGCATCCTTTGTATATATCTTATTGATCCTGAAAAAATACCAAAAAAAAATTGATATATGATGCTAAAAAAATCCTAAAAAGCATATAAAGTCCTGAAAAAAATACAAAAAAAAATAAAAAATAAAAATAAAAATAAAAATAGAAAAGTGCCTTGGTGAAAACCTAGCAATAGGCGCCTTGGTAGCAAAAATCTAAAAAAATGAAAAAATGAAAAAAGAATCCAAGTGGTGAAAACCTGGAAACAGGCGCTACTTGGGGCCTTTGTACCCCTATTTGTTAGCATGCGTCCTCGACACTTAACCACTTTCCATCATGCCTTGACCTTATTTGGCCTAGTCTGGAATTGGTCTTTGTCTTTGTCTAGGGGGCATAACTGTTCACATAGGTCCTTTTGGTGCATTTGTCTCTTGGGGCATTTCACAACAGGTGTTTTTCAACACCACCCCCAACAGTGTTTTTCAACACTACCCTTGCGTCGAGTGTTTCTTAACACTTATCAGGTGTCTTACCCAAACAGTCTCGTATGACGCGATATTTCTCATTAGCAGATATGATACTCAGAATTTGACTCTATGACCAACACACACGCACTTAAACAATCAACTCGCCTGAGATATGTTGACTTTATTTTTCTTTGTGTGCTGTCTATGAGAATTTCTTTGATGAGTGGTCTCTCCCTGAGAAGTTTTCGATGATGCATCGCTAGAAGACTGAGGGAATAAGACCATGTTTTCTTTCTTTATCTGCTTGTGGGTATATTTTGTTGATCCTAACTGTCATGAGCATTTATGCTAGTCTTACTTGACACTATGGGTTGACGAGGTATTATCCTTGACTGTTTTGCGAGTGCATGCTTTTAGCTATCCTGACTTTCATGTGTCTTGATACAAGCATAATCTCGCCATATCAAATTTAGGTGATCTCACTGTATTAGTCATCTTGACCTATATGTCTTTGATGCCTAGGTGAGATTTCCACATTTCTATCTGATAAAGATCATATTCATATTCACATAGTTATACTAGTGTGCATTGTATGATCTTACGACGCTACCAATAATGCTCGATGATGATAATTAGATGTCTATAAGCGTTGTGACCTTGCAAGTCAACCACTTTCATAGTAGCTTGCATTTTTAGGTTCATGTTAGATTAGTTTTTGCATCTTGCATATGGAGAGAGCTCTCCTTTTTATCATCTACGGACTAGTTGGTCAACTGTGCTCATTTTTTTATTCTTCTTGATCATATCTTTCATTTCTAGTCTTTCATATCACATCATTTTCTATCCATTTTCGGACTCGAAATCGAAATCTGAGTCGTGTTTCCAAATTTTCCCTTTCTTCTGAGCAGTTGACTGACTTTTAGAGGCATAATTTGATTTTCGATGGACTTTCTTCCTTCCATGTCTCTCAATTTTCTAGTCTTTCATTTCACCCTATCTCTTTTCTTCTAGCTCATCACTGGGGCACGTTTCATTGCCTAATGGTTAACCTATTGACCCTTACCTTCGATTGTGATTTCATTATGATTTGATCAAATCTTTATCAGTTTGTTGTTCCTCTCTACCTGATTTCGATTTCGATTTCGATTCCGAGGGGGCAGTATTTATGGGATTCTCATCCCTAATTCTCTTGATTTTCCTGATTCAGACATCTTTTGTGAGCTTTTGCTCAAAATTTGAGATTCTTATCTCCCATTTTTAGACATTGATTATTGCCTAGCAGCGACGGTGATAAGTTTTGTCTAAAGCTTGATTTGCACCTAGCAGCGATGGTGTTGGTCTAAGCTTTTGTTTATGTTTGTCTAGATGTGATCCCGAATCGACCTCATAGCTGAGTTGTTTTGTGATCCCAGATCGATCTCACATTTCAACTTCATTCTTTGACTACATGTGTTCCCAAATCGATCACACATTAGTCAAAGAGGGGCAAATGTATGCACCCTAAAATGGTCGCCTAGACTTTGGGCCCCATTTATTTGATTTATCAATCCTGAATCATTTTGATCATTAATCAATATTTTCAACATTATCAATCTCTTGATCAAATCCTAAATTCGATCATATATTAGATTTTTATCCTATGGGCTAACCATTTATCCTAAGTCTTTATTTAATTAAAAGGAATATTTCCTCCCCTTTCAATTAAATAAAAAGCCCCCACTTTTCCTCTTATCCTAAGTTGCACAAATAAAGCATTATTCCTATTTTATAAAAAGGGAAAAAGCACTTTTTGTCTCATATGAGGCTCAAAAGTCAACACTTCACTCTTATTGGAGGATATGTGTGCACATGGATTGCTCCTCTTTCAAGCTCCACCGCTGATTAAGTCTTTTTTCCTCTTAATCTCCATGGTCCATTTCTCCTCATTTCTTATAAAAGGAGAGCTCTCTCCTTCATTTGCATATATATCCATATTTTATGCTATTGGTATGCTGCAGGTTTTCTAGGTACATTTGGAGCTTTTGGAGACATTCTTGCATCTAGGGTTTGAAGATTTGGAGCATTGTTGGCATTCATCTTAGATCTTCATCAACACTCTATCTTCTTGTCTTCATTCTTGCATCATCATGGCTTTCTTGCTTCATAGTTAGATTTCATTTCTTGCATAGTAGCTTCATTTTCATGGCATTCTTAGCTTAGATTTCTTTTATGCTTTAGATTAATTCATCTAGTCTAAATAGGAGGCATTGTAATCCATTGCTATTTCCTTTCATAGATTAGTTGCATTATACTTTCATTTCCATAGCTTAGATTGCATTGCATATTTGATTCTTGGAGATATTGGCATTGTTGCCCTTGTCTTCACTTGAATCTCTCATTGTATGGTTGACTAGCAAGGTCACTTTCTTGTAGCTCTAGCTGAGAGCAAAACTCATAGTCCCTTGCAACTCCATGCATAGAGAGCTATGAGCCGCTTTGTGAGGCCTCATTCTTGAGTAACCTTGCATGCAATGGTTCATAGAAGTGCATATTTTAGTGTGTACAGTAGTCACATCTCTTATGTACTCAAAAGTAGTAGTTTGTCCTTCACCTGTGAAATTAGGTAGACTCTTTAGTGCCACCAAGGGCACATCATGATGTTGAGAAAAGGCTAATGGACTCCCTTGGTTGAAAGGTTCAAAAGCAAACTGTCTATCCATTGTAGGAACTAAAACCTGCTGAGTAAAAACTGTGTGAGTTGTATTTGATGCTAGATTTGAATCTTCCTCTAGATCTCTAGTCAGAGATCTCCCTCTTCTTCTGAGATGAAAGGGAAAAGGTCTCCTTTCTGAAGTATCAGGTGGTGTAGACTATACTCTCCTTACAGGGGATGTTCTCTAAGTTGATTTACCTTTGTATCCTCTTTTTACAGGCAACTCTGAAAATTTAGTAGGCTTTGAGCTTCTAGTCTCAATCTTTCTCATAAACTTTGAACAAATTTAGCCTGGATCTATGAAATCAGTGGAGTCACCAGATACACTTGATAGAAAACTTCTAAAACCCTATATTATGCAGTCAGTCTATCAGAGATAGCATAATCTTTCAAAATGAACTTCTTTTGTTGTCAGAAATGTTATGCCCAAGGTGAGGTATCTTTGAATTTGAATCCTTGGAGTTATAATAGCACCTTGAACATAAATATGAATCTTGTCCCACTGGGCATGCCAAAATTGTTATACACTAAGTTTGCACCCTTGTTTCAAGCTCTCTTGGTCTTGATAACCTAGTATAACATAGGAATCATCTCCAGGTTGTGGGACCTATGCTAACTAAGATGAGACCTCCAGGTTCTAGGCTAGTTCCTCTTGGATAATCACCTTAATTTTCTTTTAGACCGGAAAGTAAATTTTTTGAGGGAAAAGGGATAGAAGGAATGCTGAAAGGGAAATAACTAAAAGCAAACTACCTACTAGATGATACACTAAAAATATGGTATGAATTACAGTATAAAGAATGAACTCAGCACACAATCTTAAGTTTAGGAGATCACAACTCACTGAATAGGTTTGCATCAATATTTCATAGAAGGGTCTACAATAGAGAGATGCTATGCAGGGAAAGAGAGAATTTCACAAGGCAATAGCACTCCTAAGAACTTTAGACACAAATTATAACCTGCAAATAGATATTCACCTCTGCAATTGGGTATAAGAATGAGACAGATTGCTAGGGGTGGAAGTATACCCACAAGAGCATTCAAATCAAATCATTCATAGGCATACACATAAATTGTAGAAAGAAAGAGGGATCAAGAACCCTAAGAAATTATTGAAAATATACATATACTTCAATTCAATAAGAGAGAATTTAGACAAGGAAGCATAGGGATAGAGAGGATGTCACAAAATACCTCTGCAATATCTAAACAATCAATGGGAGATTACAAAATGTAGAAAACTAGAGGGAAAAAAAATACCACTAATAACTTTCTAAGAAAGAGAACTTTCTTCTTTACAAAATGTGAACTCTAAGCTCTAAAAAGCTCCAAAAACATTATATACATCTCCTTTTGCATGTAGGCAGCAGTCAAAACCTAATTAGGGTTGCATAAGTTGTCATATAATAATCAAACCCTAACCCTGTCAAGTCTGAACGTAAATGCATCATTATCTCTCTAAGAATATCTAGCCGATCAGATCAAAACTATCTTTGCGTGCCCTTGCCTGTACTGAATCTGCTTGCAGACAAGCCACCTTGATCTATCTACCCTTCTGTAACTTAGACTCACCATGAATGCTCAAAATCTGATCCTGTTTTGATTTGTATTTTTTGAAGTACAGGAGGCCATAGGTGGCACCACCTTTTAATACTTCTGCAGCGTAAGAACAATGGACATGGTACCTAAGAAAAATCTGTGGCATTGACAATTAGATCTTCTCCATCAACCCCTCAACTACAACTATCCTAAAGAATTCAATTTGAGCTACCCATTTTGTCGCAATTGACCACTGGATCAAAACCCTAGCAAAACCCTGCAGAGATATATTTGAATTTAAATATTAATGGCTAGTAGGTCAAATTTAAAATGTGATCATCGATCATAGTTTCTCCCAGAAGATGAATGGCCTAGATCATCCTTGTAACAGTCGGGGGACCCTTTAAAAATTCAAGCACCAACTCATCGGTCGGAAGCCAATGAGAATCAAGCATGTCAGCACTAGGTAACACATTGGACCCACGGCATACTAAATCTTTCATTAGATGGTTGTCATTATACCATGATACTAAAGATCATGCATATTACTTCAATGATATAACAACAACCATAGATCCTGCTTAGATCTTAACCCACTTCATAAGCCAAAGACCACGGGCCCACTGACAAGCTGCCACATCACAACCCAACCAGCCAATGGAATGCGAGCATGTCAGATGAAGAGGACCCACCTGATAGAGTCTGGAGATAAAGTAAGATCAACAATTGGCACATGATCTCATGGGCCAGGAATATTCCATCAGATCATGCGCTGGCCATTATATTTTAAGGAAAGGTAGCCCGCTGGGCCCGCTCTAACATGGCACCACATCACCAGCCATTAGACCAATCAGAAGTGTACAACTTGAACTACGTGGCAGTGGACCCACTGACACCGAAGTGCTGCGCTAAAGAGGAGGATTGACGGTCATCATTATACCATGATGTTAACTTTCAAGCACATCTCCTCAGTGGAATAATGATAGCCATCAGATCTGATCGATACATAGCCTCTTCAAACACTGAAACCGCAATGCCAAACATTAACTGCCCACCAGATTGCTAAGTGTTAAGAGCTAGACCACCAGAAATAAGAGATCACACAAACATAGTCGCTTAGTCGCTGGATGTTAAAGACTTGACTACTGGGAGTAGGAGAACTTGTGACCAGAGGATTTTAAAACACACATGGGAAATGGAGACCTTTAGTGGCCGAAAAAGGTAATGATGAAATATAATAGGCCAAAGGGTTTTTAGGGTTTTTAAGGGTCCAACTGCTAGATTTTGAATTTAAACTTGCAGACCAGGGAATTGGATGGTTGTAGAGGCTAGAAGAAATGACAAAAGGCCATAAATGTTTTTTTGAGGTGCTCGACAGGGTTAAAATGCAGACCAAGTATTAAATTTAGCCTATGAACAAAATGAATAGATATGAAATTTTGGGCAACAAAATTAGGCATATCACGTGGCTCAATCCCATGCAATGTAGAAATCCTTTGGTAAGCAGCCAGGAGATCACCCACTAACATACTGCTAATCTCACGTATGCGATCCTCGAGTAGTCGTCCTATCTCATCTAGAGTGGGAAGATCAAATCTAATGTACGAGTCATAAAATGGACTAGATGGTGATACGAAGCATGTACCTACCCACACGATCAGATGACAACTGCTCGACCTGAGTCGCGATGGTGGCAATGCTAGAATACATATCTAAACGTGTGTCCTTAGCTACAACCTACCCAGCTCTAGTGTAGGTCTCCAAACCTTTTGGAAGAATGAAAATGTTTTGACCCACCAATGCCCTCTTACTAGGGGGCTGTGGTATATTGGGTCATCTACACTTATCCTAATATCTTCCCTGACCTTAACCAGCATGTGGAGATAGATTTGTGTAGTCAACATCGTAGCCCAAATGAAACTCTACAAATAATTGTTTGCAGAAATATAGTGGCACCTCATCCTTTTGGGCCACATATGATGTGCTGCTAACCATCTAGGATATATAAAAGGGGCCACTATGTCATCTGTACATTTTGTGACCCTATATGCTTGAACCACCCTCTTATCGATGTAATGGGTGCCAAACATATTCTTAACCTGAGTGACTGAAACATCTGAATCAACTATCCTCTAGCCTACTGTCCCTATGATAGTGCTAGATAGGCTATAATAAAAAGCATCAATCGATACATCATCATATGGATTGTATGATTGAGCCTTCTGAATCATGCTCATGAGCTTAGTGCATATAGATGTCTAGGGAGTGTTGCTCTCTACTCGGGCCAGATGTTTTGGCTTGGGGAAGTACTCTATCTAGTAAATATTCTATTTCTGTTGGGTACCAGGAGATTATTAGACAATTGTTAGGGGATGCTGAGGTCCCTTGGTGAAAACAAGTTTGGAATAAGTTTTCTTGGCCCAAATGTAATTTTTTCATGTGGTTGGTGGCTCACAATCGGCGTCTTACGTGGGATAATCTTTGTAAACGTGGGTTCTAGGACCGTTCATTTTGTGTGTTATGTGGTAATGGAGAGGAGTTTATCTCTCATCTCTTCTTCCATTGTTCCTTTTCTACCCAACTATGGCATCTTTGGTGGAGTTCTTAGGGCTTCTCTTTTCGTCATGCTTCCTCCTTGTCCAAGTTTTGGGATTACTTTGGGAGTGGCCCCTCCAAGGCTTCACCTCTTCAGACTACTTGGATTGTTGGCCCCTCTTTTATTCTTTGGCATATCTGGTTGGAGAGGAACCGATGAATCTTTCAGGATGTCTGGATTGGTGTTATGCATCTTTGGTGGAAGATTTCCCACTCTCTTCAAGAAACTAGTCAGGCAAAGTGTGAGTTAGATGGAGGTGTGGATCCTGGCGATCTTTCTATTTGTAGATGTCTTAACTTCCATTTTTAGGATGGGTTCTCAGGGGTTGTAGGCCAATGGTATCGTAAAGTTCCAAACCATCCTAGACGTCAAAGGAAGAGATGGGTGAATCATGTGGGTCATTGGTCACCTCCTCCACTTGGAGTTCTCAAAGTCAACACTGATGGTTCTTCTCGAGGGAATCTAGGTCCTGTTGGCATTGGGGGTGTGGCCCGATGTAGCTTTGGAGAAGTTCAATTTATTTTTTTAGTGCATAAGGGTTGTCATACTAACAATTTCATGGAGGCTCTGGCCATTTGACATGTCATGGAGCAATGTTGTTTGAGGAGATGGCACCAAGTTAGATCAATGAATTTGACTCTCAAGTGGTGGTGAATTTGCTTACTTCACAGTTGCTTGAGGATGTTAGTTGGCAATTGGCTTCTTTTAATAATCAAACTCTTCTCTTTTGTACTTCTCTAGAGTTTGCTAGTTTTAATTACATTCCTCGAGAATGGAACAGAGTTGTTGATTGTTTGGCCAAATGGGCATCTGATCATGCTCAAGGTTGGAATATTGTGTATAGGAGGCAGCTTCCCTTAGATTTGTCTCTTGAGTTAGATGATCGTGTCGCTCAAGATAGAGCTCCTTCTTGAGCTCTCCTTTTTGTTTCTCATTTTGTCTTAATAAATTTTTACCCCTCTTTTAGTAATTTACTATTTGTATATTTATTTTGAACTAAATCTAATGGTTCAATTTTAATAAAATAGTTTATGTTGTCACTTATTTATTCATTTGATTTAACATTTAATAAAATAAAATTGAAATTTAAAATATTAAATATATTATTTTAAAAATAGTAGAAAATTTCTTCTTTCTTCATAAAATTTAGATTCTCATTTTAAAAAATAAATTAAAATTTTTTAAATACATTAGGTTAGAAGGATATTTTAATCTACTTAATTTTTATAATATTTAATTTATAAAGTTAATAAAATACATAAAAAATTCAACTACAGTATACAATTAATAATATTTCACATTTTTTATTTAAAAGTTTTTAATTTATTTGTTTTGTATTCAATTTGTAAATTATGTCTCGTCTAAAATGTACTATTTATTATAATTAAATTTGTATTAATATATTTTATTTAATCATCATATTATATTTAATTTGGTGAGCTTGCCCAAAAGTAATATTTAGATTTTATTTACTTTTTTGTATATTTATTATGAACATGATTCAATTTAATAAAATAGTTTATACTGTCAAATTTTTATTTATTTGATTTAAACTTTTTAAAAAATAAAATATAAGCATATAAATATTACAATACGTTACCTTTAAAATAGTAAAAACTTTCTTGATAAATTTTAAAATTATCAAGAGAGATAGTAGAAAGAAAAATAAATAAAAACTTTGACAATCTATTAAAATAATATTTTTTATACCTAATTTTTAGAAATATTTTATTTATAAAGTTCATAAAATGTATTAAAAAATTCAACTCATTTCATCAACCTTTTTACATATAGTAATTACCAAAAAAAAAATTGAACAAAAAATACAATAAAATCTATTAGTATTTATAAAGAAATACAATTTAATCTTTTCATTTAAGTATGGCCGAGTTTTGCTCAAGTGAAAAATTTAAATTTAAATTTATCACATTTTTCTTATTTACGGACTGCATGCTAATATTAACTGCACGTCATTCAATTCATTTTGACTGACAAGCTAGGCAAGCGTGACTACGGATGGTAGTACAGGTATGCCATGGTGATGGAGTCATGGACATAAGGGTAAGGGGGGATCTGTCAGCTGGGTAGCCAGTGTCATTTTGAAATGGGGTGACTTATATAGCAGACCCTATTTTTAGAGGGGTCTTATTTTTAGAAAAAAAAAATGGTTCAAGGTCCTACAGTTGGCAGCGGTACCCTATTTAAATTTAGTCTTTCTTCTTTACAGAACAATCACAATAAGGTTAAACTAGTAATCACACCTTTGTGTGCAATGGGTATGTCGAAGATGTGTGAAATAATATATATGCTCCTTTCTAATTAAAATTGGCTTTTATGGAAATTATTAGATATACAATTTGAATAATTTAATTTGGTGTTGTTATATTGTATATGCTAGATTTGAATTAGGTTGTGTTTTATAATTTTATTAAGTTCTAAAATTTCATTTAATGTTAATCATTTAGAATATTTACAATAACAAAAATTTATTTGACTAAATTGATTTTAAAGGGAACAAGTAAAGGTTTTTGAATGTCGCCTCTGAAATTATTATTTTTGAAATGTTATCGCCGCACTTTCAAAATTCAAATGGTTCTAAATTTGGCCTCGGGTGCCTGATTTGGATGAAACAAATTTTGATTTAGGGGTTTTTAGACCTCCTAAATGTGATGTCAACCTCTAATTTATACCACCAAGCTCCAATTTTCCTAAGAAAATGAATGTAATGTCAAGATCTAGAAGCTTAATAGATAGCACAGTTAAGAGAGACAAGATGATATGATCAAATGAATAAATCAATAATGATCAAATAATAATGGATTCAATTGATTAAATACAAAGTAGATGTGCATGAATATATAGGTAATACATGATAACTAAGAGAGATGCAAATGATAACCTATCAACTAGACAAGGTGTAATAACATGTCCACCAAAGGTGGATCATGCTCAATTGTACAACAAAGTATGTGCAACAATGAGAGGATGATAATGTGATCTAAGAGCACTAAAGGTGGATCTCACACATAAAGTGGAAAGTGATAACAATTATCACCATCTAAAGTCAAATTCTTCTACACCATGTGCTAAAATGAGATGCAAATAATTATGTGTCTCAATGACAAACTACTATGCAGTGTATTATCCTAAGTAAACTTAAGTAAAGTGTAATAAGAAATATTTAATTGCACCAATAATTATATCTAAGGAAATCTTCTTAAAATGGTGCAAAGGATAACCAAGAAAAGAATTATAGCCAAGTAAATCCACTAAAAATGGTACAAAAAATAACTAAGAAAAATATTGTATCCAATAAAAACTACTATATTTGAAACAAGGAGTCTATATATATGCCTCCTCCTTAAGATGAAACCATAGAGCTATGGTGACATCTTAAGGAAAAGAAGTAGGATGCACAACTTCAACCCCGATATATCCTTTAAGAAATAATGTCATAGATATCCTTTAGTCATAACTCTTTTATGGTGGGGAAGAGATATTTGTAAAAAGATATCTTACAATAAGTGCAAAGAAATCCTTTTAAGGGATGCACAATGAGAGGAGGAAGAAATCATTTCTCAAATACATCTACCTCCAAGAGGGGATCTTGAACAAAAATAATACCATTGACCAAAAGAGGGGAAGGAGAACAAGAATTCCCTCTCCCCATTGTTAGGTAAAGGGATTCTTGATGAAGGATAGCACACTTTGGGTCCAAAGTGAGGTACTTGTTTATGATAAACATACTCTTTCAACCAAGGATGAGGTTGTAATCAAGGATAAATACCTCATGTAAAAAGATAGAATCTCCAAGAGAAAAAGAAACAATTTCATGCAAGTAAGGACATCATATAATAAATAAATACCACTCGACCAAGGGAAAGTGGATCCTTAGAAAGGATAGGAGTTTAGAGAGAACCCTTTCTCCCCAAACATGAAGAAAAGGAAAGGAGCTATTATGTTTCTCACAAACTAAGATTGTATGTGAAAGTACAACACTAAAAAAAAAAGAGCCCCCAATAAAGTAAGATACTAAGGCTATTTGGTGTGGAGTAACATAATAGACAAAGAGACTGCTAATGCATAACATTTTGAATATCAAGAAAAAATATAAGATCTTTTGTCATCTGAATAAGATGTATATCAACCAGATTTTGAACAAATTATGAAAATTGAATGCAATCAACAATAGAATGTGAATAACTATGATCAAAAAGATAATGCACTTTGTTATCATTTGGTCTATGATGGAAACACCAATGATAAACACAACTGACAACATCCTCTTATTTTTCTTCTTTATCATCAATACCAACAAGTTTGATATCAATGATAACATAATGAAAATTTCCAACACAAAGGAAGTCACTAGCAAGGATACAAGCATGTCACATGGACATCCAAACATTGCATTTTATTTATACAGATAAAATATTTTGAAACTTCCAAATATTGTCAAAATTCAACTTAGTTGTTCACCTAGTGTACAAAACTAAACCTACAAGACACTAGAAAATAGTATACAATAAAAATATTAAAGACATAAATTTAAAAATATAATTTAAAATAAATAATTGAAATAAATTTACAAATAAAGAAAACACTTTGCAAACTTCTATGTGCTCAAGTACTCTCACAATACCTAAGAATAAAGAAAGGAGAAAAAGTTTGGGTTTGTTTGACGATTTACATTAGTCAAATCTCTGCTTGCTTGGGTATGTATACCTCCACAATAGCCAAGATAGATAGAAAAATAGTATTGTTTGTTTTCTGGATCTAAGTGCATATAAAAATAAGAATGGTTATTAATTAAAATAAAGGAGAAAGGTATGTGAAGATCTTAAGATGCTTAATGGCACCATAAAAGAAATTTCTAATAAGAATGAGAAACACGAACAATATTAGCTACAATGGCTTGAGGAAGCCACAGAAAACAAGAGAATGAAAAATAATAATGAGCCAATGTTCTAGAAAGCTTGAGAGTACAAAATATGGAGAGAGAGAGAGAGAGAGTGTGTGTGTGTGTGTGTGTTTAACTGTTAGATTCATCTCGATTCATTGTTATTGATCTAAGAAGATGACAAGTTGTAAAACATTGGAAATTATGATAAACAAAAAATTATCATTCGATACTATTGCAACACATGGACATTCATGAAATATGCTAGTGAGTAGAAAATTTATGCTAAAAAACTAATGTAAGACTAAAAGACATAGAGGTAAAATAAAGATGACATTAAAAAATTCATAAAAAGGAGGCATCAACAAATTGAGAAGGAAAAAATTTAATCCAAGGATAGAAATAAACCTACAAAAACACTAAGAAAATGGGCAGCACGATATATATATATATATATTTATTTAGTGACATCATTTGATTCCTCAAAATAATAGATTTTTAAAATACCACTTCAAAAAATTATATTTTACGAACTTTAATAACAAGTGAGACTTTTTTTAATGGAGTTGAAATATGGACTTAGGTGTTGCATATTGTTTGGTAATTTTGAGGATTATTTGTATGATAATGATTTTTATGATCTTGGTTTCAAGTGAAGCATTAATCTTCCTACTATTAAGTTTCTTATTGTTGGATAGGTGGTGCTATTTAATAGTAATAATATTCACTCTATAAAGATCTTGTACCAATTCAATGAATCTTGATTTCATTCAGAGTCTTTGGTTGCAAAAAATTGTATTAAAACTGACCAGAATGCTGAATTTGAGATGATCGATAGCCTTAAGTCATCAAGCAACTATAGTGAAAATGGAGATAGTTGTAAGTCTCCTAGATGAGAGTTTGGCATCTAGGAAAATTTTTGGCACAAATGAGATTTTAAGAAAGTTATCATTCCTAAGCCAGAAACTTGTGGCACTTTAAAAGAAAAATAGAGCCTAGTAAACATACCAAAGAGGGATTTGGTGATTGGAATCTTCTCTAGAAATAGTTCTAACAAAAATAGGAACTTGAAAAAGCTATTACCCCTATAGGCCAAAACGACATGCCAATTTTAGAAAACTAGAGCCTATTAATTGGATGAAAAAGGAGGGATCTGGGGTTTGGTCCCTTTCTTGGCCAGTAAGTCCTTTTGCAGCCACAAGCATCCTTAGATAAAATAGCATTAAATGTAATGGAAAATCAAAGATCAAGAAACCTCAACAGAATAAACATTTGTAATAATATCAGGATGACCCTTTTTCAAACTTCTCAAATAATAAAATCAAATATTTCCAATAAATAATAACATAATATCGAAGTGGCCCCTTCTCCAAAACTAAGATCAAATATTTCTAATAAATAATAACAAATTTGGGTACCTTAAATACGATGAAACAAATATTTCACTGCAAACTTAATTCTTCAAATAAAATAAATATTAAAGCATCCATTTTCCTCTTCAAATCAAGTAAGTATACAATACATGAGCCACACAATTTAGTCTTATTACATTACAATTAAATCCTAAAGGTTATTAGGTAGCTAAAAGGAAAAGAGAATTCCTAAGCACACAAATCTAAAAACCTCCTATACAAAACTCAATCTCTTATCAAGTGTTTTCGAATAGAAAATTAATGGTGAAAAAAGTCAGGAAATCTAAAACCATCGTATCGACAATGCAATTCGCCAGAGATGTACTGCTGATCTTCCCCACCACTGCAAAAAAATGGTGATAGAGACTGTGCTCTAATGGAGTTCTTGGTAGACATGCTATAAAATGGCGGCACAAAAATCAAAGCCATTGGCGTCGGTATTATAGTAGATGGTGGAGTTACAGAAGTCGACGGGCTTGAAGCTGAGATGCTCTGATTCGGGGGAAATGAATGGGCTAGCAATGGAAAATATGGGGAAATAGATGAGGAAATTACAGGAACTAAAATTGGGGGTTTTGAAAATGCAGGGACGAAAATTAGGAGTTTGGAAAATGCAGCAACGGAAATTGGGGGTTGGGAAAATGCAGGGACGACAACTTACTATCATGCAAACTAGTTGTTTTGGTATTATGTTGCCTTGTGGCAGCCAAATGGGCTAATAATTCAAAAGCCGTTCCTAAACTGTGCAGCTTGCCCACTTTGCTCAATTTGTGCTGCACTTTGTTTAATAAATACAAAAATATTAAAACTGTTTTACAAATACCGAGCTCTGCAAAGTCTGAGAACAACAAATCCTGGACTCAAAAATAGTGTGTTCTCTTACATTGGGAACATATATATCTTCTTTGATATCCTACAACCTTATATAGGGCGAATGATAGTGTGACAAAATATTTTGAACCAAAATTCCTCTTAAAAAATATGCATCTTTAATGAAGGAACTAGCAAACAGAAAAAAAATGTTTGAGAAAGATGGTTTATGATTGATTGCAAAAAGAAGAGATTAATTGAAAATGAATATACAAAGAAACAACCTTACATATTTCCACGCTCGTGACTAGGCAACTCCGTCGCATCTTCCAGATAAACGTCCCAACTTTTGGACTTGCGTGCCTATAGTTTAATATGTTCAAAAATATTCTATTTTACTTTTCCAATTCTTATCCTTTCCTGGCGGACCATTCCACACCGTTTCCACGGGGTGGTGCTTCGCCTAGAAACCCATAAAGTCCTGGATAAGATTCATCTCCTTCTTATCCGGAGGAGCTTGGAAGTGCGCACGTTGAAAAAAATGCGGTTTTAAATTCTTCCTCAAAATTTACTTTATATTTTAAATACAGTTCATTCTTTGATCATCCAACCTTTTCATTATTAACTTTAAAATAAAATATAGGGTAAATGCTTTTACATCAGAATCTGTGCGAGTTTTTATATCAACATGTTTTGGATCACATTCTGTGATTCTTTTCCTTGATCTCTCTTACATCCTCATGATGGATCACAGAGTGTTATCTAAAATGTTGATGTAAAAACTCAAAAAAAAAACTAAAAGTTCATTAATAAATTTGACATGTAATTATAGTCACCCACTTGTATATGTAGCAGTTAGAACTTGTAGATTTTAAAATTGCAAGAGAACTTTATTAGTACCCATAGTACGTGACTATTAGGGCATTTGTAAATAAGTATTAGTAACTTGTTAGGTGATTGTAGTGCATAGTTAGTAGGGATAAGGTGAAACTTTTAAATGACAACTTTTCTACCCTTGCACACAAAACCAAAAATTATCAAAATACTAGCATAAAACCCTTTGTTCCATTTTGAGCATTTGGTTCCAACAAAGATTCTGGAACCAATGTTAAAATCCTACGCAACTCCTAGAATGCAACATAAATCCTGACAATGTTCCATTCTTGATGTCGGACTTCGCCGCTAGTTCTGGAGCTAGTGTCAAAATTTGAAGCAAATTCTAGACACAACATAAATCCTTGCAATGTTCCATTCTTGATGTCAGACTTTGCTTGAGCCAGCTTTGGAACTAGTGTCAGAATTTGAAGTAACTTCTAGAAAACAACATAAATTCTGACAACATTTCATTCTTCATGTCAAACTCTTCCTCCAGTGTTGGAACTAGTGTCAAAATCTAAAGCATGTTTTCGATATCTGACTTGTTCTGAAAGAGCTATCCAACTTTATCGGTACCCATAGTACGTGACTATTGGGGCATTTGTGGATAAGTATTAGTAGTTTTTAAGGTGATTGTAGTGCATAGTTAGTAGGGATAAGACAAAACTTTTAAATGACCATTTTTTTACCCTTGCGCACAAAATCAAAAATTATCAAAATTGTCAAAATACTAGCATAAAACCCTTTGTTCCATTTTGAGTGTTTGGTTCCAACAAAGATTCTAGAACTAGTGTTAAAATCCTAAGCAACTTCTATAATGCAACATAAATCCCGACAATGTTCCATTCTTGATGTCGGACTTCGCCTCTAGTTTAGGAACTAGTGTCAAAATTTGAAGCAACTTCTAAACACAACATAAATCCTGGCACTATTCCAATCTTGATGTCAGACTTTGCCTCTAGCTTTCGAACTAGTGTCAGAATCTGAAGCAACTTCTAGAACACAACGTAAATTCTGAAAATATTCCATTCTTGATATCAAAATCTGCCTCCAATATTGAATAGTGATGATTGAGGCAAAGACTCTACAATGGTCTATTTTTTTGGTTACTTACCAATTATTTCTCCCTTATGCTTCATCTTATCCTTAATCATTGTTGCATATGGAAAATCTTATACCATCTCTAAGATAGTTTTAGATTAAAATATTATACCATCTTGTGACAACCCACATTGCCTAGTCAAGATTAAGTTTCCTAAATTTATGATTATGTGATAGTTTATTTATTTATTTTGGGAGTCATGTGGGAGTTAAGAGACTGAGTAGAGACTAAAACTTAGGAGATAGTTTGGAAGAGGTGGAAGTTATCTCTTCATATGTGTATAAAAGAAATACAAGTGGCAAGGGGAGTCCCTACATTATAGGGACTTCTTAATTTTTAAACACCATTAGTTATGCAAAAGGGGGGGGGACAGATTTGACAGATGGGGAGTTACTTTCCTTCATATGAGGCATGCATAAAGATAAATGATAAAAAAAATCCCAATTCGTGCAGAAGGGCAATAGCATTTTGGAGATAAACATTTTTGCCTTAGAAATTCTTTGATATCCATTTATCCAACTCCTTGTCAATGTGGGTTATGATTTACAACATAATAATTTCCAGATCAATGGTGATGCTGCCAAAAAGTACCACAATAGTATAGGAAACAAACATGTGTGGTTGTGCTCGCTGGTTATAGGGTATGTAGTTGCTCAGTTGGTTATAAGATGGTTGTAGTCTCTCATTCACAAAAGAAAAAGACAAAAGCCAAATGATGACGATGATGGAAATCAGCACATATTACGCAGTTAGTAATGAAATTGAGAATGAGAACAAGATGAATAATAGTAATAAAAGGTTGTTAGTTTCAGGGAAAGGGACATGTGAGGAGGCTTGGGCTTGGGCAGATGCAGAGCATTGCCTCACCAAACTCAATGCAAACTATTGTTTTTATTTTAATTCTACCACAATCACTGGCCTCAACAACAACAACATAAAGAAACGAGGAACATCAACAGCAACGACAGTAGTAGAAGGAGAGGGCTCATGGAATAGGGACACTTTTGGCCATCTTATCAGGGGTATTCGATTTCATTGTGCCTCATCTAGAATCCAATGATGATGAAAGAATTGTAAAGAAGCTTGAAAGAATAAGCAAAGTTTTGGAGAAAAGAATTGGGAGCTATGAGGAGGGTTGTTTTTCCTGAGCTCAACTTCATCACGGGCTTAGTGTGAATATCGTAATTTTACCAGGTTCCTTAAATTTTACTCTTCCCTTTGCTAGAAATTATAAATGATACATAAATGCTTTGAATTTTTATTAAATTATAGAAGGAAGGAAGGGATAATTATGTTTCCATCCTGCAAAAGACGTAGTTGAGAATCAAGTTATTAGTTTCCTCTTTATTTCTGCACCTTGAGTTTTATATATGGTTGTGTTCCTCAATTTAATTTGTGCACCAAAACTTTCTCTTATTATTGATTGATTACATTCCCTAACTTAACAATTAATACGGATGCACCTGCAACAATTTGGATTTGGAGTGACATATGGATTTGATGTTAACCTGAGCATAATATTCATAAACGATCAATAACTACATTAAATTAAAAAATAGATATCATAAGAAATCATGAATATAATAGAAATTTCACAAATTTTAGGAAAATTCCATGACTTGATCCATTAAAAAAATATGATTTCCGTATTCAACTAAAACATTTAAGAGAACTCACATAGGAAAAACCAAATTGTGGAGAGAGAGAGAGAGAGAGAGAGAGAGAGAGAGAGAGAGAGAGAGAGAGAGAGAGAGAGGTCAAATAGTCTGGTCCCCAATGAAAAATCCACAGCCATAAGGATAAGACCTTGATAGAATAACACTCTCTTTCTCCAATAAAAGTCTAAAATATGAGAATTTACATTACTTTACTCCACTATATTTTGTGAGACAAAAGAATAGGGAAAGAAAAGCTTGGGAGATGTGGGAAATTGGGTGCGCCAATCAAATGTCTCCATTGATTTTGATGAATGTCAAATTTTGTCTGGTGCATGGAAACATATGTTGTCATTATGTAAGTCATACAATGGGGACTAGAATTTGGGGGCAACTTAGTGTCCTCTTCATGTGAGAACAAGAAAATCTATTTGGGTACCTTAAATACGATGAAACAAATCAGAGATCAAGAAACCT
Source organism: Chamaecyparis obtusa (assembly GCA_027943335.1). Taxonomy (NCBI): domain Eukaryota; kingdom Viridiplantae; phylum Streptophyta; class Pinopsida; order Cupressales; family Cupressaceae; genus Chamaecyparis; species Chamaecyparis obtusa. The sequence continues at coordinate 457,152 of BSBK01009351.1, read as the reverse complement.
CAACAGAATAAACATTTGTAATAATATCAGGATGACCCATTTTCAAACTTCTCAAATAATAAAATCAAATATTTCTAATAAATAATAACATAATATCGAAGTGGCCCTTTCTTCAAAACTAAGATAAAATATTTATAATAAATAATAACAAATTTGGGTACCTTAAATACGACGAAACAAATATTTCACTGCAAACTTAATTCTTCAAATAAAATAAATATTAAAGCATCCATTTTCCTCTTCAAATCAAGTAAGTATACAATACATGAGCCACACAATTTAGTCTTATTACATTACAATTATATCCTAAAAGATTATTAGGTAGCTAAAAGGAAAAGAGAATTCCTAAGCACACAAATCTAAAAACCTCCTGTACAAAACTAATGAAGGGTGCTCCCCTTAATACCACAAACACATAATAGAAACAGAGAAACAACAACAATATGAAAGAACATAAAATTGGCTTCTTATTATCTCCACAAATGTGGAATTACAAACTATCAGAATTACAATATGCCAAGCCACATGGGCATTCCCTTACAATATTTTGTAGGACAAAGCCTCAAATCATTACCTAGAACTGCCTAAGACAACACTATGGGCCTTCTTTATATAGGCAATTTCCACCGCCCGAGAAGGTTCTAGAAATTTAGCCCAAAGGGCCGACCAAACTTAGAATTATTTTATTTTACAATTTATTACATCAAAGTCAACTAAAAATAACTTTTGAAACCTGAACAGAAATTTTGAAGGAAAATTATTTTTCGCCATTTCAGATGACTCAACTTCCGAAGACCATAAGTCATCGCCAGTTGCTCTGATTGACTATTATAACCCCAATTTGAAAAGGCCACAAAGCGCTCTACAGGCTTGACTTGTGCAAGCGCCCATCACTCAGACTTTTGACCTCATTCGAGGCCTCTAAAGCCTTTAAAACTGAGTTCAAAGTTTCTGTACCCTACTGCTAATATGAAAAATCTTCAATATCTCCAAAGCTAGACTTGATCTATCAATGAAACTTTACTGGCAGGATAATACGACTGAGATGAACCTCCACATGTGAAATCAGAACATTCCAAGATCATATGACCAACTTACTAAAAATAGCAAGTTTCCATAAATAGCAGCTCTACACAAGATAGCCCTTATTGAATACAAAAACAAAGATATTTTTTTGGGTGATGCAAGATTGCTCTTACACCCAGGATGCTCCTGCATCAAACACCCTGGGTAATTTGAGAAGTGACCCTGTCACGACTCAGGTGTGTAGAGGAAAACTAAGACGGTTAACCTCCTCCCTTGTCAGCCATGATGAATCTTCAATAGGTCATCCTTTCCACTTGACCAAATATTCTTCATATGTCCTGTTCCTTGTGCTTCTGCCAACACAACTGTCCAGTATGTCTTCAATCTCCTTGGTATCTGATCTACTTGCTGGAATTCTCCACTGTGCTGTTGTGATGTCATCTTCAAGACCTCCTTCATGATACTTTGTCAAATCTGAAATGTTAAACACTAGTGAAATATTCAGCTCACTAGGCAATTCTACCTCATATGCATTTCCTGAATCATGTTTCTTCAGTATCTTACATGGTCCAAACTTCTTCATTTTCAGCTTGTTATATGTACCAATTGGAAACTGCTCCTTTCGCAAATGAACCATGACTTCATCCCCAACCTGAAATTCCTTATGCCTCATTTTCTCATCTGCCTTAGCCTTATACTGTGCATTCATTTTGGTAATGTGCTTCCTCACTTCCTCATTGATGTTCTTCAAGTGTTCTACAAAATCCTCAGCTTCAACACTACTTATTTCTCCTTAATCTATCTTTCTCAATTTAGATGCATTTCTTGGACTACTTCCATATACAATCTGGAATGGTGATTTACCAGTGCTCTTGTTGACAGAATTATTGTATGCAAATTTTGCCTGTGATAAAATCAAATCCCATCCTGTTGGCTTATCTCCAACCAAACATCTCAGCAAATTTTCCAAACTCCTATTCACCACCTCTATCTGTCCATCAGTCTGTGAAGGATGTGATGAACTAAACTTCAAATCTGTCTTCAACTTCTTCCATAATGTACGCCAGAAATATCCAACGAACTTAGTGTCTCTATCTGAAACTATACTCTTTGGCAAACCATGTAGTCTCACCACTTCTCTAAAAAATAATTCTGCTACATGAACAACATCATTGGTCTTCTTGTAGAGAACAAAATGTGTCATCTTTGAAAATTTGTCAACTACCACAAAAATTGAATCATGTCCCTGCTGTGTCCTTGGTAAACCAAGAACAAAGTCCATACTGATATCCTCCCAAGGCTTCTCTGGTACAGGTAATAGTTGATACAACCCTGTATTCTGCTTCACTCCTTTCACCATCTGACATACTCTGCAACTCTGTACAAACTTCTTGACATCTTGCTACAACTGTGGCCAATAATAATTCTCACTAACCAAAGCAAGGGTTTTATCACGACCAAAATATCCAGCCAATCCTCCACTATGCTTCTCTTTGATGAGATTCTCCCTCATAGAACTTCTTAGAATGCACAACTGACTCCCTCTAAATAGCATATCATCCTGAATGATGAAATCTAGCCACTTCATTCTATCTAGAGTAACAGGTTCTTTACTGTGTATGATTGAATGTGACCTCAAATTCAACAGACACACACAACATGATCATTACTCACATGATCAGATTACATAAAAGAATATGAGTTATTCAATCCGAAATCTGTAGTGAAGTGATCTGTTGCCTCCTATGTAGATGGGGTGTTTTCAAGATTGCTCTCAGATCGAAAGCCAACAACCATAAGACCAAACTACAATAGAGGATTTTAGAAGAAAATCATAGGCATGAAATCCAAAATGCAAGCAATCTAGCATGAATGCATGTAATCTAAAATGAAAATGCAAGTAATCTAATATGGATGCATGTAATCTAAAATGAAAATGCAAGTTCTTTTTAGAGTTTTCAAAGGAAAATGTGACTAAATCTAAGAACAAGTAAGTAAACTAAGAAGATGAAAAATGCAATATTATACTAAATGAACTAACTAAAATGATAACAATCAAAAGCTATGAATCTCAAAGAATGTAGTAGAATTTCATTATAATCTCTATGCTCTCAAAAATTCCATCCTTTGAAATGAAAAGGCAAGCTCTTAAATAGAAAAAGAGGGGGAATCTCGCATGTAACTCCTTTTGCCACATGTCCTAAGTGACTTCATTTATCATTAAGGCTCTTCACTTTTTGGACAAATAGGCATGGAATTATTTAATTAAAAAGTGGAATTTATGCCACATATGGGGGTGTGACTAATTTGAATAATTTGAATAATTAAATTCAAATAGAGAGATGTCCACTCAAATAATTAAATGATATTAATTCCTTTTTGATGTGTATTAGCTAAAGGGGTAGATTTAATTTAATTTAAATCACTTAGGACTTTAGAATTAAATTAATTTATCATAGGGATAATTTAGCTAATATAAGTCAAAGACTTTTAGGAATTAATTTAGCATTTGATTATTGCAATTTAGGGTCTTTGCAACTGACATCAAGTCAAATAAAGTCAAGTAGGAGAGAGAAAATTGCCTAGGGAACTAGGACTTTGGTGATGTAAAATTGAGATAATGCACCAAAATTGATGAAATTAAATAGGTGCCAATTTTGGGGTATTACATTTACAAGTTTTCCAAGCTTCACCAAAATTAGGATCCTCTGGATACAAATTCTTGAGTTCTTTGAACCCAACCACCTCAATCTGCATCTCTGTTAGCAATAGTTGCCTTTTGCTAAGTGCATCTGCAACCCTGTTAGACTTTCCACTTCCGTGTTTCAAAACAAATGTATAACTCTGCAAAAACTCAACCCATTTCAAATGCCTTTGATTCAACTTTTCTTGACTATTCAAATATTGCAAAGCTTGATGATCAGTATACAAAACAAACTCCTTAGGAAACAGATAATATCTCCACTTCTTTAATGCCTGAACTATAGCATAAAATTCCTGATCATAAACATAATACTTTCTCTTGGCATCATTTAACTTCTCACTGAAATAAGCAACAGGTTTGCCTTCTTGGCTCATAAAAACTCCTATTACAGTACCACTAGCATCACAATCTACTTGAAACACCTTATTAAAATCTGGAAGTGCTAAAATAGGTTGTTCTGTAACTTTTTGTTTCAACAATTAAAAACTCTTTTCTGCCCCATTAGTCCACTTAAATTCTTTTATATCCCCTCTCATTGTTTCAATCAACGGTCCACAAATACTGTTAAAATTTCTGATAAACTTTCTATAAAAGCTAGCTAGACCATGAAAAGATCTTACCTCAGTAGCACTCCTTGGAGTAGGCCATTCAAGGATAGCCTGTACCTTCTCTGGGTCCATTTTTAGACCTACTAAATCTACAAATCCCAAATACACTAACTTTTTCTTCACAAAATTGCACTTCTTCAAATTAATCAACAATTTCTCTTCTCTCAGCTTCTCAAATACCATACGAATATGCATCATATGCTCCTCCAATGTCTTACTAAAGATCAAAATATCATCTAGGTAAACAATGACAAACTTACCCATAAATTCTTTCAGAACCTCATTTATGAGCCACATGAAAGTGCTTGGTGCATTGGCTAGCCCAAAAGGCATGACTAACCACTCATACAGTCCTTCCTTTGCCTTGAAGGCAATCTTCCATTCATCTCTTTCTCTGATCCGAATCTGGTGATATCCACTCTTTAGATCTATCTTTGAGAAATACACAGCTCCACTCAAACAATCCATAATATCATCCATTCGTGGCAATGGAAACCTATACTTGATTGTGATCTTGTTTATTGCTTTGGAATCTGTACACATCCTCCATTCTCCATTCTTCTTTGGTGCTAATACTACTAGTACAACACATAGACTTAGGCTCTCCCGAATCAATCCCTTTTGTAACAATTCATGTACTTGTCTGTTCAACTCTTCACTTTCTACTGGTGTCATTATGTTGCTACCTTCTTTGGAAAACTGGCTCCTGGAATCAAATCCATCTAATGACCGATCTTCCTTACCGGTGGTAATCCATCGGGTACATTATCAGATATAATATCCTGAAACTCATTCAACATATCTGCAACCTCTATAGGTACATCCTCTACTTTCTCTTTACCAGCTTTTGGAATTAAAGAAAAACACGCATGCTCATGCCTCATACCATCTAAGAATTTTCTTCCATCAACAAAAGTTATTCTCGCATTACCACATACCTTTTCTTCGGTCTCCTTCAATGGCTTTAGCTTATGTCACATTCCATCCTTTGTCAGGGAATAGGTATTTGCACGACCATCATGTACAACACATCTGTCAAACTGCCATGGCCTACCCAACAACATATGACATGCATCCATAGATATGATATCACATAGTACCTCATCTTAATACCTGTCGATCTTGAACTTTACTAGGCACTATTCACTGACCATGACCTTGTGGTCATCCTGCACCCAGGCAATCTGATATGGATGTGGGTGTTTCTGTCTCTTGAGCTTCAACTTTGTCACCATCTTTTCTGACACCAAATTGTTAGTGCTTCCACTATCAATAATCACATCACAACATTTACCCTCACACTTGCATCTAGTGTGAAACAGGCTCCTCCTTTGTTCAGGTTCATTCTCACCACTCAGTAAGACTCTTCTGTTAATCAACATTTCTCCTCTTTCAGCATCTTCAGAATTTGATGATCTGAAATCTTCATCTACATGTGCAACTTTGGCCTAGTCTTCATTCCTCCTATCTGTCCTTCCTTAGTGTTGAGGACATTCAAATGCCCTATGACCTTTTTCTCCATAGTGAAAACATGTTCCACAGAAGCCTCCTCTTCCTGAACCTTGTCCTCTTCCTCTTCCTCTCTAATCTCTATTGTTCTGATCTTGGAAATGATTGGAATTATTTCCTTTTTGATTTTGACTGCTATTGGCCTCGTCCTTCTCTTCTAGATCTTCATTTCGGCCTCCATATGACCATCCACCAGATCATCCACTGCGATCTCTTCCATTTTGTCTACTCTCAAACTTCTTGTTCAGTTTTTCCTCTACTTTTAGGGCAAACTAGTATGCCTCTTTAATACTATTCATTCAAACCAGATTCAGCTCCTCCTGAATGCTCGGCCTCAACCCATTAAGGTAACGGGCAACTTTCTCCTTATCTACTTCTGCATGGCCTATTCTGATGAGGATTCAATAGAACTCCTCTATATACTCCTGAACAGATCATCCCGCTTGCTTCAAACTTTTCATTTTCTTTAGTAGGTCAAGCTCATAATCAATAGAGATGAACTGTCACTTCAATTTATCCACCATCCGATCCCATCTTGTGATTTTATCCTTTCCTCTTCTATTTCACTCCAATTGAATCTCTTGCCACCAGATCTTTGCATGACCCTTCAGTTTGGCCTTCGCGAATTTGACCCTATCAGGATCCTCAATATCTTCATACTCAAAATATTCTTCACATTCATTGATCCAGTCGATCAACTCCTCTGGGTTAAGATTCCCTGAAAATGTAGGAACCTCGATCTTAGGTCTTTTCTCGATCTTGGAAACGGCTTAGAAAAGTCTTTCTTCTTCTTGATTCAAAACTTCAACTTCTTCATCTTGATCATCATTTCCTTCTTCGGCTTCATCCTCACTTTCGTCTCTGACATTAAGATTCATTCCTCTGCGAATCTCTTCTTGCAATGCTCGCACCTGTAAATAATGCAAGTTGATTGATGTAAAGCATGAAGAAGAAGTAATGCAAACAAATAATTGACACCAGTTTTGGTGCAATTGCCACATTGTTTTGTATTGATCATAAACCCAATTAGGAAAAGTCTGAATCTAAAATCACACGATATTCTTACTTGGGAAATCAATTTATACTGGTCATAAAACTTATAGGAGAAAATAATGAAGAGGAAATAAGTAAAACTTACTTTAAACTTACTTTAATATTAGAAAGATTGATTTAGCCCCTCCCATTATGGAAAGTAACAATCATAATGCCTTGATATCTCATTTAACATCCTTTCTAGGAGGATAGGAAAAATGTGAAGATAGATTACTAGAAGAAAAAGTGGAAGTGTTATCCTCCTACATAAGATCTATAGTGGTGGTGACACCTCAACCCCTTAGAATTTTAATTATGACTCTTGAAAGAACTTGATCATAAAATAATCCAGGAGCTTTAGAATTTGACAACTTTTTTAAAGAACAAGTCTAAGTTCAAAATCACACTTTGGATTCTGATACTAGATCAAAAAATAGAATTGGAGTTTGACATCAATAATGGAACATTGATTAGAAAATAATCTAGGAGTTTCAAAATCCAATAACTCTTTCAGAACATGTTCGATTTCAAAATCACACTTTAGATTTGGACATTAGTTATAGAACTAGAGGTGGAGTTTGACATCAAGAATGAAATATTATTAGGATTTATGTTGTGTTATAGAAGTTGCTTCATATTTTGACACTAGTTTCAAACTTAGGGGTGGAGCTCAACATCAAGAGTGGAACATTGTTGAGATTTATATTGTGTTCTAGAAGTCACTTTAGATTTTGACACTAGTTCCAAAATATTTGTCAGACACAACATTGAAAATAGAACAAAGGGTTTTATAATAGAAATTTGGTAACTTTGATAATTTTTGGTTTTATATTGTAATAAATGTTATCCAAGTTCATTTTTAATTTTAATGGGTTATGATGACCCTTGGGATGTCTTGCAAATTGTAAGTAACCAAAAAAATAGACCATTGTAATGTCTTTTCCTCAATCATCACTATTCAACATTGGAGGCAACTTTTGATATCAAGAATGGAATATTGGCAGAATTTACGTTGTGTTCTAGAAGTTGCTTCAAATTCTGACACTAGTTCCAAAGCTAGAGGTAAAGTCTAACATCAAGAATGGAACATTGCCAGGATTTATGTTGTGTTTAGAAGTTGCTTCAAATTTTGAGACTAGTTCCTGAACTAGAGGCGAAGTCCGACATCAAGAATGGAACATTGTCAGGATTTATGTTGCATTATAGAAGTTGCTTAGGATTTTAACACTAGTTCCAGAATCTTTGTTGGAACCAAACGCTCAAAATGGAACAAAGGGTTTTATGCTAGTATTTTGACAATTTTGATAATTTTTGGTTTTGTGCGCAAGGGTAGAAAAGTGATCATTTTTTCTACACTGTTTAGAACTAATCAATATTAATAAAGATAGTCAACCTAAAGATTTCCTTGATTGTATCTTGGATGAATTCTTGAGGATGTTACCTAGGATATTTTCATAATATTACCAATGGAAAAATCCTTGAGGAAAATGTGGTCTCAAGGATTGCAATGATTGTAGGATATGGATATAATGGATTTATTGAAAATACTTTAGAAACTCTCAAACAAAAGAAATTAGGTGTATCTAGCATAATTCAACAACCTTTACCAGCATTTGACCTACCTGTGATAAAATGGGAGCCTCAAAATAGGGTATGGACATGCATGGACATCCATCAAAGCATAATGGAAGTTGGATTTTTGTCAAGTACCATGGTTGGAAATTCTTTGGCATGTAAACTTTTTGCTAGAATGGCTCTATGTGATGTCATTTAATAAAAAAAGCGGGGAAGAATTTATTTTCAAAGCGCCACCCCATGGAAACGGTGTGGAATGGTCCATGAGGAAAGGATAAGAGTTAGAAAAATAAAAAGAATATTCTTGAACATATCATTTTCAATATTAAACTAAAGGCATCCAAGTCCAAAATTTGGGACGTTTATCTAGAAGCTGCAAGGGAGTTGCCTAGTCACGAGCGCGGAAATATCTAAGGTTGTTTCTTTGTATATTCATTTTCAATGTAAGGTTATTACGTTGAGTCACTTCATTTGTATATTCATTTTTAATGTGATGTTGTTACGTTGACGTCACTTGATACTTTCTAACTGCCACGTAGAATTGAATTATGAATTGTTTCGTCAAACATTGTTGGGTATTACACATTTCTTTTGAAGTGAGCAAGAGATGTATTCAAGTTGTTTATTCCCAAAATGGAATATTAGAGATGCAACATCTATGTAGCACCCAAAATGACTCATTTATTGTAATGAGTACATTAATTAATTCATTATATTTTAATTTTTAATTAACTAATGTAATAATTAAAGTAAATAAGTCAGTAAATAAGTCATTTTGGGTAATGCATAGACAATGGTGAATATTAGGATCTCTCAACACTTTTCATTATAGTTATTACTTTTTTATAAAATTATTATTAATAATTTAAGAATTTTAGAAAATATATAAGGGTTTCTATAGAATTTTAGTTATTAGTTTCCGTCATGGCAGAGAACTCTTACCGAGGGAAACGCTTAACTAGAAATTAGTCTTTACCTTTTGCAACCAATCAGAAACCATCTTTGTCAAACATTTTTTGTGTTTGCTAGTTCCTTCATTAAAGATTGATAGTTTTTAAGAGGAATTTTGGTTCAAAATATTCTGCCGCACTATCATTTGCCCTGTATAAGGTTGTAGGACATCAAAGAAGATATATATGTTCCCAATGTAAGAGAACACACTATTTTCAAGTCCGGGATTTGAAGTTCTCATACTTTGCAGAGCTCGCTATTTGTAAAAAAGTTTTAATATTTTTGTATTTATTAAATCGAGTGCAACACAAATTGAGCAAAGTGGGCAAGCTGCATGGTTTAGGAAGGGCTTCTAAATTATTAGCCCATTTGGCTTCCACAATGAAATAGAATACCAAAACAACTGGTTTGCATGATAGTAAGTTGTCGTCCCTGCATTTTCCCAACCCCCAATTTCCGTTCCCGCATTTTCCAAACTCCCAACTTTCATCCCTGCATTTTCAAAATCCCCAATTTTAGTTCCTATAATTTCCTCATCTGTTTCCCCATATCTGTCATTGCTAGCCCATTCATTTCCCCCGGATCAAAGCATCTCAGCTTCAAGCCCGTCGACTTCTGTAACTCCACCATCTACTATAATACTGACGCCAATGGCTTCAATTTTTGTGCCGCCATTTTATATCATGTCTACCAGGAACTCCATTAGAGCATAGTCTCTATCACCATTTTTATGCAGTGGTGGGGAAGATCAGTAGTGCATCTCTAGCGAATTACATTGTCGATACGATGGTTTTAGGTTTCATGACTTTTTTCACCGTTAATTTTCTATTCAAAAACATTTGATAAGAGACTAAGTTTTTGATGCAGGAGCATCCTGGGTGTAAGAGCAATCTTGCATCACCCAAAAAAATATCTTTGTTTTTGTATTCAATAAGGGCTATCTTGTGTAGAGTTGCTATTTATGGAAACTTTCTATTTTTAGTAAGTTGGTCATACGATCTCTGAATGTTCTGATTTCACATGTGGAGGTTCATCTCAGTCGTATCAGCCTACCAGTAAAGTTTCATTAATAGATCAAGTCTAGCTTTGGAGATATTGAAGATTTCGGTATTGGTAGCAGGGTACAAAAACTTTGAACTCAGTTTTGAAGGCTTTAGAGGCCCCAAATGAGGTTGAAAATTTGACTGATAGGTGCTTGCACAAGTCAAGCCTGTAGAGCGCTTCATGGCCTTTCCGAATTGGGGTTATAATAGTCAATCAAAGCAACTGGCGATGACTTATGGTCTTTGGAAGTTGAGTCATCTGAAATGGCGAAAAATAATTTTCCTTCAAAATTTATGTTCGGGTTTCAAAAGTTATTTTGAGCTGACTTTGATGTAATAAATTGTAAAATAAAATAATTCTAAGTTTGGTCAACCCTTTGGGCTAAATTTCTAGAACCTTCTCGGGTGGTGGAAATTGCCTATATAAAGAAGGCCCGTAGTGTTGTCTTAGGCAGTTCTGGGTAATGATTCGAGGCTTTGTCCTACAGAATATTGTAAGGGAATGCCCATGTGGCTTGGCATATTGTAATTCTGAAAGTTTGTAATTCCACATTTGTGGAGATAATAAGAAGCCAATTTTATGTTCTTTCATATTGTTGTTGTTTCTTTGTTTCTATTATGTGTTTATGGTATTAAGGGGAGCACCCTTCATTAGTTTTGTACAGGAGGTTTTTAGATTTGTGTGCTTAGGAATTCTCTTTTCCTTTTAGCTACCTAATAATCTTTTAGGATTTAATTGTAATGTAATAAGACTAAATTGTGTGGCTCATGTATTGTATACTTACTTGATTTGAAGAGGAAAATGGATGCTTTAATATTTATTTTATTTGAAGAATTAAGTTTGCAGTGAAATATTTGTTTCATCGTATTTAAGGTACCCAAATTTGTTATTATTTATTATAAATATTTTATCTTAGTTTTGGAGAAAGGGCCACTTCGATATTATGTTATTATTTATTAGAAAGATTTGATTTTATTATTTGAGAAGTTTGAAAATGGGTCATCCTTATATTATTACAAATGTTTATTCTGTTGATGTTTCTTGATCTCTGATTTGTTTCATCGTATTTAAGGTACCCAAATAGATTTTCTTGTTCTCACATGAAGAGGACACTAAGTTGCCCCCAAATTCTAGTCCCCATTGTATGACTTACATAATGACAACATATGTTTCCATGCACCAGACAAAATTTGACATTCATCAAAATCAATGGAGACATTTGATTGACGCACCCAATTTCCCACATCTCCCAAGCTTTTCTTTCCCTATTCTTTTGTCTCACAAAATATAGTGGAGTAAAGTAATGTAAATTCTCATATTTTAGACTTTTATTGGAGAAAGAGAGTGTTATTCTATCAAGGTCTTATCCTTATGGCTGTGGATTTTTCATTGGGGACCAGACTATTTGACCCCTCTCTCTCTCTCTCTCTCTCTCTCTCTCTCTCTCTCTCCACAATTTGGTTTTTCCTATGTGAGTTCTCTTAAATGTTTTAGTTGAATACGGAAATCATATTTTTTTAATGGATCAAGTCATGGAATTTTCCTAAAATTTGTGAAATTTCTATTATATTCATGATTTCTTATGATATCTATTTTTTAATTTAATGTAGTTATTGATCGTTTACGAATATTATGCTCAGGTTAACATCAAATCCATATGTCACTCCAAATCCAAATTGTTGCAGGTGCATCCACATTAATTGTTAAGTTAGGGAATGTAATCAATCAATAATAAGAGAAAGTTTTGGTGCACAAATTAAATTGAGGAACACAACCATATATAAAACTCAAGGTGTAGAAATAAAGAGGAAACTAATAACTTGATTCTCAACTACGTCTTTTGCAGGATGGAAACATAATTATCCCTTCCTTCCTTCTATAATTTAATAAAAATTCAAAGCATTTATGTATCATTTATAATTTCTAGCAAAGGGAAGAGTAAAATTTAAGGAACCTGGTAAAATTACGATATTCACACTAAGCCCGTGATGAAGTTGAGCTCAGGAAAAACAACCCTCCTCATAGCTCCCAATTCTTTTCTCCAAAACTTTTCTTATTCTTTCAAGCTTCTTTACAATTCTTTCATCATCATTGGATTCTAGATGAGGCACAACGAAATCGAATACCCCTGATAAGATGGCCAAAAGTGTCCCTATTCCATGAGCCCTCTCCTTCTACTACTGTCGTTGCTGTTGATGTTCCTCGTTTCTTTATGTTGTTGTTGTTGAGGCCAGTGATTGTGGTAGAATTAAAATAAAAACAATAGTTTGCATTGAGTTTGGTGAGGCGATGCTCTGCATCTGCCCAAGCCCAAGCCTCCTCACATGTCCCTTTCCCTGAAACTAACAACCTTTTATTACTATTATTCATCTTGTTCTCATTCTCAATTTCATTACTAACTGCGTAATATGTGCTGATTTCCATCATCATCATCATTTGGCTTTTGTCTTTTTCTTTTGTGAATGAGAGACTAGAACCATCTTATAACCAACTGAGCAACTACATACCCTATAACCAGCGAGCGCAACCACACATGTTTGTTTCCTGTACTATTGTGGTACTTTTTGGCAGCATCACCATTGATCTGGAAATTATTATGTTGTAAATCATAACCCACATTGACAAGGAGTTGGATAAATGGATATCAAAGAATTTCTAAGGCAAAAATGTTTATCTCCAAAATGCTATTGCCCTTCTGCACGAATTGGGATTTTTTTTATCATTTATCTTTATGCATGCCTCATATGAAGGAAAGTAACTCCCCGTCTGTCAAATCTGTCCCCCCCCCTTTTGCATAACTAACGGTGTTTAAAAATTAAGAAGTCCCTATAATGTAGGGACTCCCCTTGCCACTTGTATTTCTTTTATACACATATGAAGAGATAACTTCCACCTCTTCCAAACTATCTCCTAAGTTTTAGTCTCTACTCAGTCTCTTAACTCCCGCATGACTCCCAAAATAAATAAATAAACTATCACATAATCATAAATTTAGGAAACTTAATCTTGACTAGGCAATGTGGGTTGTCACAAGATGGTATAATATTTTAATCTAAAACTATCTTAGAGATGGTATAAGATTTTCCATATGCAACAATGATTAAGGATAAGATGAAGCATAAGGGAGAAATAATTGGTAAGTAACCAAAAAAATAGACCATTGTAGAGTCTTTGCCTCAATCATCACTATTCAATATTGGAGGCAGATTTTGATATCAAGAATGGAATATTTTCAGAATTTACGTTGTGTTCTAGAAGTTGCTTCAGATTCTGACACTAGTTCGAAAGCTAGAGGCAAAGTCTGACATCAAGATTGGAATAGTGCCAAGATTTATGTTGTGTCTAGAAGTTGTTAGAGTAGTCGAGTATTGCTAATAATTAAATCAATTAATTATTAGTTCTCTACTCTTAGCTTAAGTTAGACTTAGGAAAGTTTCCTTTTCTTAGAAGTTTCCCTTTTAAGGTTTCGGTATCTTTTATAAGGATTCACCGCTTTGTAATTCATAAGGAGATTGTATTATTTTCATCATTTTTAATAGAAGATTATTTTCTTGCAACATGGTTTTGCAGTCTCTGGCCTTTTGGCCGCCATAGCTGCTTTCTATCTTCTGTCTTGCTTCTTCTTGTAGCAGTCTTTGCATGCAGGTGTTCTTGGGAAAATTTGATGGTTATCAAATCCAACATGGTATCAGAGCCATCTTGCTGCTCGTTGTTCGTGTTTTGTTGAAGTATTTCAGAAGCAGGAGGTTTTCAAGGGTTTCAAGAGTTTTTTTTGTGGATCTGGGGGGGAGCCAAAATTTGGCTCACCTTGGGCAAAAACGGACACCACCATTGTGTCCGGAAGGCCCAAGAACCCCTAAATCCATATAAAACTTATCCATTTTGGACATAGTGGCATCTGAAGCAAAATTTTTTTGCATACTAGGGCCGTACGGCCCTGGCACGCACTCCGAGACGACGATTTTCAAAAAAAAATTATTAAAATTTTTTTAAGGGGCGGCCTCCCGGGTGCCACCCAGCGGCCACCCGGGCGCCACCCCGCGGCCTCCGCCGAGCCGCTAGCAGCTGCAAGCCACCGCGCTCCTCCGCCGCGCCACCAGCGGCCACCGCGCCGCCTCTCTGCGGCTCCGCCGCCCTCGGCCCCCGCCGCCCGTGCCGCCGCCCGCACCCGCACCCACGCCTGTGCCGCCGCCGCCCTCTGCGGCCTCCGCCCCGTCGGCCCCTGCTTTGCCCGCGCCCGCGCCCGTGCCGCCACCGCCATCCGCGGCCACCGCTCCGCTGCAGCGCCCTCCGCGGCCTCCCCTTCGCCGGCCCCGCTCCGCCCACCGCTCCGCCGGCCGCCTGGCGGGTCTTTAAGCCCGCGGGTCCCTAACCGCAGTCATATGGTGAACCGAGGGCTACGGCCCAGCCCCCGGCGCGCGCCATGCGCCCGGGGGCTCATTTTTTTTAGCCCCTGGGGCTCTTTTCTTGCCTTTTTGGGGGTACCTGGGCCTTTTTCGCTCTACAGGGAGCATCCGAGGGTCTTTTTCTGACTTCCATATACCGTCGGAAAGCTCTTTCCGAGATCTTTTCGATGGTGGAGGTTAGGGGTTTTGGTTCCACCGTTTCCATAGCATTTTTTGCTGTTGAAGTCTGATGTCTCTTTTTGCCTTCCGGGAGTCATATCTGGCTCATCCGGACTCCTTTTTCGGAAAACGAGATATCGTCGGAAAGCTGGTTCAGTGTGCTATTCAGTGGTAGAGGTTATTTTTCCAGATTTTACTCCAGGTTTTCACTCCTCTGAGTTATGCAGTTTATGCCCTCTGGTGGTGTGCTTGGTTCTACAGGTCCGGGGATCTCTTCTTCTGGTTTCTTAGTGCACTCTTTTTTCTGACTTCTGAGCTTGCATGCTCTTTCTGATGTATCTTTGTTCTGTAAACGCACTGAGATAAAGTGCCTTCTTCTGCATTTCTGGGATCTGTTTCACCTGGTTCAGTTTTAGTATTCGCACTCAGTTATAAAGTGCCATGGGGGGATTCTGATGCATTTGCCACTATAGGCGCATCCACTCTTGTCAAGTGAGCGTACCTTCCATGACATTAGCCCATGTAGACTGTGTCTATGACACCACCCTTTATCTTGTGTGTGTGCTTTTGTTGCACTATTGGTGTTCCTGGTTCTTCTTCTGCAGCTGTTTCTGGCATCGCATTTCAGTGTTCCTGTCACCTCTCCCAGTTCAGCATTATGGGGGGCTTCACCTGTTGGTTCTATTGCTTCCTGGTTCAATTGATCAGCTCTTCAGACACTTGTCTTCTCTACCTGGTCATGCACTTCAGTGGGGGTTCCAGCAGTATCTTCTGACAGAGTTTTCAGACATGCTTCGGAGGAGCTTCGGAGGAGCTTTTTGCTCTCTTCTTGTTCCTTTCTTTGGGACATCTTTTGTTTCTTGTACTTGGGTACCTGATCAGGCCTAGTTGCCGAGACCCATCTTTCCTGCTTTCTGCAGTAGTTTAGCTTTTTTTGCTTCTCCCTAAGTTACACTTAAGGGGGGGTGTTAGAGTAGTCGAGTATTGCTAATAATTAAATCAGTTAATTATTAGTTCTCTACTCTTAGCTTAAGTTAGACTTAGGAAAGTTTCCTTTTCTTAGAAGTTTCCCTTTTAGGGTTTCGGTATCCTTTATAAGGATTCACCGCTTTGTAAT
The DNA here is from genome assembly GCA_027943335.1 of Chamaecyparis obtusa. NCBI lineage: Eukaryota > Viridiplantae > Streptophyta > Pinopsida > Cupressales > Cupressaceae > Chamaecyparis > Chamaecyparis obtusa. The sequence continues at coordinate 441,021 of BSBK01009351.1, read as the reverse complement.
TCATAAGGAGATTGTATTATTTTCATCATTGTTAATAGAAGATTATTTTCTTGCAACATGGTTTTGCAGTCTCTGGCCTTTTGGCCGCCATAGCTGCTTTCTATCTTCTGTCTTGCTTCTTCTTGTAGCAGTCTTTGCATGCAGGTGTTCTTGGGAAGATTTGATGATTATCAAATCCAACAGAAGTTGCTTCAAATTTTGACACTAGTTCCTAAACTAGAGGCGAAGTCCGACATCAAGAATGGAACATTGTCGGGATTTATGTTGCATTATAGAAGTTGCTTAGGATTTTAACACTAGTTCTAGAATCTTTGTTGGAACCAAACACTCAAAATGGAACAAAGGGTTTTATGCTAGTATTTTGACAATTTTGATAATTTTTGATTTTGTGCGCAAGGGTAAAAAAATGGTCATTTAAAAGTTTTGTCTTATCCCTACTAACTATGCACTACAATCACCTAAAAAACTACTAATACTTATCCACAAATGCCCCAATAGTCACGTACTATGGGTACCGATAAAGTTGGATAGCTCTTTTAGAACAAGTCAGATATCGAAAACATGCTTTAGATTTTGACACTAGTTCCAACACTGGAGGAAGAGTTTGACATGAAGAATGAAATGTTGTCAGAATTTATGTTGTTTTCTAGAAGTTACTTCAGATTCTGACACTAGTTCCAAAGCTGGCTCAAGCAAAGTCTGACATCAAGAATGGAACATTGCAAGGATTTATGTTGTGTCTAGAATTTGCTTCAAATTTTGACACTAGCTCCAGAACTAGCGGCGAAGTCCGACATCAAGAATGGAACATTGTCGGGATTTATGTTGCATTCTAGGAGTTGCGTAGGATTTTAACATTGGTTCCAGAATCTTTGTTGGAACCAAACGCTCAAAATGGAACAAAGGGTTTTATGCTAGTATTTTGATAATTTTTGGTTTTGTGTGCAAGGGTAGAAAAGTTGTCATTTAAAAGTTTCGCCTTATCCCTACTAACTATGCACTACAATCACCTAAAAAGTTACTAATACTTATTTACAAATGCCCTAATAGTCACGTACTATGGGTACTAATAAAGTTCTCTTGCAATTTTAAAATCTACAAGTTCTAACTGCTACATATACAAGTGGGTGACTATAATTACATGTCAAATTTATTAATGAACTTTTAGTTTTTTTTTTGAGTTTTTACATCAACATTTCAGATAACACTCTGTGATCCATCATGAGGATGTAAGAGAGATCAAGGAAAAGAATCACAGAATGTGATCCAAAACATGTTGATATAAAAACTCGCACACATTCTGATGTAAAAGCATTTACCCTATATTTTATTTTAAAGTTAATAATGAAAAGGTTGGATGATCAAAGAATGAACTGTATTTAAAATATAAAGTAAATTTTGAGGAAGAATTTAAAACCGCAATTTTTTCAACGTGCGCACTTCCAAGCTCCTCCGGATAAGAAAGAGATGAATCTTATCCAGGACTTTATGGGTTTCTAGGCGAAGCACCGCCCCGTGGAAACGGTGTGGAATGGTCCACCAGGAAAGGATAAGAATTGGAAAAGTAAAATAGAATATTTTTGAACATATTAAACTATAGGCACGCAAATCCAAAAGTTGGGACGTTTATCTGGAAGATGCGACAGAGTTGCCTAGTCACGAGTGTGGAAATATGTAAGGTTGTTTCTTTGTATATTCATTTTCAATTAATCTCTTCTTTTTGCAATCAATCATAAACCATCTTTATCAAACATTTTTTTTCTGTTTGCTAGTTCCTTCATTAAAGATGCATATTTTTTAAGAGGAATTTTGGTTCAAAATATTTTGTCGCACTATCATTCACCCTATATAAGGTTGTAGGATATCAAAGAAGATATATATGTTCCCAATGTAAGAGAACACACTATTTTTGAGTCCAGGATTTGTTGTTCTCAGACTTTGCAGAGCTCGGTATTTGTAAAACAGTTTTAATATTTTTGTATTTATTAAACAGAGTGCAGCACAAATTGAGCAAAGTGGGCAAGTTGCACAGTTTAGGAAGGGCTTTTGAATTATTAGCCCATTTGGCTGCCACAAGGCAACATAATACCAAAACAACTAGTTTGCATGATAGTAAGTTGTCGTCCCTGCATTTTCCCAACCCCCAATTTCCGTTGCTGCATTTTCCAAACTCCTAATTTTTGTCCCTGCATTTTCAAAACCCCCAATTTTAGTTCCTGTAATTTCCTCATCTATTTCCCCATATTTTTGATGTAGGAGCATCCTGGGTGTAAGAGCAATCTTGCATCACCCAAAAATATTTCTGTTTTTATATTCAATAAGGGTTATTTTGTGCAGAGCTACTATTTATGGAAAGTTACTATTTTTGGTAATTTTCGTATGTGATCAGAATGATCTGATTTCTTTCTTGGAGGTTCATTTTGGTCATATAAGTCTGCCAGTAAAGTTTCATTGCCAGATCGAGTGTATATTGAAAGATATTGAAGATTTTCGGTATTGGTAGCAGGGTATAGAAACTTTGAACTCAGTTTTAAAGGCTTTAGAGGCCCCGGATGAGGTCAAAAATTTGGGTGAGGGGCACTTGCGCGTTACAAGCTTGTAGAGCGCTTCGTGGCATTTTCGAAATGGGGTTATAATAGCCGAGCGGGTCAACGGGTGATGACTTATGGTCTTCGGAAGTTGGGCCACCCGAAATGGCGAAAAATAATTTTCTTCAAAATTTCTGTTCGGGTTTCAAAGGTTATCTTGAGCCGACTATGATGTAATGAAATGTAAAATAAAATAATTCTAAGTTTGGTCGGCCTTATTGGCTAAAATTTTGGAACCTTCCCAGGCGGTGGAAAATTGCCTATATAAGGAAGGCTGTATTATTGTCTTAGGCCGTTCAGAATAGTTCTGGGTAGTAGATCTGGGTATTGATTTGAGGCTTTGTCCTACAGAATATTGTAAGGGAATGCCCATGTGGCTTTGCATATTGTAATTCTGAAAGTTTGTAATTCCACATTTGTGGAGATAATAAGAAGCCAATTTTCTGTTCTTGCATATTATTGTTGTTGTTTCTCTATTTCTGTTATGTGTTTGTGGTATTAAGGGGAGCACCCTTCATCAAGTGGTATCAGAGCAAGAGTTCTTGAGTGTGTAAACAGATCGCCGACTGTGAGGCAGTTTTCACCAGGACCGTGGCTAGGGTTTCAGCGCGCATCGCGAAAATGCCTCCACGAAAGGAACGTGGCGGAAGAGCTGGTGTTGTAACACCTGAGGTTAGAGAACTGCAGAGACAAGTACGAGCATTGCAAGAAGAGATTCGCAGAGGAATGAATCTTAATGTCACAGACGAAAGCGAGGATGAAGCTGAAGAAGAATATCAAGAAGGAGAAGTTGAAATTGTGAACCACGAGGAAGAAAGACTTTTTCGGGCGATTTCCAAGATTGGGAAAAGACCTAAGATTGAGGTTCCTACATTTTCTGGAAATCTTAACCCAGAGGAATTGATCGACTGGATCAACGAATGTGAGGAATATTTTGAGTATGAAGATGTTGAGGATCCTGATAGGGTCAAATTTGCGAAGGCCAGACTGAAAGGTCATGCAAAAATTTGGTGGCAAGAAATTCAATTGGAGCGAAATAGAAGAGGGAAAGATAAAATCACAAGATGGGATCGGATGGTGGATAAATTGAAGCGACAGTTCATTCCTGTTGATTATGAGCTTGATCTACTAAAGAAAATGCAAAGTTTGAAGCAAGCAGGAAGATCTGTTCAGGAGTATACAGAGGAGTTCTATCGACTCCTCATTAGAACAGGCCATGCAAAAGCTGATAAGGAGAAAGTTGCCCGATACCTTAATGGGTTAAGGCCAAGCATTCAGGAGGAGTTGAATCTGGTTTGAATGAACAGTATTGAGGAGGCATACCAATTTGCCCTAAAAGTAGAGAAAAAGTTGAACAAGAAGTTCGAGAGCAGACAAAACGGAAGAGGTCGCGGTGGACGATCTGGTGGACGGTCATATGGTGGCCGAAATGAAGATCCGAAAAAGAAGGATGAGGCTAGTAGCAGTCAGAATCAGCGCGGAAATAATTCCAATCGCTTCCAGGATCAGAATAATAGAGATCAAAGAGGAAGAGGAAGAGGACAAGGATCTGGAAGAGGAGGCTTCCGTGGAACATGTTTTCACTATGGAGAAGAAGGTCATAGGGCATTTGAATGTCCTCAGTGCCAAGGTAGAACAGACAGGAGAAATGAAAGCCAGGCCAGAGTTGCGCATGTAGATGAAGATGCCAGATCATCAAATTTTGAAGATGCTGAAAGAGGAGAAACGTTGATTAACAGAAGAGTCCTGTTGAGTGGTGAGAATGAACCTGAGTAAAGGAGGAGCCTGTTTCACACCAGGTGCAAGTGTGAAGGTAAATGTTGTGATGTGATCATTGATAGTGGAAGCACTGACAATTTGGTGTCAGAAGAGATGGTGACAAAGTTGAAGCTCAAGAGACAGAAACACCCACATCCATATCGGATTGCCTGGGTACAGGATGACCACAAGGTCATGGTCAATGAACAATGCCTAGTGAAGTTCAAGATCGGCGGGTACCAAGATGAGGTACTATGTGATATCATCTCTATGGATGCATGTCATATGTTATTGGGTAGACCGTGGCAGTTTGACAGATGTGCTGTACACGATGGTCGTGCGAATACCTATTCCCTGACAAAGGATGGAGTGCGACATAAGCTAAAGCCATTGAAGGAGACCGAAGAAAAGGTATGTGGTAATGCAAGAATAACATTTGTTGATGAAAGGAAATTCCTAGATGGTATGAGGCATGAGCATGTATGTTTTGCTTTAATTCCAAAAGCTGGTAAAGAGGAAGTAGAAGATGTTCCTGTAGAAGTTGCAGATTTGTTGAATGAGTTTCAAGATATTGTATCCAATAACGTGCCTGATGGATTACCACCAGTCAGGAAGATCAGTCATCAGATGGACTTGATCCCAGGAGCGAGTTTGCCAAACAAGGCAGCACACAGAATGATACCTGCAAAAAGTGAGGAGTTGAACAGACAAGTACATGAGTTGTTACAGAAAGGATTGATCCGTGAGAGTCTGAGTCCCTGTGCTGTACCAGCAGTATTGGCACCAAAGAAGAATGGAGAATGGAGGATGTGTACGGATTCTAGGGCAATAAACAAGATCACAATCAAGTACAGGTTTCCATTGCCACGAATGGATGATATTATGGACTGTTTGAGTGGAGCTGTGTATTTCTCAAAGATAGATCTGAAGAGTGGATATCATCAGATTCGGATCAGAGAAGGAGATGAATGGAAGACTGCCTTCAAGACAAAGGAAGGAATGTATGAGTGGTTAGTCATGCCTTTTGGGCTAACCAATGCACCGAGCACTTTCATGCGGCTCATGAATGAGGTTCTGAAAGAATTTCTGGGTAAGTTTGTCATTGTTTACCTAGATGATATTTTGATCTTTAGTAAGACATTGGAGGAGCATATGATGCATATTCGTATGGTATTTGAGAAGCTGAGAGAAGAGAAATTGTTGATTAATTTGAAGAAGTGCAGTTTTGTGAAGAAAGAGTTAGTGTATTTGAGATTTGTAGTTTCAGCAGAAAGTCTAAAAATGGACCCAGAGAAGGTACAGGCTATCCTTGAATGGCCTACTCCAAGGAGTGCTACTGAGGTAAGATCTTTTCATGGTCTAGCTAGCTTTTACAGAAAGTTTATCAGAAATTTTAGCAGTATTTGTGGACCCTTGACTGAAACAATGAGAGGGGATAGAAAAGAGTTTAAGTGGACTAATGGGGCAGAAAGGAGTTTTCAATTATTGAAACAAAAAGTTACAGAACAGCCTGTTTTAGCACTTCCAAATTTCAATAAGGTGTTTCAAGTAGATTGTGATGCTAGTGGTACTGCAATAGGAGCTGTTATGAGCCAAGAAGGTAAACCTGTTGCTTATTTCAGTGAGAAGTTAAATGATGCCAAGAGGAAATATTCTGTTTATGATCAAGAATTTTATGCTATAGTTCAGGCATTAAAGAAGTGGAGACATTATCTGCTTCCTAAGGAGTTTGTTTTGTATACTGATCATCAAGCTTTGCAATATTTGAATAGTCAAGGAAAGTTGAATCAGAGGCATTTGAAATGGGTTGAGTTTTTGCAGAGTTATACATTTGTTTTGAAACACAAGAGTGGAAAGTCTAATAGGGTTGCAGATGCTCTTAGCAGAAGGCAACTATTGCTGACAGAAATGCAGATTGAAGTGGTTGGGTTCAAGGAACTCAAGAATTTGTATCCAGAGGATCCTGATTTTGGTGAAGCTTGGAAAGCTTGTACAGAACCTGTTACTCTAGACAGGACGAAATGGTTGGATTTCATCATCCAGGATGATATGCTATTCAGAGGGAGTCAGTTGTGCATTCCACGAAGTTCTATGAGGGAGAATCTCATCAAGGAGAAGCATAGTGGAGGATTGGCTGGACATTTTGGTCGTGATAAAATCATTGGTTTGGTTAGTGAGAATTATTATTGGCCGCAGTTGCAGCAAGATGTGAAGAAGTTTGTACAGAGTTGCAGAGTATGTCAGATGGTGAAAGGAGTGAAGCAGAATACAGGATTGTATCAGCCATTACCTGTACCAGAGAAGCCTTGGGAGGATATCAGCATGGACTTTGTTCTTGGTTTACCGAAGACTCAGCGGGGGCATGATTCAATTTTTGTGGTGGCTGACAGATTTTCAAAGATGGCACATTTCATTCCCTGCAAGAAGACTAATGATGCTGTTCATGTAGCAGAATTGTTTTTCAGAGAAGTAGTGAGACTTCATGGTTTGCCAAAGACCATAGTTTCAGATCGGGACACTAAGTTTGTTGGATATTTCTGGCGTACATTGTGGAAGAAGTTGAAGACAGATTTGAAGTTTAGTTCATCACACCATCCACAGACTGATGGACAGACAGAGGTGGTGAATAGGAGTTTGGGAAATTTGCTGAGATGTTTGGTTGGAGATAAGCCAACGGGATGGGATTTGATTTTACCACAGGCAGAATTTGCATACAATAATTCTGTCAACAGGAGCACTGGTAAATCACCATTCCAGATTGTATATGGAAGTAGTCCAAGAAATGCATCTGAATTGAGGAAGATAGATAAAGGAGAAATAAGTAGTGCTGAAGCTGAAGATTTTGCAGAACACTTGAAGAACATCCATGAGGAGGTGAGGAAGCATATTACCAAGATGAACGCACAGTATAAGGCTAAGGCAGATGAGAAAAGGAGGTATAAGGAATTTCAGGTTGGTGATGAAGTCATGGTTCATTTGCGGAAGGAGCGGTTTCCAGTTGGTACATATAACAAGCTGAAAATGAAGAAGTTTGGACCATGCAGGATATTGAAGAAACATGATTCAGGAAATGCATATGAGGTAGAATTACCTACTGAGCTAAATATTTCGCCAGTGTTTAACATTTCAGATCTGACAGAGTATCATGAAGGAGGTGTTGAAGATGAGATCACAACAACACAGTGGAGTATTCCAGCAACTAGTTTAGACACTAAGGAGATCGAAGATATACTGGACAGTCGTGTTGGCAGAAGCACAAGGAACATGACATATGAAGAATATTTGGTCAAATGGAAAGGATGACCTATTGAAGATTCATCATGGTTAACAAAGGAGGAGGTTAGCCGTCTTGGTTTTCCTCTACACACCTGAGTCGTGACAGGGTCACTTCTCAAATTACCCCGGGTGTCTGATGCAGGAGCATCCTGGGTGTAAGAGCAATCTTGCATCACCCAAAAATATTTTTGTTTTTATATTCAATAAGGGTTATTTTGTGCAGAGCTACTATTTATGGAAAGTTACTATTTTTGGTAATTTTCGTATGTGCTCAGAATGATCTGATTTCTTTCTTGGAGGTTCATTTTGGTCATATAAGTCTGCCAGTAAAGTTTCATTGCCAGATCAAGTGTATATTGGAAGATATTGAAGATTTTCGGTATTGGCAGCAGGGTACAGAAACTTTGAACTCAGTTTTGAAGGCTTTAGAGGCCCCGGATGAGGTCAAAAATTTGGGTGACGAGCGCTTGCGCGGGTCAAGCCTGTAGAGCGCTTCGTGGCATTTCTGAAATGGGGTTATAATAGCCGAGCGGGTCAACGGGTGATGACTTATGGTCTTCGGAAGTTGGGCCACCCGAAATGGCGAAAAATAATTTTCTTCAAAATTTCTGTTCAGGTTTCAAAGGTTATCTTGAGCCGACTATGATGTAATGAAATGTAAAATAAAATAATTCTAAGTTTGGTCGGCCTTATTGGCTAAAATTCTGGAACCTTCCCAGGCGGTGGAAAATTGCCTATATAAGGAAGGCTGTATTATTGTCTTAGGCAGTTCAGAATAGTTCTGGGTAGTAGATCTGGGTATTGATTTGAGGCTTTGTCCTACAGAATATTGTAAGGGAATGCCCATGTGGCTTTGCATATTGTAATTCTGAAAGTTTGTAATTCCACATTTGTGGAGATAATAAGAAGCCAATTTTCTGTTCTTGCATATTATTGTTGTTGTTTCTCTATTTCTGTTATGTGTTTGTGGTATTAAGGGGAGCACCCTTCATCAATTTTCCATTGCTAGCCCATTCATTTCCCCCGAATCAGAGCATCTCAGCTTCAAGCCCGTCGACTTCTATAACTCCACCATCTACTATAATACCGACGCCAATGGCTTTGATTTTTGTGCCGCCATTTTATAGCATGTCTACCAAGAACTCCATTAGAGCACAGTCTCTATCACCATTTTTTTGCAGTGGTGGGGAAGATCAGCAGTATATCTCTGGCGAATTGCATTGTCGATACGATGGTTTTAGGTTTCCCGACTTTTTTCACCATTAATTTTCTATTCGAAAACACTTGATAAGAGATTGAGTTTTGTATAGGAGGTTTTTAGATTTGTGTGCTTAGGAATTCTCTTTTCCTTTTAGCTACCTAATAACCTTTAGGATTTAATTGTAATGTAATAAGACTAAATTGTGTGGCTCATGTATTGTATACTTACTTGATTTGAAGAGGAAAATGGATGCTTTAATATTTATTTTATTTGAAGAATTAAGTTTGCAGTGAAATATTTGTTTCATCGTATTTAAGGTACCCAAATTTGTTATTATTTATTAGAAATATTTGATCTTAGTTTTGGAGAAGGGGCCACTTCGATATTATGTTATTATTTATTGGAAATATTTGATTTTATTATTTGAGAAGTTTGAAAAAGGGTCATCCTGATATTATTACAAATGTTTATTCTGTTGAGGTTTCTTGATCTTTGATTTTCCATTACATTTAATGCTATTTTATCTAAGGATGCTTGTGGTTGCAAAAGGACTTACTGGCCAAGAAAGGGACCAAACCCCAGATCCCTCCTTTTTCATCCAATTAATAGGCTCTAGTTTTCTAAAATTGGCATGTCGTTTTGGCCTATAGGGGTAATAGCTTTTTCAAGTTCCTATTTTTGTTAGAACTATTTCTAGAGAAGATTCCAATCACCAAATCCCTCTTTGGTATGTTTACTAGGCTCTATTTTTCTTTTAAAGTGCCACAAGTTTCTAGCTTAGGAACGATAACTTTCTTAAAATCTCATTTGTGCCAAAAATTTTCCTAGATGCCAAACTCTCATCTAGGAGACTTACAACTATCTCCATTTTCACTATAGTTGCTTGATGACTTAAGGCTATCGATCATCTCAAATTCAGCATTCTGGTCAGTTTTAATACAATTTTTTGCAGCCAAAGACTCTGAATGAAATCAAGATTCATTGAATTGGTACAAGATCTTTATAGAGTGAATATTATTACTATTAAATAGCACCACCTATCCAACAATAAGAAACTTAATAGTAGGAAGATTAATGCTTCACTTGAAACCAAGATCATAAAAATCATTATCATACAAATCATCCTCAAAATTACCAAACAATATGCAACACCTAAGTCCATATTTCAACTCCATTAAAAAAAGTCTCACTTGTTATTAAAGTTCGTAAAATATAATTTTTTGAAGTGGTATTTTAAAAATCTATTATTTTGAGGAATCAAATGATGTCACTAAATAAAAATATATATATATATATATATATATCGTGCTGCCCATTTTCTTAGTGTTTTTGTAGGTTTATTTCTATCCTTGGATTAAAGTTTTTCCTTCTCAATTTGTTGATGCCTCCTTTTGATGAATTTTTTAATGTCATCTTTATTTTACCTCTATGTCTTTTAGTCTTACATTACTTTTTTAGCATAAATTTTCTACTCACTAGCATATTTCATGAATGTCCATGTGTTGTAATAGTATCGAATGATAATTTTTTGTTTATCATAATTTCCAATGTTTTACAACTTGTCATCTTCTTAGATCAATAACAATGAATCGAGATGAATCTAACAGTTAAACACACACACACACACACACACACACTCTCTCTCTCTCCATATTTTGTACTCTCAAGCTTTCTAGAACATTGGCTCATTATTATTTTTCATTCTCTTGTTTTCTGTGGCTTCCTCAAGCCATTGTAGCTAATATTGTTCGTGTTTCTCATTCTTATTAGAAATTTCTTTTATGGTGCCATTAAGCATCTTAAGATCTTCACATACCTTTCTCCTTTATTTTAATTAATAACCATTCTTATTTTTATATGCACTTAGATCCAGAAAACAAACAATACTATTTTTCTATCTATCTTGGCTATTGTGGAGGTATACATACCCAAGCAAGCAGAGATTTGACTAATGTAAATCGTCAAACAAACCCAAACTTTTTCTCCTTTCTTTATTCTTAGGTATTGTGAGAGTACTTGAGCACATAGAAGTTTGCAAAGTGTTTTCTTTATTTGTAAATTTATTTCAATTATTTATTTTAAATTATATTTTTAAATTTATGTCTTTAATATTTTTATTGTATACTATTTTCTAGTGTCTTGTAGGTTTAGTTTTGTACACTAGGTGAACAACTAAGTTGAATTTTGACAATATTTGGAAGTTTCAAAATATTTTATCTGTATAAATAAAATGCAATGTTTGGATGTCCATGTGACATGCTTGTATCCTTGCTAGTGACTTCCTTTGTGTTGGAAATTTTCATTATGTTATCATTGATATCAAACTTGTTGGTATTGATGATAAAGAAGAAAAATAAGAGGACGTTGTCAGTTGTGTTTATCATTGGTGTTTCCATCATAGACCAAATGATAACAAAGTGCATTATCTTTTTCATCATAGTTATTCACATTCTATTGTTGATTGCATTCAATTTTGATAATTTGTTCAAAATCTGGTTGATATACGTCTTATTTAGATGACAAAAGATCTTATATTTTTTCTTGATATTCAAAATGTTATGCATTAGCAGTCTCTTTGTCTATTATGTTACTCCACACCAAATAGCCTTAGTATCTTACTTTATTGGGGGCTCTTTTTTTTTTCAGTGTTGTACTTTCACATACAATCTTAGTTTGTGAGCAACATAATAGCTCCTTTCCTTTTCTTCATGTTTGGGGAGAAAGGGTTCTCTCTAAACTCCTATCCTTTCTAAGGATCCACTTTCCCTTGGTCGAGTGGTATTTATTTATTATATGATGTCCTTACTTGCATGAAATTGTTTCTTTTTCTCTTGGAGATTCTATCTTTTTACATGAGTTATTTATCCTTGATTACAACCTCATCCTTGGTTGAGAGAGTATGTTTATCATAAACAAGTACCTCACTTTGGACCCAAAGTGTGCTATCCTTCATCAAGAATCCCTTTACCTAACAATGGGGAGAGGGAATTCTTGTTCTCCTTCCCCTCTTTTGGTCAATGGTATTATTTTTGTTCAAGATCCCCTCTTGGAGGTAGATGTATTTGAGAAATGATTTCTTCCTCCTCTCATTGTGCATCCCTTAAAAGGATTTCTTTGCACTTATTGTAAGATATCTTTTTACAATTATCTCTTCCCCACCATAAAAGAGTTATGACTAAAGGATATCTATGACATTATTTCTTAAAGGATATATCGGGGTTGAAGTTGTGCATCCTACTTCTTTTCCTTAAGATGTCACCATAGCTCTATGGTTTCATCTTAAGGAGGAGGCATATATATAGACTCCTTGTTTCAAATATAGTAGTTTTTATTGGATACAATATTTTTCTTAGTTATTTTTTGTACCATTTTTAGTGGATTTACTTGGCTATAATTCTTTTCTTGGTTATCCTTTGCACCATTTTAAGAAGATTTCCTTAGATATAATTATTGGTGCAATTAAATATTTCTTATTACACTTTACTTAAGTTTACTTAGGATAATACACTGCATAGTAGTTTGTCATTGAGACACCTAATTGTTTGCATCTCATTTTAGCACATGGTGTAGAAGAATTTGACTTTAGATGGTGATAATTGTTATCTCTTTCCACTTTATGTGTGAGATCCACCTTTAGTGCTCTTAGATCACATTATCATCCTCTCATTGTTGCACATACTTTGTTGTACAATTGAGCATGATCCACCTTTGGTGGACATGTTATTACACCTTGTCTAGTTGATAGGTTATCATTTGCATCTCTCTTAGTTATCATGTATTACCTATATATTCATGCACATCTACTTTGTATTTAATCAATTGAATCCATTATTATTTGATCATTATTGATTTATTCATTTGATCATATCATCTTGTCTCTCTTAACTGTGCTATCTATTAAGCTTCTAGATCTTGACATTACATTCATTTTCTTAGGAAAATTGGAGCTTGGTGGTATAAATTAGAGGTTGACATCACATTTAGGAGGTCTAAAAACCCCTAAATCAAAATTTGTTTCATCCAAATCAGGCACCCGAGGCCAAATTTAGAACCATTTGAATTTTGAAAGTGCGGCGATAACGTTTCAAAAATAATAATTTCAGAGGCGACATTCAAAAACCTTTACTTGTTCCCTTTAAAATCAATTTAGTCAAATAAATTTTTGTTATTGTAAATATTCTAAATGATTAACATTAAATGAAATTTTAGAATTTAATAAAATTATAAAACACAACCTAATTCAAATCTATCATATAAAATATAACAACACCAAATTAAATTATTCAAATTGTATATCTAATAATTTCCATAAAAGCCAATTTTAATTAGAAAGGAGCATATATATTATTTCACACCTCTTCGACATACCCATTGCACACTAAGGTGTGATTACTAGTTTAACCTTATTGTGATTGTTCTGTAAAGAAGAAAGACTAAATATAAATAGGGTACCGCCGCCAACTGTAGGACCTTGAACCATTTTTTTTTCTAAAAAGAAGACCCCTCTAAAAATAGGGTCCGCTATATAAGTCACCCCATTTCAAAACGACACTGGCTATCCAGCCGATAGATCCCCCCTTACCCTTATGTCCATGACTCCATCACCATGGCATACCTGTACTACCATCTGTAGTCACGCTTGCCTAGCTTGTCAGTCAAAATGAATTGAATGATGTGCAGTTAATATTAGCCTGCAGTCCGTAAATAAGAAAAATGTGATAAATTTAAATTTAAATTTTTCACTTGAGCAAAACTCGGCCATACTTAAATGAAAAGATTAAATTGTATTTCTTTATAAATACTAATAGATTTTATTGTATTTTTTGTTCAATTTTTTTTTGGTAATTACTATATGTAAAAAGGTTGATGAAATGAGTTGAATTTTTTAATACATTTTATGAACTTTATAAATAAAATATTTCTAAAAATTAGGTATAAAAAATATTATTTTAATAGATTGTAAAAGTTTTTATTTATTTTTCTTTCTACTATCTCTCTTGATAATTTTAAAATTTATCAAGAAAGTTTTTACTATTTTAAAGGTAAAGTATTGTAATATTTATATGCTTATATTTTATTTTTTAAAAAGTTTAAATCAAATAAATAAAAATTTGACAGTATAAACTATTTTATTAAATTGAATCATGTTCATAATAAATATACAAAAAAGTAAATCAAATCTAAATATACTTTTGGGCAAGCTCACCAAATTAAATATAATATGATGATTAAATAAAATACATTAATACAAATTTAATTATAATAAATAGTACATTTTAGACGAGACATAATGTACAAATTGAATACAAAACAAATAAATTAAAAACTTTTAAATAAAAAATGTGAAATATTATTAATTGTATACTGTAGTTGAATTTTTTATGTATTTTATTAAATTTATAAATTAAATATTATAAAAATTAAGTAGATTAAAATATCCTTCTAACCTAATGTATTTAAAAGTTTTTAATTTATTTTTTTAAATGAGAATCTAAATTTTATGAAGAAAGAAGAAATTTTCTACTATTTTTAAAATAATATATTTAATATTTTAAATTTCAATTTTATTTTATTAAATGTTAAATCAAATGAATAAATAAGTGACAACATAAACTATTTTATTAAAATTGAACCATTAGATTTAGTTCAAAATAAATATACAAATAGTAAATTACTAAAAGAGGGGTAAAAATTTATTAAGACAAAATGAGAAACAAAAATGAGAGCTCAACAAGGAGCTCTATCTTGAGCAACACGATCATCTAACTCAAGAGAAAAATCTAAGGGAAGCTGCCTCCTATGCACAATATTCCAACCTTGAGCATGATCAGATGCCCATTTGGCCAAACAATCAGCAACTCTGTTCCATTCTCTAGGAATGTAATTAAAACTAGCAGACTCTAGAGAAGTACAAAAGAGAAGAGTTTGATTATTAAAAGAAGCTAATTGCCAACTAACATCCTCAAGCAACTGTGAAGTAAGCAAATTCACCACCACTTGAGAGTCAAATTCATAGATCTAACTTGGTGCCATCTCCTCAAACAACATTGCTCCATGACATGTAAAATGGCCAGAGCCTCCATGAAATTGTTAGTATGACAACCCTTATGCACTAAAAAAATAAATTGAACTTCTCCAAAGCTACATCGGGCCACAGCCCCAATGCCAACAGGACCTAGATTCCCTTGAGAAGAACCATCAGTGTTGACTTTGAGAACTCCAAGTGGAGGAGGCGACCAATGACCCACATGATTCACCCATCTCTTCCTTTGATGTCTAGGATGGTTTGGAACTTTGCGATACCATTGGCCTACAACCCCTGAGAACCCATCCTGAAAATGGAAGTTAAGACATCTACAAATAGAAAGATCGCTAGGATCCACACCTCCATCTAACTCACAGTTTGCTTGAATAGTTTCTTGAAGAGAGTGGGAAATCTTCCACCAAAGATGCATAACACCAATCCGGACATCCTGAAAGATTCATCGGTTCCTTTCCAACTAGATATGCCAAAGAATAAAAGAGCGGCCAACAATCCAAGTAGTCTGAAGAGGTGAAGCCTTGGAGGGGCCACTCCCAAAGCGATCCCAAAACTTGGACAAGGAGGAAGCATGACGAAAAGAGAAGCCCTAAGAACTCCACCAAAGATGCCATAGTTGGGTAGAAAAGGAACAATGGAAGAAGAGATGAGAGATAAAATCCTCTCCATTACCACATAACACACAAAAAGAAGGGCCCTAGAACCCATGTTTACAAAGATTATCCCACGTAAGACGCCGATTGTGAGCCACCAACCACATGAAAAAATTACATTTGGGCCAAGAAAACTTATTCCAAACTTGTTTTCACCAAGGGACCTCAGCATCCCCTAACAATTGTCTAATAATCTCCTGGTACCCAACAGAAATAGAATATTTACTAGATAGAGTACCACCCCAAGCCAAAACATCTGGCCCCAGTAGAGAGCAACACTCCCTAGACGCCAAAATCCTAGAAAGATCCTGATAGTTCGCCTCTAAGCCCCCAGGATGCCAATCTGAAGAGCACTTCCATCTATATCCAACAACAAGAACCAGTTGATAAGGAGTCTTATAATGAGCCACTTTATCCCATCCAGCAGCAGGAAAAGAATCACACAGAGTCTGAAGATGAGGGTAAATGGATAAGATAGGAGGGTTGCCATCCCAAGCATCAGACCAAAACAAAGCCTCAGAACCTCCCTTACATATCCATAAAAGGCCCCTCTTAACCAATTGAGCACCAATCTTGAGAGTATTCCACACCATAGAGCCATGACCTTCAAGAGGAAGCCTGGAGACAAACCAAGGATCAACGCCTCTAAAATACTTATGAGTTATTATACGAGCCCATTGATGATTTTGTCTAGAGCACCATCGCCTATAAATCTTAGCAGCCAAAGCTTTGCTACTCAAGATAGCAGATCAGAGGCCAAGACCACCCTCCTTCTTAGGCCTGCAAATAGTCTCCCAACTAACCAAAATCCATTTAGAGTTATGCAAATCACCACTCCAAAGGAATTGTCATGAAAGAGCATCAAATTCCTTGAGAAAGTAAATAGGAGTAGCCTGAAGCATGCTTCTATAAATAGGAAGAGCCTGAATAACATATTGAAGAAGTGTAACATGAGCAGTAGTAGAGAGCCATCTATGGGTCCTATTATTTACCTTCTCCCGAAGCTTGTTAATCAAATTCTACCAGAAGAGTCGTGGCTGCCTAGAAACAATAATAGGAATGCCAAGATAAGTCAGAGGGAGCAAAAAAATCTCAAATCTAAAGATATTAGCAATCCTCCACTGAATAGGATCAAGAGTGTTAAAGAAATATATAGAAGATTTGTGTTCATTAACTTTCTGTCCTGTCGCCACTACATAAATATCCAAAGTATGTTGGAAGGCTTCAGCTTCCTTGACTCGAGCAGTTCCCGCTAGAGCAGAGTCATCAACAAATTGAAGATGAGAAAGAGAAGGTAAACCATTCCCCCAACGCCATCCCTGGATAGAGTTCTGGGACACCTGATACTTAATGAATTTTCCCAAACCCTCAACCATAATAATGAAAAGATAGGGGGAAAGAGGATCACCCTGGCAGAGACCCCTAGAAGCACCAAATAACTGGGAAGGTTGGACATTGAGAAGAACAAAGAAAGAGGAAGAAGTGACACAGCTCATAGTCCAACTCACCCACTCTGAGCTAAAGCCAAAGGCAAGAAGAATATTCCTTAGAAAGCTCCATTTGACTCTATCATAGTCCTTAGCCATATCCAACTTAATAAACATTGATCACTCCCTCGAGCTAGCCATAGAATGGATAGCTTCAATAGCAATAACCACCCCATCTAAGATTTATCTTCTTGCAACAAAACCTCCTTGTTCTTTTGAGATAATAGTAGGCATCCACTTTTTAAGTCTCTTAGCAATTAGCTTAGTAATAACTTTGTAGGCCATATTACATAGAGCAATAGGTTGGAAAAACTCCAATTGATTAGCCCCATCTTTTTTCGGAATAAGAACCAAGAAAGTAGAATTAGAGCTTGAAGCATCTACTTGCTAGAATAAGATTCCTTAACAACTTCTAACAAATTCTAATTAATGATGTCCCAAAATTCTTGAAAGAATTCAATAGGAAATCCATCAGGGCCAGGAGCCTTTCCTTTCGACATACCAAAGACCACTTCCTCCAACTTAACCAAAGAAATTGGGCGCATAAGATAATCATTCATTTCTTGAGAAATAAGGGAGGGAATACACGACAAAATAATATGCTCTTCATTATCAGCAGGAGGAGAATCCTCAGAGAAAAGGTTAGAAAAGTACCAAGTAGCCTCTTGAAACACAGCTGGCAAGGAAGATAAATGGATACCTTCAGAATTAACTAGAGAAGAAATATAGCTTTGATTCCAATGAGATTGCATGTTTTGTGGAAAAAGGTAGTGTTCCTATCACCTTCCTGGAGCCAATTAACCTTGGCTTTTTGCTTCCAAAAAATTTCCTCCTGAAGTTCTCATTCTTCTACAGCTCTAGAAGCAAGGGATTCAACCTTACCCAAATCCTCTGAGAAACTAAGATCTCAAATCTATCTAGTAATGACATCCAGATGCTCCTGAGCGAGTCTCTTCATGGAATGAAGGTTCCCAAAATAATCTTTGTTCCATCTCTTTAGTTGTCTTTTGACATATTGAAGTTTTTTAGAAAGAGAAAACATAGTAGTACCAAAAGCAGGGGCACCATCCCTCCACCAGCTAGAAATAAGATCATGAAGAGAGGAGTCCCGAAGCCACATGAGCTGAAACTTAAAATGAGGACTCTTAGGAATAATCACCCCAGTAGAAGAAAATTTAATTGGCCAATGACCAGAACCCCTCCAGTCTAGAATTTTAGAAGAGAGAGTGAGGGCACCACTAACCCAAAAGCACGAAACTAGAAATCTATCAAGACATTATGAGATAGCATCAACTCTAGTCCTTCTATTATTCCAATTAAAGAGATCATTAGCGGGCTTAATATCAGGAAGATGAAAGAGATCTATATTCTGACGGAGAAGATCAGATGAAGGCCCTAACTAGGCTAACCCACCTTGCTTCTCTTCTAGACTTAAAACTGAATTGAAATGACAGAGAAGATCAGATGAAGGCCCTAACCAGGCTAACCCACCTCGCTTCTCTTCTAGACTTAAAACTGAATTGAAATCTCCTGCTAACACCCAAGGATGGTAAGGATGAGAGTTTCTAACATGCTGAATGTGCATCTAGAGATTCACCTTTCCCACAAAATTGATAGGCGCATACGTGCATTAGTAATCAAGATCACCTCACTAGAATCCATAGAAGAAGCCACCATAGATAGAGTTGAACAAGAAGACACCTAGCCAAGGGGAGAAATTTTCTGAGGGTCCCAAAGGATAGCCAAACCACCAGCCATCCCCATAGCCCCAACACACTTGCATTTCCCACGAGGCCAAATACTAGAGGCAAATTGGTCCATAGACTCCACTGAAAGCTTAGTCTCCTAGACACAAAAAATATTTGGAGAATGATCAACCACCAAATTGTGAATAGCCTTTTGTCTAGGGATGCTATTCAACCCCCTAACATTCCATGAGAGGATGATCATCACTGAGTAGGATGGGGGAAATGAGCATCCAAGGGTTTCATAGCTCCAGACTCTATCAACATATCTCCTATAAATATGAGCTTCTCTTGGTCTTTTTTATGCCCACTCTTTAGAGGAGGAGTAAAAGAAACCCTCTTAAAAGGTCTTTGCAGCAGACCCATAGGGAGGGGAGACCCCTTACCCTTACCCAATGGTAGCACATCCTAAGCTAAGTCCGCCAGAACACCAACATTATCTTGAGGCACCGCAGAAGTCACCAAAGCTCCAGACTCAGGAGTAATAGGGAGCTCATTTAGCTGTCAAACCACAACTTGAGATGCTTCACATGAATATAGTGAGGTAGAGCTTCCCCATCACAAACCAGATCAGATGAGATACTAGGAGGAATACCCTCCTCTAAAACCATACTTTCTAGCACCTCAAATTGATTAAAGCCATAATTTGAATGCCTGTCTTTGAAGGGCCTTTTCTGACCTCGTCCCTTAGCACGTGGGTGAATAGGGATAAAACCATCTTTATCCAGACCAATATCATTTAATTGAGTCTTCCCTTTACCCGCATTATCTTCTTGTGCATGCCCCTTAGCTTTGTTATCCATTTGAGCTTTACCTTTTCCTATAGTTTTCGATTGCCCACCATCATTGCCAGTAGCAGAGTAATTGTCCCTTTAGAGGCTGAGACCCGAGGGCATTGACGCTGCAAATTACCATACTCATGACATATCTGACATTGGAAAGGAAGGGATTCATAATCCAATTGTTGCACCTAGGAAGAAGACCCAAGACAAATTTCTATAGAATTTGGTAATGGTTTATTCAAAACAATTTCAACACAGATTCTAGCATAAGAGAGAACCATCTGTTACCACCAGCACAGAAGAAATTCTAGACCCAAGATTTTGACTTGATTGCTTATCCATGTTGTTTGGCAGGGTCGCAGCTACTGCAGTAGCATTGGTACCATCAGAATCCATAGATTTCCCAAATGCATGTGGCTGATCCATCAACACTCCCTGCTTGGATGAATCTGGCACAGAGCTACCTCGTTCTTTGGCTTGTTTCTTCAAGTCATTCAAACCTGCAACCATTGTTTCATTCTCAAAAAACCTCTGTGCTGCTCAGATTTTTCCCGCTTCTAGATCCTCCCTCTCACTGCGAGTATAGAACTTGTAGAAATCCTACAAATCACCACTATTCCTACAAACTTTGTTGAAATCTAGAGTGCCAACCCTCCACGACTTCATACAAATAGTAAATTGCAAACACAAGTAAGTGATATTTTATAACATAAAATAGTGATAAATTTTTTATGCTTGTTTATTTATTTTAAAATAGTAATAAATATAAAAAAATAGGTTTATATATTTTATTAAGTTAGCTTCAATGTTAGCTTGATCAACAATAATATTAATATTTTTAAAATATAACTTTATTAATCAAATAAATTGATAGAAATAGTAATAAAATAAGACCATATTTTTTTATGTATTTTATTAGCTTATTATTAATTAATTAAAATTATTACAATTACTAATTATAACTTAACTAAAATATCTTTAATTAATAATATTTTTAAAAATATCCATCTAATCAATTTTAGTTATATTCAATTTATTTCACTATAATAAAAAATTAAAATACAATGAGAATAACATTTTTTATTTAAAATTTTTTAATTTATTTGTTTTGTATTCAATTTGTACATTATGTCTCATCTAAAATGTACTATTTATTATAATCAGATTTGTATTAATGTATTTTATTTAATCATCATATTATATTTAATTTGGTGAGCTTGCCCAAAAATAATATTTAGATTTTATTTACTTTTTTGTATATTTATTTTGAACATGATTCAATTTAATAAAATAGTTTATACTGTCAAATTTTCATTTATTTGATTTAAACTTAAAATAAAATAAAATATAAGCATATAAATATTACAATATTTTATCTTTAAAATAGTAAAAACTTTCTTGATAAATTTTAAAATTATCAAGAGAGATAATAGAAAGAAAAATAAATAAAAACTTTTACAATCTATTAAAATAATATTTTTTGTACCTAATTTTTAGAGATATTTTATTTATAAAGTTCATAAAATGTATTAAAAAATTCAACTCATTTCATCAACCTTTTTACATATAGTAATTACCAAAAAAAACAAAACAAAAAATACAATAAAATCTATTAGTATTTATAAAGAAATACAATTTAATCTTTTCATTTAAGTATGGCCGAGTTTTGCTCAAGTGAAAAATTTAAATTTAAATTTATCACATTTTTCTTATATACGGACTGCACGCTAATATTAACTGCACGTCATTCAATTCGTTTTGACTGACAAGCTGGGCAAGCGTGACTACGGATGGTAGTACAGGTATGCCATGGTGATGGAGTCATGGACATAAGAGTAAGGGGGGATCTGTCGGCTGGGTAGCCAGTGCCTTTCAAAACGGGGTGACTTCTGAGACAGGGCCTTTCTAAGTGACCCCATTTAGTAAGCTTATTTTGGCGCCCCATTTTCCGAATAGTCCAAAAGTCTAGGAAAAGTCTAGGAAATTCATTGAAGTAAGTTAAAAGAAATATAGCCATTCCTGCGCTATATATAAGTGATTTGAAGCCTCATTCAAATCAATTGTCGACAGACTTCAAATCATTTGTCTTTGGAAATTGAGAATGAGGGAAATTGTTACAGTTTCAAGCCACGGGCACAGGCTCCACTTGAAAACCCTTCAGGATGCATACATATGTAACGGTTGCAAGGAGCGAGGAACAGGATGGCGATACAGGTGTCAGGCCTGTAATTACGACATGCATACTTTCTGCGCCGTGCATCCGCCTTCCGTTCGCCACCCATTAAGCCACGCAAAGATGGAATGGCACTCAAGCTCTATTGCCGTGGACAGTTTGTGGTGCTCTGCTTGTGAGAGATCTGTATCGCGTTTGAGGTATTCATGCAGAGCCAGTGGTGATGTCCTGCATCCCCGCTGTGCACAACTTCCAAAAACCCCGACAATGAATAACTCCTACGCGCTTCGTATCTCCAGAAACTTGTCAGCAAATCCGTGTAATTGCTGTCGTCAAAGAACGCGAGGCTGGGCTTACGTCTCCAGAGAGTACAGCGTCCATGTTCATTGTCTCAAAGAAGCATTGGAAAGGGCAGATAGATTCAATTTATCTAGGAATCACTCTTCTCTTCAACTTTCCAGCGGTCGCCTCCAATTGGCAGCACCGCCTCCGGCATAATATGTTTTTGGGGGTCTGCTTCGTTCAGTTTTTAGTTTGTCAGTTGTTAGTTTGTTAGTTGTTAGTTTTTTTTTGTTTCTTCACCGCTGTGAAGGGAGGTTTCTTCGTGTTTCTTTTCCTTCCGGAGCTTTTCCGAAGTGCATCAGTTTTTGGATTGTTACTTTTAATTAGTGATTAAATGAATTGTTTTGCACCAATTTCTATCAATTATATTTAAGTATATTTCTTCCTCAATTATATTTAAGTATATTTCTTATTGTGTAGAAAAATTTATATTTTCTATAGTTCAGATGCACAATTTTTATGTTTATAAATTAACAAAATTAATTTACAGCTTTCTTATTGGTTGAAATTAGAACCTTATGCACACATTTCACGGAAGCACTATGTCTATGTTTTAAGGCAACTTTTTTAGTTTTATAAATAAGAAAATAAGAGAATAAGAGAGTTACATTTGTGATTTCTATTTAATTGTTTTTACATATGTTCTATAGGTTGCATATTCATTTAAGAAATATTATATTTATAATTATTATATATTCGAAAATATTTATTATATTAAAATTAAAATTTATATATAATATAAATATTATTACAATACAAAATATATAATATTATTGATCATATAATTAAATTTTTTATTAATAAAATTAAGATTATTAATATATTTATAAAATAATTATAAATAATTAAGATTTTATTATATTTTACAAAATAATTTTATTATATTTTACAAAATAATGTCATTAATATAAAAATTAATTTAAGATTAACTTAATAGAGTTGAGAATCTATTTTCAATTATATTTAGCGTTTTATATTTTATTTTAATACTAATATTATTATTTAACATTTTATATTTTATTCTAATATTAATATTATTATATTTATTCTTCATATTATAATATTTGCGGCAAGTACTAGCCACTACGTGGCACTTGTTTTGATTTTGTAATCTTGTCAATAAAGTTATCTCTTTATCTTAGAAATTTAGATTATGATATTTTTATAAGAGTATTTCAAAGTGTAACTATTTTTATAGCTTGTTTGTGAAGTCAAATGGTGTCGATAAATATTTTAATTTAATCTTTAGTATCCAACTTTTCTAGAAGATTGAAATTGCATTCTATCAGATTATGCTACATTTGTCATATATAGACATGTCATGTGTAGTTGAGAAATTATCAATTTATGCTTTCCAGTTTTTATATAATATTTTTGTGTGGAAAATCCAATATTGTAAGAAATGAAATCGGTATATCCTTTTATCCTTATCTCTTTAAAAGATAATATGTTTTAATCTAACAGTATATTACAACTATATTACAACATATGTGTAAAGACTGAACTTTCGACACAAAGGTCACATTAGCAATTTGCAATAAAGACAAAGGAGTCGGTCAACAAGTCAAAGGCTGAATGCATAAGTCGACACAACACCAATATATTCAAGCTATAATATAGGAATAAGAGAAATACAACTACAACCATAACTGTCAAAATGATAAGGCATACCTATATCCAGAGATATGCAAACATGTTGACCATTTGTCGAACGTAGTAATGGAGTCACAATAAGAGATTTTCCATCAAATAAAATCGAGTACTGTTAGAATTAATCTTTCCTTGGTTGAAAATATGTAATTAAAAGGATAAACCAAGGTATCCTTATTTTTTATTTGTCCTCTAGTCCATGTAAGAGGACATGTCACTATTTTGTATTTCCTTTAATAAGGAAAATAGATATTCCTCCTTAAGAGGAATCACACATTTGTCACACACACAATAGGAATGTGGCATCCATAGGAGAAGGGAGTTACATGCAAAACTCCTCCACTCATCTCTACTTAAGAGATGTATCTCTCACACTTGCTTCAACAATCTTCTCCTCTCTCTCTCAATCTCTCATTGCTCTCCTTATTGTATTGAGCTCATTGCTCTCATCCTTTAGGCTTTTTGCCATATTCTTATTCACAAAGGGGTTTTTCTTTGCTTTTCCCCTTACCAAAATCTCTTGGCTCATTGTTGGATTCTTGAAGTGTTTGTGGTTGATCTTGAAATCTTTTTCTCCTTTGGGTTATGGTAAAATCTTCCAACATTTCATTTTCTTGGATTACTACTTGTTTAAAGTTTTCATTCTTTTCATACTTCTTACAAGTACAAACTATCAAGTCAGGGTAACAACCCAAGAGATTTTTGACCAAATGTCGAATAACATTGGTAAAAGATAAAGATTAGATCAAATATGTATTTCCATTTCAATGACAAAAGTAAACAACAAAATTACTAAATACCACCATGTCGAATACAAAGAAGTGTATAGCACTGTAAAGAAAAGTCCTCCCTGAAAGACGCTTCAAAAACCCATTTCACACAAAAGACTAGGGGCGAGAATATTATAGGAGTGCATTTCCACCCTACCACGAAGCAATTATGCTTCCCCAGAATCTTTCCTGACATGAAAGATACCCAGTCCAGCTGAGAAATCTAATTAAGTAAAACTGTATGAAGTAATGGAATTGTGTAAAACAACAATGCAAACTTCAAATATCATCAAATAACATCATAATGTTGAAACATGATTGAGTACCATAGGAATTAAAGAAAATCCTTTTCAAATAGTATAAAACACTTCAAGCTCTTAGTTCTTACTGTTTTAGATCAGTCAAAGATATCTAAGTAAAATTACAACCATGCATTTATTTCTTAGGAAAAAGAACTATCATAACTCATAAAGCATCACAAATGCGCATGTCATGAATACATACAAAATAGAACTAAGGAAACAACATTTCTTTTATAGACACGTTCCTTTATCATCCAGAAAACATCAATTTTCATTTTACACAGAGGTGTTTACAAGTAGGGGTTGGTTCACATTATTTATATATAGATTAGTAACAAGCTTCAATTTCAAAAGCCAAACATGTATATTAACAAAAGGACTCATTGACTAAACAAGCACCCTTCTAGGTAGTAACTTCAATATAAGTTATCTTTCATTTACTCTTTCAACCACATTTTTTATTACAAGGATATAAAGACAAAGTTATCCCATCATATAAGATATAAGCATATTTCAAGTCATGATAATTGTTAATTTAATGGAAATAACTAGAGTCATCGCTAGGTTCATAAATGATCCCCATTCTCCCAAAGAATGATAAGATTTATTTTTCACACAAGGATATATCTCAATAAATAATTGTCTTAAATTGATCTATTGAGAATAAAAAGGATATGGCCAAGTCTTAGAGTTTACAATCCATAGTTAACCAAGCCCTTTTTTTTGGCATGTCTAGATAATTTTAAATCCATTACATACATACAATTCGATCTTGTCACATTGCTAATCAAGATACCCACCCACAAGGGCATCATCTCTCTACTTGATAATATTTTGTAAGTAAGATTTAAGATCTCCTATTTTATCCTAAAAATAAAAATAAATAAAATCTTTCATTTCAAACAAAATTAATAAAACAAATTGTTTGTCGTAATTGAAACATTTGTCCAACTAATGCTAATATAAAGAAAACAAAAGTTAAAAGATATGCCAAAGTCTCATATTATGAGTAACTTATTATTTCTCTCTCTAAAATCAATTGACAGGCCAAAGGTATCAACTTCCATGGAAAATGGAAATAGATTTTCTTGTTCTCACATGAAGAGGAAACTAAGTTTCCCCTAGATTCTAGTCCCCATTATATGACTTACATAATGACAACATATGTTTCCATGCACATGAAAAAAATTGACATTCATCAAAAATCAATGGAGACATTTGATTGATGCACCCGATTTCCCACATCTCCCAAGCTTTGCTTTCCCTGTTCTTTTGCCTCACAAAATATAGTGGAGTAAAGTAATGTAAATTCTCATATTTTAGACTTTTATTGGAGAAAGAGAGTGTTATTCTATCAAGGTCTTATCCTTATGGCTGTGGATTTTTCATTGGGGACCAAACTATTTGACATTTTTCCATTCATCTTCCTCTTTCTCTCTCTCTCT
This sequence comes from Chamaecyparis obtusa, assembly GCA_027943335.1. Taxonomy (NCBI): domain Eukaryota; kingdom Viridiplantae; phylum Streptophyta; class Pinopsida; order Cupressales; family Cupressaceae; genus Chamaecyparis; species Chamaecyparis obtusa. The sequence continues at coordinate 414,809 of BSBK01009351.1, read as the reverse complement.
CTCCCCCCACAATTTGGTTTTTCCTATGTGGGTTCTCTTAAATGTTTTAGTTGAATACGGAAATCATATTTTTTTAATGGATCAAGTCATGGAATTTTCCTAAAATTTGTGAAATTTCTATTATATTCACAATTTCTTATGATATCTATTTTTTAATTTAATGTAGTTATTGATCATTTATGAATATTATGCTCAGGTTAACATCAAATACATATGTCACTCCAAATCCAAATTGTTGTAAGTACATCTGTATTAATTGTTAAGTTAGGGAATGTAATCAATCAATAATAAGAAAATTTTTTGGTGCAAAAATTAAATTGATGAACACAACCATATATAAAACTCAAGGTGCAGAAATAAAGAGGAAACTAATAACAAGATTCTCAACTATGACTTTTGCAGGATGGAAACATAATTAACTCTTCCTTCATTCTACAATTTAATAAAAACTCAAAGCATTCATGTATCATTTATAATTTCTAGCAAAGGGAAGAGTAAAATTATGATATTCTCACTAAGCCCGTGATGAAGTTGAGCTCAGGAAAAACAACCCTCCTCATAGCACCCAGTTCTTTTCTCCAAAACTTTGCTTATTCTTTCAAGCTTCTTTACAATTCTTTCATCATCATTGGATTCCAGATGAGGCACAACGAAATTGAATCCACCTGATAAGATGGCCAAAAGTGTCCCTATTCCATGAGCCCTCTCCTTCTACAACTGTCGCTGCTGTTGATGTTCCTCCTTTCTTTACATTGTTGTTGTTGAGGCCAATGATTGTGGTAGAATTAAAATAAAAACAACAGTTTTCATTAAGTTTGGTTAGGCGATGCTCTGCATCTGCCCAAGCCCAAGCCTCCTCACATGTTCCTTGCCCTGAAACTAACAACCTTTTATTAATATTATTCATCTTGTTCTCATTCTCAATTTTATTACTAACTGCATAATATGTGCTCATTTTCATCATTGGCATCATTTGGCTTTTTTTTTTCTTTTGTGAATGTGAGTTTGCAACCATCTTATAACCAACTAAGCAGCTACATACCCTATAACCAGTGAGTGCAACCACACATTTTTTTTCCCTGTACTATTGTGGTACTTTCTGGCAGCATCACCATTGATTTGGAAATTATTATGTTGTAAATCATAAACCACATTGACAAGGAGTTGGATAAATCGATATCAGAGAATTTCTAAGGCAAAAATGTTTATCTCCAAAATGCTACTGCCCTTCTGCATGAATTAGGATTTTTTTGGTCATTTATCTTTGTGCATTCCTCATATGAAGGAAGGTAACTCCCCATCTGTCAAATCTATCCCCCCCATTTTGCATAACAAACGATGTTTAAAAATTATGAAGTCCCTATAATGTAGGGACTACCCTTGCCACTTGTATTTCTTCTATACACCTATGAAGAGACAACTTCCACCTCTTCCAAACTAACTCGTAAGTTTTAGTCTCCACTCAGTCTCTTAACTCCCGCATGAATCCCAAAATAAATAAATAAACTATCACATAATCATAAATTTAGGAAACTTAATCTTGACTTGGCAATGTGGGTTGTGACAAGATGGTATAATATTTTAATCTAAAAATATCTTAAAGATGCTATAAGATTTTCCTTATGCAACAATGATTAAGGAGAAGATGAAGCATAAGGGAGAAATAATTGGTAAGTAACCAAAAAAATAGACCATTGTAGAATCTTTGCCTCAATCATCACTATTCAATATTGGAGGCAGATTCTGATATCAAGAATGGAATATTTTCAGAATTTACGTTGTGTTCTAGAAGTTGCTTCAGATTTTGACTCTAGTTCGAAAGCTATAGGCAAAGTCTGACATCAAGATTAGAACATTTCTAGGATTTATGTTGTGTCTAGAAGTTGCTTCAAATTTTGACACTAGTTCCTAAACTAGAGGCGAAGTCTTACATCAAGAATGGAACATTGTCGGGATTTATGTTGCATTATAGAAGTTGCTTAGGATTTTCACACTAGTTCCAGAATCTTTGTTGGAACCAAACATTCAAAATGGAACAAAGGGTTTTATGCTAGTATTTTGACAATTTTGATAATTTTTGGTTTTGTGCGCAAGGGTAAAAAAGTGGTCATTTAAAAGTTTTGTCTTATCCCTACTAACTATGCACTTTAATCACCTAAAAAATGACTAATACTTATTCACAAATGCCCCAATAGTCACGTACTATGGGTAGTTAATAAAGTTGGACAGCTCTTTCAGAACAAGTCAGATATCGAAAACATGCTTTAGATTTTGACACTAGCTCCAACTGTGATATTGCTATCAGGATTTCACTGTGTAGTTGTTTTTTAGTCAAGCTCATTGACCCATGATCCATGAGTAGTGGTTCAACGAACCCATCTCTCATGAGAATGAAATGGATCAGTTAGCACTCATTGGATCTAGGTCACGCTCACAGAGGTGAGGCACCGAGACTAAGGAAAAGTTTGACATCAAGAATGAAATATTGTCAGAATTTATGTTGTTTTCTAGAAGTTGCTTTAGATTCTGACACTAGTTCCAAAGTTGGCTCAGGCAAAGTTTGACATCAAGAATGGAACATTGTAAGGATTTATGTTGTGTCTAGAATTTGCTTCAAATTTTGACACTAGTTCCAGAACTAGCGGCGAAGTCTGACATCAAGAATGGAACATTGTCAGGATTTATGTTGCATTCTAGAAGCTGCGTAGGATTTTAACACTAGTTCTAGAATCTTTGTTGGAACCAAATGCTCAAAATGGAACAAAGGGTTTTATGCTAGTATTTTGACAATTTTGATAATTTTTGGTTTTGTGTGCAAGGGTAGAAAAGTGGTCATTTAAAAGTTTCACCTTATCCCCACTAACCATGCACTACAATCACCTAAAAAGTTATAAATACTTATTTACAAATGCCCTAATAGTCACATACTATGGGTACCAATAAAGTTATCTTGCAATTTTAAAATCTACAAATTCTAACTGCTACATATACAAGCGGGTGACTATAATTACATGTCAAATTTATTAATGAAATTTTAGTTTTTTTTTTTAGTTCTATTAGATTTCCACAATCCATAGGTATATTGTAAATGCTTCTGGATCAGATTGTGTGCAAGTTTTTACATCAACATTTCAGATAAGACTTTGTGATCCATCATCAGGATGCAAGAGAGATGAAGGAGAAGAACCATAGAATGTGATCCAAAACATGTTGATATAAAAACTTGCACACATTCAGATGTAAAAGCATTTACCCTATATTTTATTTTAAAGTTAATAATGAAAAGATTGGATGATCAAAGAATGAACTGTAATTGAAAAAAAATTAAATTTTGAGGAAGAATTTAAAACTGCATTTTTTTCAATTTGAAAAAAGTAGGGAAGAATTTAATTAAACGTGTGCACTTCCAAGCTCCTTCGGATAAGAAAGAGATGAATCTTATCCAGGACACGCTATTCTTTTTGGCTTTTGTGGGTCCTCCCTCTTTGCGGGACTTGATGTGGGTTTCTTGTGTGAAGTGCCACCCCATGAAAATAGTGTGGAATGGTTCACCAGGAAAGGATAAGAATTGGAAAAGTAAAAAGAATATTAGTTATTAGTTCCTGCATGGTAGAGAGTTCTTACCGAGGGAAATGCTTAACTAGCGATTAATCTCTACCTTTTGCAACCAATCAGAAACCATCTTTCTCAAACATTTTTTGTGTTTGCTAGTTCCTTCATTAAAGATGCATATTTTTTAAGATGAATTTTGGTTCAAAATGTTCCACTGCACTATCATTCACCCTATATAAGGTTGTAGGATATCAAAGAAGATATATATTTTCCCAATGTAAGAGAGTTGTATTGCCTTTCTCTAGTTCACAGTGAAGAAATGGCTATTTCTCCCTTCTCTAATTTGATCAAGACCTCTACTTTTGAGGAGTGAGTCTTTAGACCTTGTTCTACACTTCTACACCCTTGGATTGAGGATTGTTAGGTATAAAAAATTCAAAGTGTTTAATATGTTAAATAAAAATGTAGTTAGACCTAATAAAGGAAAAGAAAAAGATGAGAGAATTTTGGAACCTACCAAAGTATGAAAAATTAGATGAATTATCAAAAAAATGTTTTGGCAATATACAAATAAATCCAGAAGTGCAGTGTCATAAAATGTATCCTCATACATTACATGAGGATATCAAAGAAGATATATATATGTTCACAAAGAAGATATGTATGTTGGGACGTTTCTTTCGAAGATGCGAGGGAGTTGTCTAGTCACGAGCGTGGAAATGTGCACAGAAAGATAACTATAACAATGGAATTCTGTGAAATCGCACCAAAGTGCGGATCCATTGTTTCTTTATATTTTCATTTTCAATGTAAGGTTGTCACTCCCTTTTTTTTTTTTTGGGTTGGCCCATCCAACTTGTTTCATCTTTGATGTGGAGCAAAAATAAAAATAATAAATAAAATACAACTTTTTGGCATTTGCAGTTGAATGGAATTTTTTCGTCAAACATTGTTCCCAAAAATGGGCTATAGGTTCATTAACCTCTTACATCAACAATTCGAATGAAATCAACATCGAAGTCCTAACCTAAGGCACATCTGAACATCATCGAATCCTAATTGATTATCCTAAAATCTGCATCAGGGAATATTCCTAGCAATATTCCTAATTATCATAATTATCTTTAATTTAATAATTATTTGGCTATAAATCCAATTTATCCTAAAGTTTGATTAACTGAATATTCTAAATATTTAATTAATTAGATTTAATACTGCCACTTAATTGTTTAATTAAATTTAATTCTATTTATTCCTAAACTATATTATTTAATTTTGACAATAAATCCAAAATCCTATGAATGATTGATTAAATTCTTATTTAATTAATTAAAGTAAGTTGTCAATTTTTAATAATATTGTTTTTTGAATAAAAGTTTGAAAAATGATTGATTAACCCATAAATGAATTGTTTTAGTTTTAAAATCAGTTAAGTTGGAAATAAATCACTCTATTATTAAATTAATTTATAATTAAAACATGCACAATCAGAAAAGTAGACAACTACCAATTATCAATTAAATCTAAACTCTATTTTGAGTTCAACTATGCTTTTGCATGTTTTTGTGAATTAAATTATCTTTATTTTCAGATAACTCAAAAATCAAGTTGAGTTTATTTGAGTGATTTATGGCTTTCTTTCATGCACCTCCAAAGCCCTAGATTTCTATAAATTAAGGCTTCAGCTCTTCATATCACATCTCATGAATTTGTAAACTTACTTTGCAAGAATCATAGCATATCAAATTTGAAGAATTTGAACAATTGAAGCTTGAAGAATCATCTTGGGGAATTCAAGTTTGTGAGATCATCATTATTTTACATAGCATTACATATCATATTAGAATTTTATTTCTAGATTTGTATATCATATCAGTTTTTACATATCATAGATTTCATATCATTTTTCATCTTATTGCATCTAAAAATAAAAAAAGATAGATTAATTGCATTCATTACATATCTAGATTTTGCATTCAAATCCTTCGTTTAGGTGTTGTCAAGGTCACTGATCTTGGTCCAATCTGAGAATCTATACTCGCATCTACTAGAAGGCAGCAAATCACCTGGTTAGTTTAGTTTTCATTTATTGCACGATTTTGATTTTAAGCTAACCTCTAATGTTTTACTGAAGTGTTGTGTCCACAGATCAGGTACAAAATTCACACACACATATCTGGCATCCACCGTGGGGCGCTGATACGGGTTTCCAATTTAATTCTATCAATTTCTATCTTTTCTTGTCATTTTCTGAGCCAAAGCTATGATTTTTAAATTATGTCCGTACCATTTTCGTACGAGTTTCTGACAAAAGTCATACTAGACTATACCCACTATCGTATGATAGTTTATTTGATCAAGGACCATTTTAGACTAAACACACTAGCATTTTAAAGTTAGAAAGTCGTATGATCTGACACCCAGTGTCGTACGTGTTTCTGGACTGTCATCTGGAAGCACACCCACTGTCATACAAGTTTTGGCATCAGGTTTTAATTGTTGTTTCATTTTTCAGGGGAGTTTGTCAGATTTGATTTTTAGATTTTGACTAACAACTAACCCTAACAATTGAAATTCTCTATTTTTGATTGATTTTCACTAGTTTTTGATTGGAAAAAGTGCAAGAATTGCTAAAAGCAGGTAAGAATCTACTAAGCACGTTGCGAGGAATTTAGGTAACCTTCTTAGCTGATAACATTTTGATTTGGACTAAAACGAACATCTTGCGTGTCTAGCTTGAGTGCCTTTCTTTTCCATATCACGCATTTCATTTGGGCTCTAAAAATGAACATAGATTTGCTTTCAACATCTTTGTTACACATAGTAAATGGGCCCTATGAACACTATTTGTGGCTCTTGAGAGAGTGAGTTTCCAGTGAAACTCTTCTCAATGAAGGAACCCTTGTAGGTAGGGAGGATATTGAGGGAGTCTCACATTCCACTAGATCCACGTGTCTTCAACTTTTGATCAAGGCATTCTCTCTTTGGAGAGGTTGATAGATCATAAGGGGTTGACATCATAGATCTTTGTGAGATAATCTTGGTCTTAGTGTGTCAGATTAATCTATTTACTTTGTTTGGGTTAAAAGTGAAAAGGCTAGGGGATTATGCTCTACTTCCTTTTTGGATAGTACCAGAAACCCAAATCTTTGAATCTGGAACCAGTCTCCATGTGGTATATCTTGTGAGTCACCTTTAGAGAGGGTTAACCATAGTGGACATTCCCTTAATTGGGTCAACCATGTTGACGGAACCTCAAGCGGTAATAGCCATTTTCATCGTGGTAGTGACAACTGCTATATAAATGTCCTGTTGGAAGAAATCTCCGTAGGTGTGGTCTCTTGTTGGGCTGTCAGATCTCCCTAGCAGCTCTTGAAGATTAAGTTCTCAGACTGTGTCAAAACCCCAGTGTGCCTGGATTGGAGTTTTCCCTCTTAGATCATAAAAGTTGCAAAGTCAAACCATTACTAAAAACTCTAGTGAGGCCAAATTTTCATTTTTCTAGGGTATATGTGCATTATTGCAAAATTTTTTGGAACATACACAATTAGCGCTTCGAAGGATTAGAACAAATAAAATCACTTGGTTGTTCATGCACAAGGTTGCTTTTGCCCTTGTTCATTGTTTTCAGACATGCGTGAAATCACTTGCTTACTATTTTGCATGCTTGCTTATATATCTGGTTATTGAAAATGAACAAATCTGTTACCATCCTCAAATTTGGACAGTGAAATTTGCAAAGAAACCGAATCTAAAAACTCAAAATTTGCAAAATCAGAAGTAAAATTCTTTTCTGGAGTCCACTATCATCTCAGTCAGTCAGAGAGTCATACGATTTTTGGAAAGAGTCATTTCATTCACCCCTTAGTGTCATATGATACCAGGTACATTATCGTACGAGTGTTTCTACCATTCATTTTCAAAAATCAATTTTCTATTGTCAACTATCGTACGAGTTTAGAAATTGTCGTTTCATGCCATACCCACTGTCGTACGAGTCTGCAGAAAGTCGTTTGAGAAATTTTGAAAAAATTGCCAGAAAGTTGTCAAAATTACTAGAAATCCAACTTTTTCAGCCTATTTCCAAAATCTCTCAAATAAATCATTGTGTTAAGAACATAGCAGTAAGCTATTGAGAATCCAATCATTATCCCAAAGTGGTCTTTTGAATCTGATCTAGCCTTCTGTTTAATCGATTTGAGTCTTTATCATCTTGTGTCAAAACCTTGTCATAACTATCAATCTTCAATCAATCATCAAAATGACTAAGTGTTGTGATATCTTGTCTGCTATCTTTTGGGCATCTACCCATACATCTAGGGCATAGTATCCCTCATCTAAGTGAAATCTATGCTTCGATCAACCAAACCTTGACAAGGTTGTGTCATCTGATCATCTTGATTCAATTCCTTCTTCAGTTGTCTTCATCATATTCTTTTGATTCACCCAAGGTTAATGGTGGAAACTAGAACTTCCTCTCATAAGAATTCTGGGGAAATATCTCATACCTTACCTTTGACTCACATAGGTCCAAATTTTGAGCAACTCTTCAATTCTGGTCTTTACGAAGACAACGGTCTTGGCAACCTTCGATTAAAAGTTGGTTACATTCCTCCTTCATCAACTCACAGAGGTAATCAACAAACTCCTCCTCAATCTATCCCAGGTAGAACTCCCACCATGTCTCAAGTAGGGACAAACTTTGGCTCTCAAAGAGCTCAATCTCAACATGGTGCAGATCAGGAACCCACACCTAAAGAAATTGCTCAATATCAAAATGATGATAACTTCAAATGAATGATGAAACATTTCTTGAAAGAAGATAGAGAAGCATACTTTTTGCAATTATCTCATCAAGGAGCTAAACTTACTCCAACTTTAATGTTGAAAATATCATTACGCATGAGGAAGAAACTCCACTTACAGCTATGATGAAACAGATGCATGCCATGCAAGTCAAACTTAATAACCTTGAGAAACAAAAGGAACCCAAGGAGTTCTCCAAGGAGGCCCTATGTCCTTTTCCATTTGACAAAGACTTGTACATGCCACCATTCCCAAAAAGAGTGGAGATGCCAAAATATTATAAGTATGATGGACACTCTAATCCTCAAGATCATGTTAGAGAATTATGTACACAATCTATGGAGTTCATGCATGAACCAACCTATCTAATGCGTCTCTTCCCTCGATCTCTAGGGGGAGCAGCCATTCATTGGTTCTCTAGATTGCCTTCTACTATAAAAATTTTTGAGGAGTTGATCAAATTATTCCATCAGCAATACTCCTACAATATTCAACATCCAATCACCATGAATGATATCTATAATCTCAAGCAATATCCAGGGGAACCATTCTTGACATTTCTCAAAAGATGGAGGAAGAAATTCTCTCTATGTGCTAGGCCTATTCTAGAAACTGAAAAATTGGAAATCTTCATCAATAATCTTGTCCCAGAGATCAACTATCCTTTACAAATGCAAGATCATACATCTTTTGATAAGATGGTAGACAATGCTATCAAAATTGAAAAAGTACTTGTAAAAAAAGGGTGAAATCACACTTCAAAAAGACAAGTATGAATCAGGATCCAATTCTAAAGACAAGAATAAAAACTAGAACAAGAATAAAGGCATTGTCACAGATGGTGTTGTTGATACTATCCATGCCCCATCAAAGGCTCTAGCTTTTAATCTAACTATTGGTACCCAAGCCATCAAAGCTTCAGAACAAAAGGTGTCTGAATCATCTCAAAAGAAGCCAAAGTATACAAAGTGGTTCGCTGATAATAAATGAATGTTCACTCCTCTTGGAGAGCCTTTAGAATCAGCTATGATAACTCTGCTAGCCAATAACATCATCTCTTTGCCTGAGATCTGACCACCTGATTCTGAGCCTAAACCAAAATGGTGGAGAGAGAATGAATTATGTGATTTCCATCAGGGTAAAGGTCACAGAACTAATAATTTCTTACACTTGAAACATACTATTCAAGATTTGATTGATAAGGGAGACATCACCATTGACAATCATAAGAGCAATAATGATCATACAACATTCACAGAACCATTTTCGAAACATGGTCAAGAAGTTTCATCTTCTCAGCCTAATATGGGGGCAAAGGTCAATTATGCTTACCTTGGAAATAATGCTATTATCAATATGGTTGAACCTTTTCTCTCTGAACATTGCAATGTCATCACAATTGTGTGAAGAGATAGAGATCATACCTCAGCTAATGCAGTTACTCGATCACAAGCTCAGGCACATCTGAATGGACAAATATCAGATTCATCAAATGTCCCTAAGATGCCCTTCAATCTTTCTTCCGCTTCTAAATAGAAGGCTATTTCTAAGTCTTCCAATCCTAAAGATACAAGGCCAACATTTTATAGCATTGTTCAACAACTCCAACACACTAACACAAAAATCTCCATGTTTGAGTTGCTTCGAATATCTCTAGCTCATAGAGCTATTCTAGACAAAGCTTTGCTTGGATCCAATGTTCCTGATGACCTTGATTTAGACAGGTTCCAGACTATGGTTGGACATCTTACATCTCTACAATATATCTCCTTTTCAGAGGAAGATGACAACTCCTTGAGTCACCCACATAATCAGCCCTTGCATATAGAAGTCTTGATCCAGAACCATAGAGTCAAATGTGTGTTGATAGATGGGGGTGCTGGCCTAAACATTTGTTCTTATAGCTTGGTTACACAATTGGGATTTTTAGAAATGGCTATTGATCCTAGAAAAAAAATAACTATAAAAGCCTATGATGAAAAAGAAAGATCTTCTAAAGGCACCATTGTCTTGCCTATCAGAGCAGGTCCGGTTATCAGAGATACTATATGTCAAGTTTTTGATTTACCTTTGGCTTATAACATTCTTCTAGGGAGACCATGGATACATGAGATGAAGGCTATTCCTTCTACATTCCACCAATGTTTGAAATTTCCTTATGAAGGAGTAGAGGTCACTATTCTAGCAGACATATCCACCACTTGCAATACATTGAAGGAAAGTGCAGATAAGCTTGTGTCTAATAATAGAGAATCTTCCATTGAGACAACTAAAGAAGCATCCACATCTAAAATGGAAGACATTGCAAAAGAGGTTAATATCAAAGAAAATAGTATGGGAGAATATACTATACAACCAGTCTTATCTTTGACATCTCTCCCTATCTCACCTAAGTGTTATGGACAATCTTTGAAACAATCCAAACCAGATTCTAAAGAACCTCTTAATGCATATAAAAAGAACTTTGTAGCAGAACAAGTCTCCAAGCAAGAATTTGAAGAGGATGAAGCTATGCTTGCATGGCTATACAAAGATGAATCTGAATCCCATGATATTCAAACTAGTAACTCAGTGGTACTAAAAGATCCTTCTAAGTGATATGGCCCAGGAGATAAATTAATAGCTAAGATGGGATATTCAGGTAAAGGACCTCTAGGAGTCAGAGGAAAAGGTCTTGAGGCACCTCTCCCACATACTGGTAGAGCAAATAAAGACAAAGTTGGCTTAGGATTTAAAAAGAAACCCTTTCACCTCAAAGGTAATTGTTCTCATGTCATAGAGCAGATCACACTAGGAGAACCTCTTCTTAAGAAAGAAGAAACAAAACCATCAGATAGTGACTCAGACAGCTCAAAACTCATCCCCTATGAAAAGTTGCCTAAAGAGATCAAAGACCTTCTTGATGATAAAGATGATCCAATCAAAAGAATTAATGTAGTAGAAACACAAGAACCTACTATCAATCAAGAGATAGTTGCAACACAAGAACCAGCTAATCTCAAAAACAATCAAGAAGAGGAAGGTGGCAGTCATTCTAAGATAGATTCTCATGAGTATGAATTCAAATCAGAATCTGAGGGTAACCCTTCTTGGGGTATTCATCTTGACTTTACTCATGTTCTTAGATTTCCTAGAGGCATAGATGAAGAATCTAATGAATATGAATGGGGAGCCATTCTAGAACTAGATTAGCTTATTACAAAGAAACATGTTGATGTTATTCACCAATATGAACCTAATCCCAATGTAAGTCTAGAGTGAAATGATGAACCTATTGAGTCTAATCCACCTATGGTTGAACAAGACTCCCACAATGACATTGAGCCTATTCATGAATTGAATGTCTTAAGTTGCAATATCACCTTTGAACTCGAGTGTCGGGTTAGGACCAATGATGACAGATACACATCCGTAAACTCTATCTCAAAATCTTTCCCCACTTTGACTATCCAATATCTAGAACTTATTGATCAAACCTCCACAAATTTGAGCCATGGTATTTATACCTTCCCAAATGACTATGCCCTTGCTTGCTACCTCAATGCAGTTGAGCCTATGAGTACTTCCATTAGTGAACCGAGTGTTAGCATGATGGAGTCGGACATCAAATATCTTAGTTAGAAAAATAAGAACAAAAAAAAAAGAAAAGGAGTTCTGAGGGTGAAAACCACTTTGTGGCAGTCTCAGAACCTACAAAAGTAAAAATAAAAGACCTATCCGAAGGTGAAAACCTCTCTAAGGTGCCTAAGGATGAGATATTTGATGTCCTTCTGAGTCATTTATAGGATAGATCTCCAGTTCTAATTGATCCCACTCAATCCATCAACTTGGGAACAACAGAGGAACCACAATTGATCCATGTAGCACAATCTTTATCAGAAGAAGAGAAGAAAAAATTTACAACATTCTTAACAGAAAAGAAGAGCAACTTTGCATGGAAATATTCAGATATGCCAAGGTTGGATCCCAATCTTATAATGCATCATTTATCTATTGCTCCAAATGTCAAACCTGTCAAGAAAAAATTGAGAAAGATGCATCCTCATGTTGCACTCTTGGTAAAAGATGAATTAGAGAAGCTCTAAAAGCTAGATTCATCTGAGTTATTGATTATGTAGAGTGGATCTTTAATATTGTACCTATTTCAAAACTAGATAAATCAATCAAAGTATGCACAGATTTTAGAGATGTAAACAGAGCATGCCCTAAGGATGATTTTCCACTACCTAACATTGATATGATAGTGGACATGACTATGAGCTTTGAGATGTATTCTCTAATGGATGGTTTTTCTAGATATAATCAAATAAAAATTGCTCCAGAGGATCAAGAGAAAACTTCTTTCACATGTGCATGGGGTACCTTCCGTTGGAATGTTATGCCATTTGGGCTTAAAAATGCTGGTGCTACATATCAAAGAGCCATGACTTCTATTTTTCATGACATGATGCATAGGACTATGGAGGATTATGTTGATGATACTTTCGCAAAATCTATGATTAGAGCTGAACATCTAAATTACTTGAGCAAGATACTAGACATAATGGAAAAATTTAGTCTTAGACTAAATCCTAAGAAGTGTGCTTTTGGTGTCACTTCTGGAAATCTCTTAGGATACATAGTCTCAAAAAAGGGCATTGAAGTTGATCTAGCTAAAGTAAAGGCTATCATGGAAATGCAACCTCCAAAGAATATTAGTCAAATGAGGACATTGCAAGGAAGAGTTCAATCTATCAGAAGATTCATATCACAGATTGCGGACATATCACAACCTTTCACAAAAACATTACATAAAGGTGTGACCTTTGCATGGAATGAAGAATGTGAGAAAAAATTTGATCATATCAAACAATATCTATCAAATCCTCCTATCTTGATACATCCTATTCATGGGAAGCCATTGATCTTATATGTCTCTGCAACATATACATCACTGGGGGCATTGCTAGCACATCATGATGAGAAAAAAAAGGAAAGAGCTATATACTATATCAATAGAACATTGGTTGCATATGAGAAGAACTATTCAATGATTGAGAAAGCTTGTCTAACTGTGATCTTTGCATCACAAAAATTGAGACACTATATGTTATCTCATACCACACATTTGGTAGCTAAGATTGATCCACTAAAGTACCCACTAAGCAAAGCTTCCCTCACAGGTAGATTAGCTAAATGGGTCATGCTCTTAAGTGAAGTTGACATTGAATATGTGGAATGAAAATCTATCAAAGGATAGGTTATTGCTGATCAATTAGCAGATGCACCTATGATTGATGATACACCAATGCAAATGGAATTTCTAGATTCCTCTATCATGACTCTTTCTTCTAGAGAATGACAGTTATTCTTTGATGGCTCCTATACACAGAATGGATCAGGAGTAGGCATATTGTTCATAACTCCTCAAGGATACTCCATCCCAAAAGCATTCAAATTAAAGTTCCCTTGCACAAAGAATATTGCTGAATATGAAGCCCTTTTGAATGGCATGAAAATAGTGATTGAATGGAGGGTAACGGAACTACACATTCATGGAGACTCACAACTTGTTATCCATCAAGTCAATGATGTGTACCAAACTAAAGATGCAAAGCTCATTCCTTAAAAAAGAATGGTAGATGATCTAAAGAAGTATTTCATATCTATCACATTGGAGCAAATAGGTAGAATGAAGAACAATGCTGCCGATGCAATGGCCATATTATCTACTTTATTACAATAGCCTGAACATGAGCTATGTTATGAGTTCCTAGTGGAAGCACTATCTTATCCTGCATATGATTCCCCTGAAACCCACATGACTTGCACTGTTGTTGGTCATGATTCATCCAGATAAAAATACCTATTTTCCTATCTCCAAGACCAAATCATTCCCGATACCTTCAACCACCATGAAAAGAGATACCTTATCCAAAATGCCTCCCAATATGTCATCATTGGTTATGATCTATACAAATGAGGTCTAGATGGTACACTACTTAGATGTTTAGAATAGGAAGAGTCTCAACGTGTGTTAGAGGAAGTCCATGATGGTATTTGTGGGTCACACTCAAATGGTTTAACACTAGCTCGAAAACTTATTAGGGCGGGGTACTATTGGCCTGAAATGGAGAAAGAGGCTATCAAGTTTGCTAAGAATTGTCAAAAGTGCCAAGTGCATGGAAACTTAATTCATGCTCCAAGGAGGGATCTAATTCCCTTTACTACACAATGGCCTTTTCACCAATGGGCATTTGATCTTATAGGAGCTATACATCTTCATTCTTCTAATGGACATACCCATATAATCACAACTATAGATTATTTTACAAAATGGGTAGAAGCAGTCCCTTTGACACAAGCAACTGGAAAGAAAATATCTATGCTCATATTGAACTATATCATATGCAGATATGGGATACCTCATTCCATAATCATAGATAATGGTGGACAAATCAAGAATAAAGATCTAGATGATTTATGTGCTAAATTCAAGATTACACAACATTGGTCATCTATCTACTATCCTCAAGGGAATGGACAAGCAGAGGCTTCTAACAAAAATATATTGAAAATATTGCACCGTACAGTTAATAAAATAGGAAGAGACTAACATCTCATGATCAATCTAGCTCTCTGGGCCTACAGAACAAGTATCAGAATGCCCACTGGGGCTACACCTTTTTCTTTGGTTTATGGGTCTGAAGCGGTACTGCCTATTGAGGTTGAAATCCCATCACTAAGAATCAGAATGCATGGTCTAGTAACTGATGATGACTATAGAGTGTCTAGGTTGCAAGAACTTGAACTACTAGATGAGCACAAACAAGCAGCATATGATCATCTCAGAGTATATCAAAAAATAATGTCTAGAGGTTACAACAAGAAAGTCAGACACGGAGAATTTCAGGTTGGTGATCTAGTCTTGAGAGAGAATCCTAAAAATCAATCACATAGAGAATGCAAGGGGAAGTTTGAACCCAATTGGCTGGGTCCCTTTGTAATCACTCCTACTTTTGACTCTGGTGCCTATCAACTCTCAACGACTAAAGGAGAACAGCTTCGAGAACCAATCAACATTCTCCATCTAAAGAAATTCTATGCCTAAGACATTCAGTGTATGCTAAAATATCCTTAAAAAATCTTAAAAATTGGAAAAATTCTTGAAAGAATGAACATCTTGATGAAAACCTAGCAATAGACACCTTGATGATTCACAAAAGAAGTAAAAATATCAAAAATATAAAAAAAAATTAAAAAAATAAAAAATACAAAAAAATGAGAAAGAAAACAAGTGCCTTGGTGAAAACTTGGAAACAGGCACCTTGGTAGCAAAAATAGAATCTCTGCCAAGATGGTGAAAACCCGGCAAACGGGTGCCACTTGTTTCAAAATGCTCCATCTATCAGCGCAATCTTGGTCTTTCCCAGCTTTCAGTCATGCTTTAGTTTGTACATATCTCCCGATTTGTTCCTGCATTCCTGTTTCCAATAAGTCAGTTTGTATGCCAATCAGCTCAAGTGTCTGTATCCTATCAATGTTCAAACTTGGGGGCAATCAATGTCATATCCTATGGCCTCCAATGTATCTTAGACGTATCATATCCAGTAAGAGTCTTTTGAAGCTTCATTTGAGTCAGTTAGTCTATCCTGTCTCCAGAAAGGATTTTGCATCTACAACAATGCAATCAAACATCAAATGAAAACTAAAAACAATCTATTCTTTTTACATGCTTTTATCTCCTTGTATGCTTACTGATTCACATTGAGATTTTTTGCATATTTTGTCCTTTGAGCTCTTCGATGATGTCCTTTATAGGATTTAGAGAGTGATGACTGGGGGCATAATCTTTTCTTTTTTTTCTTCTTATATGTGAAAATCTAACAACTTTGGAAATTCTAGATTGGAATGGTGTCTAACTGTAAGAGCCTCTATCTTGAATTGGATGGCCATGCATACCTCGACCATTGATACCCAAAAAATTCAAGGAAGTTTGATCTAACTATTGTCTTTTTGAGTGAGTTCTTTCTCCTACTGTGAAACACAATCTTGCCTAAGGATGTGGATGATAAAGGGTCACTACGGGTAGTTCACACTGGATTTAGAATGATCTCTTGACTATTTGATGTGTTTGTAATGCAAGGCATATTCAGGTCATCACAACGTTTATGTTTTGATGCTTATACAAATTCCTATGTCAAAATGGACATGATATTCAGGTTATCCTGGCGCTTATGCTTTGATGCTTATATCTAATCCGACATTCTGAAAACAAAATCAATATTCATATATCCATGATTCCCTAATCAATGGGTGTTGAATTGATTCCTGTGCATACAAATCGATATTCATATGTCTATGGTTTCATAACTAGTAGGCATTGTATTGATTTATCCGGTTACCTAAAAATCCAATGATGAGAATGACCGACACCTGATCAGTGACTAGGTCCTAGGTCTTAGGTTGCATTTCATACTGCATGTTTCTTTCCATTTTTCATGTTTGCACGATCTCACAATGGCTAAATAAACTTCAATGATTAAAAAATTCTCAAATTGCATCTTCAAATCTAACAAGAGCTGAAACCAAAATTGAAGGTCTCTTCACCAAATCGCAAGCACTTATCCTCCTAGGTTAAATATCTTTTTTGATGTTAGAAGTTGTAATATTTCCTTGGTGTATTTATAAACCAAGGTTAGACTATTAATCTTTTCTTATTGTAATATATTAGGATATAAGCCAAGGTATCCTAATATACTTCTTTTTTGTCTTCTTTCCTCTACATTTTATTTCGTCCTCTAGTGGAATGTGTGAGGACAAATATTTATTGTAATTTGTAAATTAGTTTATTCCTCCTTAAGATGAATCTCACACTTGCCCCACACACACTTATGAATGGTGGCATTCATAGACTTGGGAGTTACATTCTAACTCCTCTCTCTCATCTCTATTTAAGAGATGCTCCTCTCTCATTTCTCATGAGGTTTTCCTCCTCTTCTCTATTTTTTGTATGAGCAATTTGCTCTCTCTCTCTCTCTCTCTCTCTCTCTCTCTCTCTCTTCTTCTTAGGCTTTTCATGCCTCATTCATAATGACACAATGGGTTTTCTTTGCTTTCCCCTTTCAAATATCTTGTCTCATGGTGTTGGATCTTGAAGCTTTCTTTCTCCTAGCTTATGGTAATATCTTTTCATGCATTAACTCGCTTAGATTCTTTCCTGATATTGCTTATTTACATATTTCCTTTTCCATTTTCAACATGGTATCAGAGCGGTTTAATCTTTATTTTTAAGTGTTTGCATGTAGGTACAATTCGAAGGAGCAAATTTTTTCTTTGTTTATCTAACTGTTGTTGCAGGTTTTTCATTATTTTGTAACATTTGTTACAGCTCCTTATATCCTTTGTTTTAGATCTGGTTTTATAACTAATTTTGAATGGCTTGCCACTAGATCTTAGTTTATTAATCTTCATTACAATTTTTTTCTTTGTAAGCTCTAACATAACCCCTTGTCAAGAGACCACAAGGGTTTTCTTTTCTTTTTGCATGCTCATTTGCTCTAATATTTCTCTAACAATCTGCAAGGTTTCATTCATGCATATTTTGTACTAACGTTCTGCAGGTTGTATTCAAACTTTTTTAATCTTCTATCTGTCATTTCTATTCATATCATTTTGTTGCAGGGTTGAATCAATCCATTTTTTTTAACATCTAAAACCTTCAGTCTTATAAATCCATAACACTTAATCCACCTTTATTTATGACGTTAGCAACTCTAAATATTTTGGCTAATTTATTTCAAACTAAGAAAATTTTTCATTCTAATTTCTACCCATTAACGTTATATATTTTGTTGTCCATATCTAATGCTTCATATATGTCTTCACATCTTCTGAAAAATCAACATTAACATTTATATATTCTGCATAGCATTTCAGTTTATAACTCTTAACATTTTTTCTTCTAAATATATCATTTATATTAAGTAATAACGATTCATATAAGTTTTTTATATCTGCATTAAAGTTTGGACTTCTACATTATCCTTGGCTTCATGATATTTTATTATTTGTCCAATCTTATCAATCCTATTATATTTTCACGTTATAAAGTTATACATATCAAACCTTCATTTTTTTTGCAGATATTGATTGCCAAAACGGTTCTGTGTCCAGCTATCTGTGTCTAGCTAACTCATTTTTTCTTGTGAATTTCATTCACATCATTTCCTTGGATAGTAAATTCATCCTATTTGATTTTCATTTCTCTGTTGTATCTCCTTGCGCAGCTAGCTCCTTGTAACTCTGCTCCTCCTTGCAATTAACTCCAGCCCACTCCTACCTTTCATCCTACGTAAAACAGCAACACTTATTTGTTTGCGAGTCTTCACACTCCTCCTTCTATATTTTGAAGAGCTACCTTACCTCACATCAGCCCATCTTCCTTACTTGCGCAGTAGCTCCTCCCTTCTCCATTTTCCTTGGCTCATTACATCTGTTATTTCACCTAACCAGCATCCCTCACCTCATGTTCATCAACCCTTTGGCTTGTTTGTCTAGTCCTCATCCTTAACCGAATTAATGCTGGAGCATCCTTTACACAGCAGTCAGTCTGGCTACAGACTATTAAACCACTATCATTAGCCAATCTCTTTTTTATTATTTTTTATTTGGTAAATTTCTTAATATGTGTTGTGGAGACATGTTCAGAGGGTTACGCTACAAAAGCATGCCTATTTCCTTCTTTCTTTAAAATCTGATAAATTCCTTTAACCATTTTTTTTGGGACCTGACCATTGGGATCTACCTTGTTGTTTCTCAATAGCCTTGCCTCTGTTTTTGACCTTGCAACCTTAGTTTAGCAGGCATTTGCGACTGATGTTGAATGTTGAATTTTTGTTCCCTTGGTCTTTAAATTCTCTATTAACTTCTTAACTCACGCTTCTTCCTTAATCCATGCAGCATATCAGTTTGTTATTTGTGCAACATATCTCTTGTTTGTTATTTAAATATGCCTGTTTACAATATATTAAATCTGCTTTCTAACGTTTATTTATTCTTTTGACTTTGGTATATTCTTTTTATGCCAAAATCTGCAATTCTATCTTTGGTATGTATTCAAAGTTTTTGTTGTATTTGATTCTCTGAAAAGAGTAACTGCAGAATTTGGTCTTCAAAATAAGTCTCTGCCATTATTCTCTGTAGCATCTCTATTTTTTCTTTATTTGAATGTTGAAGTTTCTATTTATTCTTTATTTAAATGTTGTAACATCTCTGTTCTATATGTTTTTTTAGCTCATTTTGATCTGCAATTCTTGCAACTCATCATTTCATATTCCTATATATTTGTCTCTACAAACTTGCAGCTCATCATTAATTAGTTTATTAATTAGACTAATTTCTCATATATTTACTTTTAGTCTCTTTCTTTTTAAAACTCTTTCACATACTTTAACTGCGTAAGCCTATGTAAAGTTTTCATAAAATCAAAATCAAAACTTAATTCATTTCCTTTCTTTCAATCTTCCTGCTACGTTTTACTTCATTTTTTAAAAAAAGGCTTTAATATATCTATATATATATTATTAACTTCATTCAAACTTAAACTATGAAGTTTAGCAAAAGATAAATTTTTTTTAAAAAAAAGCTTTTAATTTTTTTAATTTCTTGTTTAACTTTTATTTTGTTTATTAAAGTTTTTACTTTTAATTTTTTATTTCAAAATTAGATTTTTAATTATTTTTTAAAAGAAATTATTTGATTTTTATATAATTAAACTTATATAGTTTTATTAAAAAATTTATTATTCTTTTTAAAAAAATAATTCTATTATTATTTTGAATACTTTTAACTATCAATAAGTTTTCAATAAATTTTTGTATTTCAAATATATATCTTGAAATTTTTTATAATGGGAAGACTTTTAGTTTATTTTTATTTTCTTTTAGTATTGATTTTTAATATTTGTAATTATAATTAATTTAGAAAATTGTTAGTTTTTTTAAAATTGAAATTAGAAGGATTTTTTATTTCAACAAAGAATATTTTTTTGTTTGTCTCTCTCATGAGCAAAAGCATTTTCTTCGTTTATCTAACAAAATTATTTTTATGAGTATTATGCAAAGTTTAGGTGACTTCTTGGTATAAGTTCAATTTAGCTTGATCATAGCTTTGTCTTATAATTTGCAAGTGTATTTCAATGTGGTTAAAACCATATATAAGTTATATAAATGAATAGTGTTTATTCAAAACTCAATATGATTTGATGTATATGTAAAACATATTTTGTGATGTTGATGCTATGAGTTGCGATTATATGCATTAGGTTGGCCCCGTGTCACCCGAGGTCATATATATTCTTAAACTATGGTGTATCAAACCTTTTATAAGCTTCTCGCTTACTTCTTGTTTAACATTCTATTAAACTGACTTGCTTGGTAAATTGATTTTGCACTTTCAGCTGTCATGCACTTTAAACTAATTCACACTTTAAAATTACTTCACTATTGCTAATTGATTGCTTGATCCTTGCCTTGTTCAAATATCTCTAGCCTTTTTTTTCATTTATTCATTTTTTTTCCGGATTCATGATTTTGATCTTTCGAATATTTTCATGGTGCGCCCATCCTTTCAATTTTTTGCACTTGTGTTCACCTTGCATGGAGATTTTAACTAATATCAAATAATTTATGCTTAGTGCTCTTCCAAATATTTCTTATTTATCTCAAATTATTTGAGTTTATGAGTTATCTTACACTATTGCCTTCATTATTTAGTGATTTGATTCAATTTTATTATGTTCTATTGATCTATCTGTGCACATAGTTGCAATTTTATGCTTTTATAGCATCTCTTTTTGCTCATAGTAGCATCTCATGGTTTGATACCATTCTTTTATATATATATAGATATATTTTTTTTTGTAAGTTGCATCGGGAGCCAATTTTTCAAGGTTAACTATGGTGGACCCGACAGTTTTAAACTGACTCATAGCTACCTTATCTAGCCCGTGGAGTATCCCTCCATCCTATATTTGGTATGTACTTACTCAATGGAGTTTCCCTCCATTTGTTCCACTTTGTTCCTCAGGCGAGGCTGATATTTTATGGGGATTTCCCCATTCAAAAACTTCTTGTCTCCTTGTTATTCTTTTTTGGTGTATGCTCTAAGGATTAGATTGAGTCATGATAATCTTCCTTTTGCCTACTCAATTAGTTTAAGCAGTTATCATATCTCGGGGCACTCCAATTCGGAGACTCTCTCTTTGTTTTTTCCTCATGGCATTGATGTTGCTTGTCCATGATGGCTCTCTTTTTGAAGGCAATATGTTGTTTCTCCTCATAAACCATTCATTGATCTGCATTAATATTTATGTTTGGAATTCTGAATCTTGAATTGATCTATTACTTAAGGCTCATGTGCTATCATTGTCTCTCTTATATTTCTTTGATAATTGTACCAATGTGATAATGAACTGTATACTTCATTGCTTAGATTGTGAGTCATGTAGGTTGTGGATTAGCTACCCATTCACCTGCAGTGGGATGATTCATTAGTGGACTGTCTATATCCATGTGATTGACGCAATGTTGATGCAGGTTTCATTAGTTGGCCTTGTCTGTGGTCATTTGTACATTAGTATATATATCTTTTATGAGAGCATTATTGTTCCTATCTTTTGAGCTTATGATATCATGTTAACTCCATTGCATGTTGGTGAACAAGTATGAGAATTTATTATTAGCACTCAACTTGAAAGATTTTCTAACTTGTATATAAGATGGAATTCTACTTGTGGATAGTTGTCTTGTTCTTGTTTTCTTGTTTCCTTTTCAGGTGATTAATCTAGGCACATCCAAAGGACCCCTATACTCCTATCAAAGACTAATGTACCATATGACTTCTTGCGCACTTGAAGACAATCACATTATTTCATCTTGAAGATCAAGTCGCAGATTGTTGTCAATTATGGGTTTAATACCCCTTGTTGTAATTACCCCAAGTAAAGATTAAAGGGGGGTGTTAGAAGTTGTAATCTTTCCTTGGTGTATTTATAAACCAAGGTTAGACTATTAATCTTTTCTTATTGTAATATATTAGGATATAAGCCAAGGTATCCTAATATACTTCTTTTTTGTCTTCTTTCCTCTACATTTTATTTCATCCTCTAGTGGAATGTGTGAGGACAAATATTTATTGTAATTTGTAAATTAGTTTATTCCTCCTTAAGAGGAATCTCAAACTTGCCCCACACACACTTATGAATGGTGGCATTCATAGACTTGGGAGTTACATTCTAACTCCTCTCTCTCATCTCTATTTAAGAGATGCTCCTCTCTCATTTCTCATGAGGTTTTCCTCCTCTTCTCTATTTTTTGTATGAGCAATTTGCTCTCTCTCTCTCTCTCTCTCTCTCTCTCTCTCTCCTCTTCTTAGGCTTTTCATGCCTCATTCATAATGACACAAGGGGTTTTTTTTGCTTTCCCCTTTCAAATATCTTGTCTCATGGTGTTGGATCTTGAAGCTTTCTTTCTCCTAGCTTATGGTAATATCTTTTCATGCATTAACTCGCTTAGATTCTTTCCTGATATTGCTTATTTACATATTTCCTTTTCCATTTTCAACATTTGACATAAGACTGAGTACTTGTCTTCATCATACTTGAAAAACATATCATGTGTATCGTTGCATTTACATATCATAATCATTTGTTGCATTATGATTCATCCATGTGCATAAGCATAAATCATACATACATCTTTCCATAATCAAATACATTTGCATAACATCCATATATATGAAAGAAATCATTACATTGCATTGATCCATACATACATTCTACACTACCCATAGCATAAACATCACATGATATCATCATAAATCGAAACATGACAAGTACATATGAAGTCACAACCAACATATCGATCTCATAAATATCAAAAATCTCAAACTAGTCAGGGGTGCACTACTGGCATAGTGTACAAAAGAATGAGCTCAGCTGAGCTATCCGAATCAGTACAGTATATCAATGATAAAAAAAAGAGTATAGTATATCAGAACCAACAGAACATATCAAAGATCAATCAACTATCAGCATGATCCTCTGCATCTAGTGGAGGAGGAGGTGGTGCATCTAGTACTGCCTCTACTCTGGGTGCCCTAGCTCCTCCTAATGCCATCATAAACTATGAGTAGGTAGGAACTCTCTATGCTACAGGAATGGTAGAATAATAAGCTGATACATAATATGACGATCTCGAGGTCTGGAAAATCACGTCTGCCTGTAACCGTTGTACCTCCCCAGTGAGTGCAGTGCATTGCCTATCAGCCTCTATGAATCTTTCCTCCCACCTAGCAGTGCGTATCTTCAGGTCCCTGACCTGAACTCTGAGATGTCTGATGGTCTCCTGTGGGGTAAGAGGAACACCTAGATCAACATCAGCTGTTGGCATCTCTATGTTCTCTATAGGCTGCTCTCCTATCTTTGCTCTCTGTGCCTTGAGACATCTGACCTCTATACCTAAATCAAAAGCGGCATCATCCTATACCACATCAGTATGCACACCACCTAGTACCTGCTTAGCTGCTAAAACATCATCCACTGCACCAATATGGCCCAATGTACCTCTTTCTCCTCTGCTCCGTCTCTATGTATTGGTAGATCTCCCTGCTGAAGAAGTAGTGGGATGAGGGGGCCTCATCTATCTAGAGGGTCTTTGTGGTGGAGCCATCGCTCTGGGTCTTAGGGGTGTAGGATGTATCATCAGAGCTTGTGCTAGGCTGGGACCCTGTGGCATAAGAGCACCTATAACATCCATCACCTCCTCCATGGAGGGAATTAGCTCAGTCGGATCTGAAAACTTGTGAATGGGGTGGTGTACTAACCATGATACAAATCTATCTGTGACTCCTACATTGAGTACCTAAGGATGGTACTACCAATCTCTACCAACTATGGCACTGTACTCCTGTGAGCATAAAGCATAAGATAATCTGGCAAACCAACCTAAACCAAGCTCCCGCGCAATCCGAGCATAAGTAGGGTAGTCCTCTGGGACATCTTGAATCCATCCATACTGCTGCCATACTCTAGAGATAAGGAATCTCTCAAGGATAGTAGAGGTTTAGCCTATCAGTATCTTGCTCTGAAAGAAATAACTAAACTGCTCTCGAGCGGTAGGCCAAGGCTCAATGCTACATATGGTCTCCAATGCACAAAAGTCATATAATCCAGACACTGCCTCTAGTACTCAGGGTGTCCCATCCGTACCTATGTCACATATCCTATGTATGTATATATAACCGGATCCTAAGGCTGCCACTGTGTCTGATACACTGGTCTCACTAATGGGATGTGCTCCCACGCCCATATCTATAATACAAGGGCTCCCGCTGCAAATGATCTACTCTCATGGTATACAATCTCAGGCATCTCTGAGAACATGTGTGCCAGGAGGCACTGACACCAAGCCAACTCAGAGGGAGTAGCCATTAAACATGCTATCATGGGTGCCCAGCCCATCAAAAGACCATTCTGCTGACGGTCGTACATGATGATACCATTGATCATACCGGCTATAATACACTCCAATCGGTGTGTTTGGCCATATGTTTGTACAAGTAACTCCCAAGAAATCGAAGAAGTCATTTGGGTGTCATCTTCGAAGATATGTCTAAAGGAAAATAATCCTGAGTTCCCAGAACTCACATACTCGGGTCTCCTACTAGTGTGAAATGGAATACGCAAAATCCTATACACATCCTCAGGGGTCACGGCCAGCTCCCCTGTAGGCAAGTGAAATGTCTAGGTCTCTGAATGAAATCTCTCAATCAGAGTTGTCAATAAACCGTGATTTACCCTAATATCGGGTAACTAAATCAGGAACTCAAAACCACACGCATCAAGGTGTACTCTCATGGGGTCAGGAAGTGATATGCATAGCCTCTGAGTAGCTGGATATGAGTGCCGGACATGAACATCAGGGTATATAACCTACACAGACCAAAAAAAAGAAGGGGAATCCTATCAATAATTCAGTCACAAACTAGATCACAAGTACAGACAAGGGGCAGTTTGATACATCAGAAGGTGCGTTAACAAGTCTAGAATCAGGTTACAGTATCAAAAAGTTCAAAATTTGATCCTAAAGTTGAGTTTTTAGCTTGATGTTTTCCATACGACAATACAAACTGGCATGAAAAGTCATACGACTTTTGGCATATAACCAAACGACAAAGGATAGTCAGAGGACACTGGAACGACCCTTGTACAGGTTACGAGGGACCCAGTGGAATGTTGTACGACACATGGGTTCCTCTGATACGACTCTTGGGGGGTCATGAAACGACAACCTATCTACAATTGAAAAGTTGTATGAGTCCCTCTGGGGAGTCATATGACTTTCCATGCACACAAAATTCAAAAATAGAAAAACATACGAAAAGATTCTAAAAAGCTATAAAAACATGCAAAAATGGAATTTTCAGTGAGGTACAGAGGTCCACCTACCAGATGTCCATAGGTTCAAGGTCTCTGATGTCTCCGGCTGCGCTCAAATCAATGCGAACTCACAAGTACCTTTGGTTCTACCATTTACTCAAGAGGGCTCCACAAAATCTCCAAAGTCAAAAGGTTGAAATGAATTGAAAATGACCCTTCGGGCCTTTATATAGCTTTTGACCTAATTTTCAAAAGTGCTCCGTTTTTCATGAAAATTCCACCCCTGGCTAATTTCGATGTTCTAAATCCATTTTCAGAATCAAAATCAAAATCTGAGATCATTTACTATGTCAAAATCACGATTTAAAATTTTTGGACCCAGGACGGTCTACTGCTTGCATAATCGACCTTCTATCATCATAGAAATCTAGAATTCAACTTAACTGATTATCTTACATCAAACTATCAAAATTTCAACTTGGTCAACCATGGTCAACTCATGGTCACACCTAGTCAAACTTAGTCTTTTAGACCCTCCAACAATGTAGAATGCTTTCTCAAACGTGTATAACCACGTCTCAAATCAATTAACATGCTTCTAAACCATAACGCTAATTTTTTCTTGTCAGATTTCAATTTTAATCCTGAAGGGGGCATGGTATTGCACATCATTCAAAGTCTATAATCTAAAGTTGAAATCATATCTTTCCTTAGTAATCAAGACAACAACCACATCTAGTTACTGATTCATAAAAAAAAATCTCATCGCTTGGGGTAAATCAATCATCACTTGGGGCATATCAGATTCATCGAGATCCATATGAATCTGGTATTCTCCTAATCTTGTAAATTGTATCAGTTTTTGTAACTATCGGTTCAATTGTGTTATTTCCTTGGTTCTTCAGAAATTGAAGGGTTCAGATGTGATACCAATGTGATTCATACCAGGACAATTGGGACTGGAATTGGTCACTCACTTCTTTGCAATCATAAGGTTTAGAATCAGGCATTTTGACACTTTTTCGCAATCATCGGTTCATTTGCTGTTATAGTTAACATTATCTTTGGTCACTCAGGACCTATTATCTTCAAATCTTTCAATTAGTTTCTGTCTCATATCAATTTCAATTTCAAACATCATTTTCAATATCATACACAGACTATCTTTGAACCACTGCACTTTGCACAGTAATTCAAAGAGGCGCAAAATGTAATACCTCAAAATTTGGTTATAGGTTCATTAACCTGTTACATCAACAATTTGAATGAAATCAACATTGAAGTCCTAACCTAAGGCACATCTGAACATCATCGAATCCTAATTGATTATCCTAAAATCTGCATCAGGGAATATTCCTAGCAATATTCTTAATTATAATAATTATCTTTAATTTAATAATTATTTGGTGATATATCCAATTTATCCTAAAGTTTGATTAATTGAATATTCTAAATATTTAATTAATTAGATTTAATACTGCCACTTAATTGTTTAATTAAATTTAATTCTATTTATTCCTAAATTGTATTATTTAATTTTGACAATAAATCCAAAATCCTATGAATGATTGATTAAATTCTTATTTAATTAATTAAAGCAAGTTGTCAATTTTTAATAATATTGTTTTTTGAATAAAAGTTTGAAAAATGATTGATTAACCCATAAATCAATTGTTTTATTTTTAAAATCAGTTAAGTTGGAAATAAATCACTCTATTATTAAATTAATTCATACTTAAAACATGCAGAATCAGAAAAGCAGGCAACTACCAATTATCAATTAAATCTAAACTCTATTTTGAGTTCAACTATGCTTTTGTATGCTTTTGTGAATTAAATTATCTTTATTTTTAGATAACTCAAAAATCAAGTTGAGTTTATTTGAGTGATTTATGGCTTTCTTTCATGCACCTCCAAAGCCCTAGATTTCTATAAATTATGGCTTTAGCTCTTCATATCACATCTCACAAATTTGCAAACTTACTCTGCAGGAATCATAGCATATCAAATTTGAAGAATTTGAGCAATTGAAGCTTGAAGAATCATCTTGGGGAATTCAAGTTTTTGAGATCATCATTATTTTACATAGCATTACATATCATATTAGAATTTCATTTCTAGATTAGTATATCATATTTGTTTTTACATATCATAGATTTCATATCATTTTTCATCTTATTGCATCTAAAAATAAAAAAAGATAGATTAATTGCATTCATTACATATCTAGATTTTGCATTCAAATCTTTCATTTAGGTGTCGTCAAGGTCACTGATCTTGGTTAAATCTGAGAATACATACTCACATGTACTAGAAGATAGTAAATCTCCTGGTTAGTTTAGTTTTCATTTATTGCACGATTTCAATTTTAAGCTAATCTCTAATGTTTTACAAAAAAAGGGAAAAAAAAAGAAAAGTGCATACAGGTGCCTTGGTAGCAAAAATAGAATCTCTATCAAGATGATGAAAACCTGGCAAACGGGTGCCACTTGTTTCAAAATGCTCCATCTATCAGTGCAATCTTGGTCTTTCCCAGCTTTCAGTCTTGCTTTAGTTTGTACATATCTCTTGGTTTGTTTTTGCATTGTTGTTTTCAATAAAGTCAGTTTGTACACCAATCAGCTCAAGCGTCTGTATCCTATCAATGCTTAACACTTGGGGGAAATCAAAGTCATATCCTATGGCCTCCAATGTATCTCAGACGTATCATATCTAGTCAGAGTCCTTTGAAGCTTCATCTGAGTCAGTTAGTCTATCTTGTCTCTAGAAAAGATTTTGTATCTACAACACAATCAACATCAAACACAAACTGAAAATAATCTATGCTTTTTACATGCTTTTATGTCCTCATATGCTTACTGATTTGTATCGAGAATTTTCTATATTGTGTTCCCACAAGCTCTTCGATGATGTCCTTTATAGGATTTAGAGAGTGATGACTGGGGGCATAATCTTTTCTTTGTCTTCTGCTTGTATGTGAAAATCTAACAATTTTGGAAATTCTGGATTGAAATAGTGTTCGACTGTAAGAGCCTCTATCTCGAATTGGATGGCCATGCCTACCTCGACCATTGATACCCAAAAAATTCAAGGAAGTTTGATCTAACTATTGTCTTTTTGAGTGAGTTCTTTCTCTTACTATGAAACGCGATCTTACCTAAGGATGTGAATGATAAAGGGTCACTATGGGTAATTCACATTGGATTTAGAATGATCTTTTAATTGTTTAATGTGTTTGAACCGCAAGGCGTATTTAGGTCATCACAACATCTATGTTTTGATGCTTATACAAATTGCTATATCAAATTGGACATGATATTCAAGTCATCCTAGCGTTTATGCCTTGGTGCTTATATCTAATCCGACATTCCGAAAAAAAAATCAATATTCATATATTCATGGTTTCCTAATTAGTGGGTGTTGTATTGATTCATGCGCATACAAATCGATATTCATATGTCTATGGTTTCATAACTAGTGGGCATTGTATTGATTTATCCAGTTACCTAAAAATTCAATGATGAGAATGACCGACACATGATCAGTGAATAGGTCCTAGGTCTTGGGTTGCATTTCATACTGCATGTTTCTTTGCATTTTTCATGTTTGCATGATCTCACAATGGCTAAATGAACTTCAATGCTTAAATAATTCTCAAATTGCATCTTCAAATCTAACAAGAGCTGAAACCAAACTCGAAGGTCTCTTCACCGAATCGCAAGAACTTATCCTCCTGGGTTAAATATCCTTTTTGACATAAGACTGAGTACTTGTCTTCATCATACCTGCAAAACATATCATGTGTATCATTGCATTTACATATCATAATCATTTGTTGCATTACGATTCATCCATGTGCATAAGCATAAATCATAGATACATCTTTCCATAATCAAATACATTTGCATAACATCCATACATATGAAAGAAATCATTACATTGCATTGATCCATACATACATTCTACACTACCCATAGCATAAACGTCACATGATATCATCATAAATCAAAACATGACAAGTACATATGAAGTCACAACCAACATATTGATCTCATATATATCAAAAATCTCAAACTAGTCAGGGGTGAACTACTGGCACAGTGTACAAAAGAGTGAGCTCAGCTGAGCTATCAAAATCAGTATAGTATATCAATGATCAAAAAAAGAGTACAGTATATCAAAATCAATAGAACATATCATAGATCAATCAACTATCCACATGATCCTCTGCATTTGGTGGAGGAGGAGGTGGTGCATCTAGTACTGCCTCTGCTCTGGGTGCCCTAGCTCCCTCTG
Organism: Chamaecyparis obtusa; assembly: GCA_027943335.1. Taxonomy (NCBI): domain Eukaryota; kingdom Viridiplantae; phylum Streptophyta; class Pinopsida; order Cupressales; family Cupressaceae; genus Chamaecyparis; species Chamaecyparis obtusa. Next base: position 384,736 of record BSBK01009351.1, on the reverse strand, counting down.
ATGCCATCATAAACTATGAGTAGGTATGAACTCTCTGTGCTATAGGAATGGTAGAATAATAAGAAGATACATAATATGACAATCTTGAGGTCTGGTGAATCACCTCTGCCTGTAACCACTGTACCTCCCTGGTGAGTGCAGTGTGCTGCCTATTAGCCTCTATGAATCTCTCCTTCCACCTAGCACTGCATATCTTTAGGTCCCTAACTTGAACTCTGAGATGTCTGATGGTCTCTTGTGGGGTAAGAGGAACAACTGGATCAACATCAGCTGCTAGCATCTTTGTGTCCTCTGCAAGCCACTCTCCTATCTCTGCTCTCTATGCCTTGCAGTGTCTGACCTCTGCATCTAAATCAAAAGTGACATCATCTTGTACCGCATCAGTATCCACACCACCTTGTACTTGCTTAGCTACTAAAACATCATCCACTGCACCAATACCACTCAATGTACCTCTCTCTCCTCTGCTTCATCTCTCTGTATCAGTAGATCTCCTTGCTGAAGAAGTAGTGCGATGAGGGGGCCTCATTTGTCTAGATTGTCTCTGTGGTGGAGCCATTGCTTTGGGTCTCGGGGGTGTAGGATGTATCATCGGAGCCTGTGCTGGTCTTGGACCCTATGGCATAGGAGCACCTGTAATATCCATCACGTCCTCCATGGAGGGAATCAGCTCAGTTGGATCTGAAAACATGTGAATGGGGTGGTCTACTAACCATGATACAAATCTATATGTGACTCTTGCATCCAGTACCTGAGGATGGTACTCCCAATCTCTACCAACTATGGCACTATTTTCCTGTGAGCATAAAGCGTAAGATAATCTAGCAGACCAACCTAAACCAAGCTCCCGTGCAATCCGAGCATAAGCAGTGTAGTCCTCTGGGACATCCTGAATCCATCCATACTGCCACCCTACTCTAGTGATAAGGAATCTCTCAAGGATAGTAGAGGTTCGGCCTATCAGTATCCTGCTCTGAAAGAAATAACTAAACTACTCCCGAGTGGTAGGCCAAGGCTCAATGGCTACATATGGTCTCCAATGCACAAAAGTCATATCATCCAGACACTACCTCTAGTACTTGGGGTATCCCATCCGTACCTATGTCACATATCCTACGTATGTATATATAATGAGCTCCTAAGGCTGTCGCTATGTCTGATACACTGGTCTCACTACTGGGTTGTGCTCCCACGCCCATATCTGTAATACAAGGGCTCCCGCTGCAAATGATCTACTCTCATGGTATACAATCTCATGCATCTCTGAGAACATGTGTGCCAGGAGGTATTGACCCCAAGGCAACTCAGAGGGAGTAGCCATCAAATGTGCTATCATGGGTGCCCAACCCATCAAAAGACCATTTTGCTGACGGTCGAACATGATGATACCACCGATCGTACTGGCTATAATACACTCCAATCGGTGTGTCTGGCCATATCTTTGTACAAGTAACTCCCAAGAAATCAAAGAAGTCATTTGGGTGTCATCTTCGAAGATAAGTCTAAAGGCAACTAATCTTGAGTTCCCAGAACTCACGTACTTGGGTCTCCTACTAGCGTGAAATGGAATACACAAAATCCTATACACATCCTCAGGGGTCACAGTCATCTCCCCTGTAGGCAAGTGAAATGTCTGGGTCCCCAAATGAAATCTCTCAATCAGAGCTATCAATAAACCATGATTTACCCTAATATTAGGTAATTGAATCAGGAACTCAAAACCACACGCAGCGAGGTGTACTCTCATGGGGTCAAGAAGTGATATGCATACCCTTTGAGTAGCTGGATATGAGTGCTGAACATGAACATCAGGGTATATAACCTACATAGACCAAAAAAAGAAGAAGGGGAATCCTATCAGTAATTCAGTCACAGACCAGATCACAAGTACAGACAAGGGGCAATTTGATATATCAGAAGGTGCGTTAACAGGTCCAACATCAGGTTACAACATCAAAAAATTCAAAATTTGATCCTAAAGTTGAGTTTTTAGCTCACTATTTTCCATACAATAGTAGAGATTGGCATGAAAAGTCATATGACTTTCGATATATAACCAAATGACAAAGGATAGTTAGACGACACTAGAATGACCCTCATACAAGTTATGAGGGACTCGACAGAATGTTGTACGACACATGGGTCCCTTTGATACGACTCTTGGGGGGTCATGAAATGACAACCTATCTACAATTGAAAAGTCATACGAGTCCCGCTGGGGAGTCGTATGACTTTTCATGCACACAAAATTCAAAAATGGAAAAACATATGAAAAGATTGTAAAAAGCTATAAAAACATGCAAAAATGGAATTTTCAGCGAGGTACAGAGGTCCACCTACCGGATGTCCATAGGTCCGAGGTCTCTGGTGTCTCCGGCTGCGCTCAAATCAATGCGAACTCACATGTACCTTTGGTTCTGCCATTTACTCACTTAGAGGGCTCAAGAGAATCTCCAAAGTCAAAAGGTTGAAATGAATTGAAAATGACCCTTCGGGCCTTTATATAGCTTTTGACCGAATTTTCAAAAGTACTCTATTTTTCATGAAAATTGCACCCCTAGCTAATTTTGATGTTCTGAATCCATTTTCGGAATCAAAATCAAAATTTGAGATCATTTACTATGTCAAAATCATGATTTAAAATTTTTGGACCCAGGATGGTCTATTGCTTGCATAATCGACCTTCTATCATCATAGAAATCTAGAATTCAACTTAACTGATTATCTTACATCGAACTATCAAAATTTCAACTTGGTCAACCATGGTCAACTCATGGTCACACCTAGTCAAACTTAGTCTTTTGGACCCTCCAATGATGCAGAATGCGTTCTCAAATGTGTATAACCACATCTCAAATCAATTAACATGCATCTAAACCTTAACATTGATTTTTTCTTGTCAGATTTCAATTTTAATCCCGAAGGGGGCATGGTATTGCACATCATTCAAAGTCTGTAATCTAAAGCTGAAATCATATCTTTCCTTAGTAATCAAGACAACAACCACGTCTAGTTACTGATTCATAAAAAAAAACATCATTGCTTGGGGCAAATCAATCATCGCTCGGGGCATATCAAATTCATCGAGATCCATATCAAACTGGTATTCTCCTAATCTTGTAAATTGTATCAGTTTTTGTAACTATCAGTTCAATTGTGTTATTTCCTTAGTTATTTGGAAACTGAAGGGTTCAGATGTGATACCAATGTGATTCATACAAGGACAATCGGGTCTGGAATCGGTCACTCACTTCTTTGCAATCATAAGGTTCAGAATCAGGTGTTTTGACACTTTTTCGCAATCATCGGTTCATTTGCTGTTATAGTTAACATTATCTTTGGTCACTCAAGACCTATTATCTTCAAATCTTTCAATTAGTTTCTGTCTCATATCAATTTCAATTTCAAACATCAGTTTCAATATCATACACAGACTATCTTTGAACCACTGCGCTTCACACATTAATTCAAAGAGGGGCAAAATGTAATACCCCAAAAATGGGCTATAGGTTCATTAACCTCTTACATCGACAATTCAAATGAAATCAACATCGAAATCCTAACCTAAGGCACATCTGAACATCATCGAATCCTAATTGATTATCCTAAAATCTGCATCAGGGAATATTCCTAGCAATATTCCTATTTATCATAATTATCTTTAATTTAATAATTATTTGGCGATAAATCCAATTTATCCTAAAGTTTGATTAATTGAATATTCTAAATATTTAATTAATTAGATTTAATACTGCCACTTAATTGTTTAATTAAATTTAATTCTATTTATTCCTAAATTGTATTATTTAATTTTGACAATAAATCCAAAATCCTATGAATGATTGATTAAATTCTTATTTAATTAATTAAAGCAAGTTGTCAATTTTTAATAATATTGTTTTTTGAATAAAAGTTTGAAAAATGATTGATTAACCCATAAATCAATTGTTTTATTTTTAAAATCAGTTAAGTTGGAAATAAATCACTCTATTATTAAATTAATTCATAATTAAAACATGGATAATCAAAAAAGTAGGCAACTACCAATTATCAATTAAATCTAAACTCTATTTTGAGTTCAATTATAATTTTGCATGTTTTTGTGAATTAAATTATCTTTTTTTTCAGATAACTCAAAAATCAAGTTGAGTTTATTTGAGTGATTTATGGCTTTCTTTCATGCAACTCCAAAGCCCTAGATTTCTATAAATTAAGACTTCAGCTCTTCATATCACATCTCACGAATTTGCAAACTTACTCTACAGGAATCATAGCATATCAAATTTGAAGAATTTGAACAATTGAAGCTTGAAGAATCATCTTGGGGAATTCAAGTTTGTGAGATCATCATTATTTTACATAGCATTACATATCATATTAGAATTTCATTTCTAGATTAGTATATCATATCAGTTTTTACATATCGTAGATTTCATATCATTTTTCATCTTATTGCATCTAAAAATAAAAAAAGATAGATTAATTGAATTCATTACATATCTAGATATTGCATTCAAATCCTTCGTTTAGGTGTCGTCAAGGTCACTGATCTCGGTCAAATCTAAGAATACATACTCGCATCTACTAGAAGACAGTAAATCGCCTGGTTAGTTTAGTTTTCATTTATTGCACGATTTTGATTTTAAGCTAATCTCTAATGTTTTACTGAAGTGTTGTGTCCACAGATCAGGTACAAAATTCACACACATATTTATTACACATTTCTTTTGAATTGAGCGAGAGATGCATTCAAGTTGTCTATTCCCAAACTTGGAGTATTAGGGCAACATCTATGCAGTACCCAAAATGAATCATTTATTGTAATTATTACATTAATTAATTAAAAATTAAAATATAATGAATATAACATTTTAAAAATAATTAATAATTATAATAAATAAGTCATTTTGGATGTTGTATAGATAATGCTGAATATTAGGATATGTTCATCACTTTTCATTATAGTTATTAATTTCTTATAAAATAATTATTAAGAATTTTAGAATTTTCAAAAATATATAAGATTTTCTATAAAATTTTAGTTATTATTAAAGTTCATAAAATATAATTTGGAAGTGGTATTTTACAAGTCTATCATTTTAAGAAAAATGATGTCACTAAATCATAAATATATATAGAGTTAAAATTGTAACATAAAAATAATATACATCTTATAGTATGTCTTATGTTTACTGTGCTATCGATTTTTTTAGTGTTTTTGTAGGTTTATTTCTGTCCTTGGATTAATGTTCTTCCCTCTCAAGTTGTTGATGCCTCCTTTTTTATGAATTTTTTAATCTCATCTTTATGTTAGCTCTATGTCTTTTAGTCTTCCATTAGTTTTTTTGGCACAAATTTTCTTCAGAAGTGAAAATAGAGAAGACTAATGATCCTAAGAAGAAGAAGATAAATATGGAAGAAAACACTCTTGTGCCCACACCTACTATTGATCTGGAGTCCACTCCATCTCCTAAGCCTAGCAAGATGCGTAAAAGGAAGAAGCAAATCGCTGCAAGCCATCCATCTGCAAGATCCACAAGAAGCCAAGGTAGAAAATCTCAAGCACCTCCCGAGGTAGGATTCAGACCAAATCTTGAAGTATTGAGAACAAGAGTTGTAGAAGAAGGCAAGATTGATCAAATAGGAAAGTTTTATGAAAAATATCATGAGATAGATAAATCAGAGATCCACAGTATGATAATCAAACATATGATTAAGTTCAAGAAGACTATATTGGAACTTAAGACAATTATTCCTGACTAAGTATGGAATATCCTTGATTCTCTAAAGAGACAAGCAATTGAAGAAGATTTTAGGATAAGGGAAAATACACTAGATGAAAACCTCCCAGTGTGTTCACTTGAAGAGAAAACATTGTTGTTGGATTTGGTGAAGCCTCTCCTTAGAACCAAGCTGAGAACCTTGTAGATTATGAATTAGGACTATGAGCTGGTTGCAAAGGAGATAGAAAAAGCATTTGAGAAGGTATTTTTGGATAGACACATGTATCCATCTTCTGTGAATGCAACCCAAGTCCCCTCTGAGAAAGAAAAAGTAGCTGAGATTCCTAATGCACCAATGACAGGTCCACAGGATTCTGTGACTATGCCTGAAGCTAAGGAGGACACTATAATAATTGATAATGTTGAAATATCAATGGTGGAAATTGATATTAAGCTGGACAAGTTTGAGGAAGCATTTGTAAGCACTGAGGAAGTAGAGATTCTATGCACTGATGAATCTCCTAAGCAACAATAAGAAGTGCAGATTGAAGACATAACTAGACAAGAAGAAGAGGAAGAGAAGGAAGATGAACCTGCAGTTGAGCGCTTTGTTGGAATTCCAGTGAAGGTAAAGATTGAAATCATGGACATCACACTCATACCTCCCAAGCCCTCATTTTCATTGTTGTCAAGTTTGACCCCTAACACAACAAGTTTATACTAATGGGGAGAAGAAGATCTAATAAAAATAAGTGTGTTAGCAATGGAGAAAGCAAAGGAGATTTTCTTGTTCTCACATGAAGAGGACACTAAGTTGCCCCTAGATTCTAGTCCCCATTGTATGACTTAAATAATGACAACATATGTTTCCATGCACCATAAAAAAATTGACATTCATCAAAATCAATGGAGACATTTGATTGACGCACCCAATTTCCCACATCTCCCAAGCTTTGCTTTCCTTGTTCTTTTGTCTCATAAAATATAGTGGAGTAAAGTAATGTAAATTCTCATATTTTAGACTTTTATTGGAGAAAGAGAGTGTTATTCTATCAAGGTCTTATCCTTATGGCTGTGGATTTTTCATTGGGGACCAAACTATTCTCTCTCTCTCTCTCTCTCTCTCTCTCTCCCCCCACAATTTGGTTTTTCCTATGTGGGTTCTCTTAAATGTTTTAGTTGAATACGAAAATCATATTTTTTTAATGGATCAAGTCATGGAGTTTTCCTAAAATTTTTGAAATTTCTATTATATTCATGATTTCTTATGATATCTATTTTTTAATTTAATGTAGTTATTGATCATTTATGAATATTATGCTTAGGTTAACATCAAATCCATATGTCACTCCAAATCCAAATTGTTGCGAGTACATCTGTATTAATTGTTAAGTTAGGGAATACAGTCAATCAATAATAAGAGAAAGTTTTGGTGCACAAATTAAATTGAGGAACACAACCATATATAAAACTCAAGGTGCAGAAATAAAGAGGAAACTAATAAAAAGATTCTCAACTACGTCTTTTGTAGGATCGAAACATAATTATCCCTTTCTTCCTTCTATAATTTAATAAAAACTCAAAGCATTTATGTATCATTTATAATTTCTAGCAAAGGGAAGAGTAAAATTTAAGGAACCTGGTAAAATTATGATATTCTCACTAAGCCTGTGATGAAATTGAGCTCAGGAAAAACAACCCTCCTCATAGCACCTAGTTCTTTTCTCCAAAACTTTTCTTATTCTTTCAAGCTTCTTTACAATTCTTTCATCATCATTGGATTCTAGATAAGGCACAATGAAATCAAATCCACCTGATAAGATGGCCAAAAGTGTCCCTATTCTAGGAGCCCTCTCCTTCTACTACTGTCATTGATGTTGATGTTCCTCCTTTCTTTACGTTGTTGTTGTTGAGGCTAGTGATTGTGGTAGAATTAAAATAAAAACAACAATTTGCATTGAGTTTGGTGAGGTGATGCTCTACATCTACCCAAGCCCAAGCCTCCTCATATGTCCCTTTCCCTAAAACTAACAACCTTTTATTACTATTATTCATCTTGTTCTCATTCTAGATTTCATTACTCACTGCGTAATATGTGCTCATTTCCATGATCGTCATCATTTGGATTTTTTCTTTTCTTTTGTGAATGTGAGACTACAACCATCTTATAACCAACTGAGCAACTACATACCCTATAACCGGTGAGCGCAACCATACATGTTTGTTTCCCTGTGCTATTATGGTACTTTCTGGTAGCATCACCATTGATCTAGAAATTATTATGCTGTAAATCATAACCCACATTGACAAGGAGTTGGATAAATCGATATCAGAGAATTTCTAAGGAAAAAATGTTTATCTCCAAAATGCTATTGCCCTTCCGCACGAATTCGGATTTTTTTGATCATTTATCTTTGTGCATGCCTCATATGAAGGTAACTCCCCATCTGTCGAAACTGTCCCCCCCATTTTGCATAACAACCGTTGTTTAAAAATTATGAAGTCCCTATAATGTAGGGACTCCCCTTGCCACTTGTATTTCTTCTATATACGTATGAAGAGATAACTTCCACCTCTTCCAAACTAACTCCTATGTTTTAGTCTCCACTCAGTCTCTTAAATCCCGCATGACTCCCAAAATAAATTAATAAACTATTACATAATCATAAATTTAGGAAACTTAATCTTGACTGGGCAATGTGGGTTGTGACAAGATGGTATAATATTTTAATCTTAAACTATCTTAGAGATGCTATAAGATTTTCCATATGCAACAATGATTAAGGAGAAGATGAAGCATAAGGGAAAAATAATTGGCAAGTAACCAAAAAAATAGACCATTGTAGAGTCTTTGCCTCAATCATCACTATTCAATATTGGAGGCAGATTTTGATATCAAGAATGGAATATTTTCAGAATTTACGTTGTGTTCTAGAAGTTGCTTCAGATTCTAACACTAGTTTGAAAGCTAGAGGCAAAGTCTGACATCAAGAGTGGAACATTGCTAGGATTTATGTTGTGTCTAGAAGTTGCTTCAAATTTTGACACTAGTTCCTAAACTAGAGGCGAAGTCCGACATCAAGAATGGAACATTGTTAGGATTTATGTTGCATTATAGAAGTTGCTTAGGATTTTAACACTAGTTCCAAAATCTTTGTTGGAACCAAACACTCAAAATGGAAGAAAGGGTTTTATGCTAGTATTTTGACAATTTTGATAATTTTGGTTTTGTGCGCAAGGGTAAAAAAGTGGTCATTTAAAAGTTTCATCTTATCCCTACTAACTATGCACTACAATCACCTAAAAAAAAACTAATACTTATTCACAAATGCCCCAATAGTCACGTACTATGGGTACCAATAAAGTTTGATAGCTCTTTTAGAACAAGTCGGATATCAAAAACATGCTTTAGATTTTGACACTAGTTCCAATACTGGAGGAAGAGTTTGACATCAAGAATGAAATGTTGTCAGAATTTATGTTGTTTTCTAGAAGTTGCTTCAGATTCTGACACTAGTTCCAAAGCTGGCTCAGGCAAAGTCTGACATCAAGAATGGAACATTGCAAGGATTTATGTTGTGTCTAGAATTTGCTTCAAATTTTGACACTAGTTCCAGAACTAGCGGCGAAGTTCGACATTAGGAATGGAACATTGTCGGGATTTATGTTGCATTCTAGGAGTTGCATAGGATTTTAACACTATTTCTAGAATCTTTGTTGGAGCCAAACGCTCAAAATGGAACAAAGGGTTTTATGCTAGTATTTTGATAATTCTGATAATTTTTGGTTTTGTGTGCAAGGGTAAAAAAGTGGTCATTTAAAAGTTTTGCCTTATCCCTACTAACTATGCACTAGAATCAGCTAAAAAGTTACTAATACTTATTTACAAATGCCCTAATAGTCACGTGCTATGGGTACTAAAAATTTCTCTTGCAATTTTAAAATCTACAAGCTCTAATTGCTACATATACAAGCGGGTGACTATAATTACATGTCAAATTTATTAATGAACTTTTAGTTCTATCAGATTTCCAGAATCCATAGGTGTCAAATTTATTAATGAACTTTTAGTTTTTTTTTTAGTTGTATTAGATTTCCACAATCCATAGGTATAGAGTAAATCAAATCTATCATCGCTTGGGGCATATTAGATTCATTGAGATTCATATCAATCTGGTATTCTCTTAATCTTGTAAATTGTATCAGTTTTTTTAACTATCGGTTCGGTTGTGTTATTTCCTTGGTTCTTCAGTAACTGAAGGGTTCAAATGTGATACCAATGTGATTGATACAAGGACAATTAAGTCTCGAATCAGTCACTCACTTCTTTGCAATCATAAAGTTCAAAATCGGGTGTTTTGACACTTCTTCGCAATCATCGATTCATTGCTATTATAGTTTCCATATCTTTGGTCATTCAAGACCTAGCATCTTCAAATCTTTCAATTGGTTTCTGTCTCATATCATAGTTTCTGTTTCATATCAACTTCAAATCAAATCAATTTCATATAAAAAATAGACTATGTTTGAACCATTGCACTTTGCACAGTAATTCAAAGAGGGGCAAAATGTAATACCCCAAAAATGGGCTATAGGTTCATTAACCTCATACATTGACAAATTGAACAAAATCGACATCAAAGTCCTAACCAAAGGCACATCTGAACATCATCGAATTATAATTGATTTTATCTTAAATCTGCATCGGGGAATATTCCTAGCAATATTTCTAATTTATCTAATTATCTTTAATTTTATGATTATTTGGCAATAAAATCATATTTATCCTAAGTTTGATTAATTAAATATTCTAAATATTTAATTAATTAAGTTTAATTTTTCCACTTAATTATTTAATTGAATTTAATTCTATTATTCCTAATTATACTATTTAATTTTGAAAATAAATCGAAATCTCCTATGGATAATTGATTAAATATTTTATTTAATCAATTAAATCATTTGTCATTATTTAATAATGTAATTTTGAATAAAGTTTGATTTAATAATTGATTAACCCATAAATCAGTTATTTTAATTCAAAAATCAGTTAAGTTGAGGATAAATCACTTTATTTATTTATTTAACTCATAATTATTATGCACATTCAAAAAGCAGTTAAACTTTAAATCAGAAAATCAATGCAAGTTGTTAACTTTTGGAAACTCAACTTCTGATTTGAGATAAAAGTTGTTCTTTGCATGATTTTGTGAGTTAATTAACTCTAAACTCAAAAATCAACCTAAGTGATTTATGGCTTTTCCCAGGCACCTCCAAAGCCCTATATTTCTATATAAACAAGGCTTCAGCTCTTCACAAATCATCCAGGAAATTGCATCCTCACGCTGCTGAATTGTTGATCGAAGAATCCATCTTTGCGAATCAAAGCTATTGTGAGATTTTCATTGCATAGTTTTCATATCATTTAGCATATTATTGTTAGATTATTTGCATATCATATTAGTTTTCATATCAGTTTTCATCTAGCTTAGAGTTCATATCAGATTTTTCATTTTATTGCATAGAAAATATAAAAAAATATAGATTAATTGCATTCATACAGTTTTCATATCATTTGCACTCAAATCCTTCGTTTAGGTGTTGTCAAGGTCACTGATCTCGATTCAATCTTAGAATACATACTCGCATCTACTAGAAGGCAGTAAATCACCTGGTTAGATTAGTTTCAATTATTTGCATGATTTTGATTTCTGCTAACCTCTAATGTTTTACTGAAGTGTTGTGTCTCTACAGCTAGGTACAATTTTCACACACACAGTAAGTAACCAAAAAAATAGACCATTGTAGACTCTTTGCCTCAATCATCACTATTCAATATTGGAGGCAGATTTTGATATCAAGAATGGAATATTTTCAGAATTTACGCTGTGTTCTAGAAGTAGCTTCAGATTCTGACACTAGTTCGAAAGCTAGAGGCAAAGTTTGACATCAGGATTGGAACATTGCCAGGATTTATGTCGTGTCTAGAAGTTGCTTCAAATTTTGACACTAGTTCCTAAACTAGAGGCGAAGTCCGACATCAAGAATAGAACATTGTCAGGATTTATGTTGCATTATAGAAGTTGCTTAGGATTTTAACACTAGTTCCAGAATCTTTGTTGGAACCAAACACTCAAAATGGAACAAAGCGTTTTATGCTAGTATTTTGACAATTTTGATAATTTTTGGTTTTGTGCGCAAGGGTAAAAAAGTGGTCATTTAAAAGTTTCGTCTTATCATCTTATCTATGGAAACGGTGTGGAATGGTCTGCCAGGAAAGGATAAGAATTGGAAAAGTAAAAGGAATATTTTTGAACATATTAAACTACAGGCATGCAAGTCCAAAAGTTGGGACGTTTATCTAGAAGATGCGAGGGAGTTGCCTAGTCATGAGCGTGGAAATATCTAAGGTTGTTTCTTTGTATATTCATTTTCAATGTAAGGTTGTTACATTGAGTCACTTAATTTGTATATTCATTTTTAATGTGACGTTGTTATCTTGACGTCACTCGATACTTTATGACTGTCACGTAGAATTGAATTATGAATTGTTTTGTCAAACATTGTTGGGTATTACATGTTTCTTTTGAAGTGAGCAAGAGATGTATTAAGTTGTTTATTCCCAAACTTGGAATATTAGAGATGCAACGTCTATGCAAGACCCAAAATGACTCATTTATTGTAATGAGTACATTAATTAATTTATTATATTTTAATTTTTAATTAATTAATGTAATAATTAAAGTAAATAAATCATTTTGGGTGCTGCATAGACAATGGTGAATATTAGGATCTGTCATCACTTTTCATTATAGTTATTACTTTTTTATAAAATTATTATTAATAATTTAAGAATTTTGAAAAATATATAAGGGTTTCTATAGAATTTTAGTTATTAGTTTTTTCCATGCGAGAGAACTCTTACCAAGGGAAACACTTAACTAGCGATTAATCTCTACTTTTTGCAATCAATCAGAAACCATGTTTCTCAAACATTTTTTTGTGTTTGCTAGTTCCTTCATTAAAGATGCATATTTTTTAAGAGGAATTTTTGTTCAAAATATTCCGTCGCACTATCATTCACCCTGTATAAGGTTGTAGGATATCAAAGAAGATATATATGTTCCCAATGTAAGAGAACACACTATTTTTGAATCCAGGATTTGTTGTTCTCAGACTTTGTAGAGCTCGATATTTGTAAAATAGTTTTAATATTTTTTTATTTATTAAACAAAGTGTAGCACAAATTGAGCAAAGTGGGCAAGCTGCACGGTTTAGGAAGGGCTTCTGAATTATTAGCCCATTTGGCTGCCACAAGGTAACAAAATACCAAAACAACTAGTTTGCATGATAGTAAGTTTTCGTCCCTGCATTTTCCCAACCCCCAATTTCCGTTCCCGCATTTTCCAAACTTCTAATTTTCATCCCTGCATTTTCAAAACCTCCAATTTTAGTTCTTGTAATTTCCTCATCTGTTTCCCCATATCTGCCATTGCTAGCCCATTCATTTCCCCTGAATCAGAGCATCTCAACTTCAAGCCCGTCGACTTCTGTAACTCCACCATCTACTATAATACCGACGCCAATGGCTTCGATTGTTGTGCCATAATTTTATAGCATGTCTACCAGGAACTCCATTATAGCACAATCTCTATCACCATTTTTTTGCAGTGGTGGGGAAGAGCAGTAGTGCATCTCTAGCGAATTGCATTGTCGATACGATGGTTTTAGGTTTCACGACTTTTTTCACCATTAATTTTTATTCGAAAACATTTGATAAGAGACTCAGTTTTGTACAACAGGTTTTTAGATTTGTGTGCTTAGGAATTCTCTTTTCCTTTTAGCTACCTAATAATCTTTTAGGATTTAATTTTAATGTAATAAGACTAAATTGTGTGGCTCATGTATTGTATACTTACTTGATTTGAAGAGGAAAAGGGACACTTTAATATTTATTTTATTTGAAGAATTAAGTTTGCAGTGAAATATTTGTTTCGTCATATTTAAGGTACCCAAATTTGTTATTATTTATTAGAAATATTTGATCTTAGTTTTGGAGAAAGGGCCACTTCGATATTATGTTATTATTTATTGGAAATATTTGATTTTATTATTTGAGAAGTTTGAAAAAGGGTCATCCTGATATTATTACAAATGTTTATTCTGTTGAGGTCTCTTGATCTTTGATTTTCCATTACAGTTAATGCTATTTTGTCTAAGGATGCTTGTGGCTACAAAAGGACTTACCGGCCAAGAAAGGGACCAAACCCTAGATCCCTCCTTTTTCATCCAATTAATAGGCTCTAATTTTCTAAAATTGGCATGTCGTTTTGGCCTATAGGGGTAATAGCTTTTCCAAGTTCCTATTTCTGCTAGAACTATTTCTAGAGAAGATTCCAGTCACCAAATCCCTCTTTGGTATGTTTACTAGGCTCTATTTTTCTTTTAAAGTGCCACAAGTTTCTGGCTTAGGAACGATAACTTTCTTAAAATCTCATTTGTACCAGAATTTTTCCTAGATGCCAAACTCTCATCTAGGAGACTTACAACTATCTCCATTTTCACTATAGTTGTTTGATGACTTAAGGCTATCGATCATCTCAAATTCAACATTCTAGCTCAGTTTTAATACAATTTTTTGTAGCCAAAGACTCTGAATGAAATCAAGATTCATTGAATTGGTACAAGATCTCTATAGAGTGAATATTATTACTATTAAATAGCACCACCTATCCAACAATAAGAAACTTAATAGTAGGAAGATTAATGCTTCACTTGAAACCAAGATCATAAAAATCATTATCATACAAATCATCCTCAAAATTACCAAATAATATGCAACACCTAAGTCCATATTTCAACTCCATTAAAAAAAGTCTCACTTGTTATTAAAGTTCATAAAATATCATTTTTTGAAGTGGTATTTTACAAATCTATTATTTTGAGGAATCAAACGATGTCACTAAATAAAAAAAAATATATATCATGCTGCCCATTTTCTTAGTGTTTTTGTAGGTTTATTTCTATCCTTGGATTAAAGTTTTTCCTTCTCAATTTGTTGATGCCTCCTTTTTATGAATTTTTTAATGTCATCTTTATTTTACCTCTATGTCTTTTAGTGTTACATTAGTTTTTTAGCATAAATTTTCTACTCACTAGCATATTTCATGAATGTCCATGTGTTGCAATAGTATCGAATGATAATTTTTTGTTTATCATAATTTCCAATATTTTACAACTTGTCATCTTCTTAGATCAATAACAATGAATCGAGATGAATCTAACAGTTAAACTCTCTCTCTCTCTCTCTCTCTCTCTCTCTCTCTCTCTCTCTCTCCTTATTTTGTACTCTCAAGCTTTCTAGAACATTGGCTCATTATTATTTTTCATTCTCTTGTTTTCTGTGGCTTCCTCAAGCCATTGTAGCTAATATTGTTCTTGTTTCTCATTCTTATTAGAGATTTATTTTATGGTGCCATTAAGCATCTTAAGATCTTCACATACCTTTCTCCTTCATTTTAATTAATAACCATTCTTATTTTTATATGCAGTTAGATCCAGAAAACAAACAATACTATTTTTCTATCTATCTTGGCTATTGTGTAGGTATACATACCCAAGCAAGCAGAGATTTGACTAATGTAAATCGTCAAACAAACCCAAACTTTTTCTCCTTTCTTTATTCTTAGGTATTGTGAGAGTACTCGACCACATAGAAGTTTACAAAGTGTTTTCTTTATTTGTAAATTTATTTCAATTATTTATTTTAAATTATATTTTTAAATTTATGTCTTTAATATTATTATTGTATAGTATTTTCTAGTGTCTTGTAGGTTTAGTTTTGTACACTAGGTGAACAACTAAGTTGAATTTTGACAATATTTGGAAGTTTCAAAATATTTTATCTGTATAAATAAAATGCAATATTTGGATGTCCATGTGACATGCTAGTATCCTTGCTAGTGACTTTGTCCGTGTTGGAAATTTTCATTATGTTATCATTGATATCAAACTTGTTGGTATTGATGATAAAGAAGAAAAATAAGAGGATGTTGTCAGTTGTGTTTATCATTGGTGTTTCCATCATAGACCAAATGATAACAAAGTGCATTATCTTTTTCATCATAGTTATTCAGATTCTGTTGTTGATTGCATTCAATTTTGATAATTTGTTCAAAATCTAGTTGATATACGTCTTATTCATATTACAAAAGATTTTATAATTTTTCTTGATATTCAAAATGTTATGCATTAGCAGTCTCTTTGTCTATTATGTTACTCCACACCAAATAGCCTTAGTATCTTACTTTATTGGGGGCTCTTTTTTTTTCAGTGTTGTACTTTAACATGCAATCTTAGTTTGTGAGCAACATAATAGCTCCTTTCCTTTTCTTCATGTTTGGGGAGAAAGGGTTCTCTCTAAACTCCTATCCTTTCTAAGGATCCACTTTCCCTTGGTCGAGTGGTATTTATTTATTATATGATGTCCTTACTTGCATGAAATTGTTTTTTTTCTCTTGGAGATTCTATCTTTTTACATGAGGAAATTGTTTCTTTTTCTCTTGGAGATTCTATCTAGTGCAAAGCGCCGCCCCATGGAAACGGTGTGGAATGGTCTGCCAGGAAAGGATAAGAATTGTAAAAGTAAAAAGAATATTTTTGAACATATCATTTTCAATATTAAACTATAGGCACCCAAGTCCAAAAGTTGGGACGTTTATCTGGAAGATGCGAGAGAGTTGCCTAGTCACGAGCATGGAAATATCTAAGGTTGTTTCTTTGTATATTCATTTTCAATGTAAGGTTGTTATGTTGAGTCACTTAATTTGTATATTCATTTTTAATGTGACGTTGTTACGTTGACCTCACTCGATACTTTCTGACTACCACGTAGAATTGAATTATGAATTGTTTTGTCAAACATTGTAGGGCATTACATGTTTCTTTTGAAGTGAGAGATGTATTCAAGTTGTTTATTCCCAAACTTGGAAGATTAGAGATGCAACGTCTATGTAGCACCCAAAATGACCCGTTTATTGTAATGGGTACATTAATTAATTCATTATATTTTAATTAATTAATGTAATAATTAAAGTAAATAAGTTAGTAAATAAATCATTTTGGGTGCTGCATAGACAATGGTGAATATTAGGATATGTCATCACTTTTCATTATAGTTATTACTTTTTTATAAAATTATTATTAATAATTTAAGAATTTTAAAAAATATATAAGGCTTCTTATAGAATTTTAGTTATTAGTTCTTGTCATGGTAGAGAACTCTTACCGAGGGAAATGCTTAACTAGCGATTAATCTCTACCTTTTGCAACCAATCAGAAACCATCTTTCTCAAACATTTTTTGTGTTTGCTAGTTCCTTCATTAAAGATGCATATTTTTTAAGAGGAATTTTGGTTCAAAATATTTTGCCGCACTATCATTCGCCCTGTATAAGGTTGTAGGATATCAAAGAAGATATATATGTTCCCAATGTAAGAGAGTTGTATTGCCTTTCTCTGGTTCATAGTGAAGAAATGGCTATTTCTCCCTTCTCCAATTCGATCAAGATCTCTACTTTTGAGGAGTGAGTCTTTAGATCTTGTTCTACACTTCTACACCCTTGGATTGAGGATTGTTAGGTATAAAAAATTCAAAATGTTTAATATGCTAAATGAAAATGTAATTAGACCTAATAAAGGAAAAGAAAAAGATGAGAGAATTTTGGAACCTACCAAAGTATGAAAAATCAGATGAATTATCAAATTTTTTTTTTGGCAATATACAAATAAAGAAGTGCAGTGTCACAAAATGTATCCTCATACATTACATGAGGATATCAAAGAAGATATATATGTTCCCAAAGAAGATATGTATTGTTGTTCTACCCAAGTCCAAAAGTTGGGACATTTCTCTAGAAGATGCAAGGGAGTTGTCTAGTCATGAGCGTGGAAATGTGCACAGAAAGACAACTATAACAATGGAATTCTGCAAAATTGCACCAAAGCGCATATCCACTGTTTCTTTGTATTTTCATTTTCAATGTAAGGTTGTCACTCCCTTTTGTTTTTTTTTTTCAGGTTGGCCCATCCAACTTGTTTCATCTTTGGTGTGGAGTAGAAATAAAAACAATAAATAAAATCCAACTTTTTGGCATTTGGAGTTGAATGGAATTTTTTTGTCAAACATTGTTAGGTATTACACGTTTCTTTTGAACTGAGTGAGAGATGCATTCATGTTGTCTATTCCCAAACTTGGAATATTAGGGCAACATCTATGCAGCACCTAAAATGAATCATTTATTGTAATTATTACATTAATTAATTAAAAATTAAAATATAATGAATATAACATTTTTTAAATAATTAATAATTATAATAAATAAGTCATTTTGGATGTTGTATAGACAATGGTGAATATTAGGATATGTTCATCACTTTTCATTATAGTTATTAATTTCTTATAAAATAATTATTAAGAATTCAAGAATTTTTAAAAATATATAAGCGTTTCTATAAAATTTTAGTTATTATTAAAGTTCATAAAATATAATTTTGAAGTGGATTTTACAAGTCTATTATTTTGAGGAAAATGATGTCACTAAATCATAAATTGATGAAGGGTGCTCCCCTTAATACCACAAACACTTAATAGAAATAGAGAAACAACAACAATAATATGCAAGAACAAAAAATTGGCTTCTTATTATCTCCACAAATGTGGAATTACAAACTTTCAGAATTACAATATGCAAAGCCACATGGGCATTCCCTTACAATATTCTGTAGGACAAAGCCTCGAGTCAATACTCAGATCTACTACCCAGAACTATTCTGAACTGCCTAAGACAATAATACAGCCTTCCTTATATAGGCAATTTTCCACCGCCTGGGAAGGTTCCAGAATTTTAGCCAATAAGGCCGACCAAATTTAGAATTATTTTATTTTACATTTTATTACATTATAGTCGGCTCAAGATAACCTTTGAAACCCGAACAGAAATTTTGAAGAAAATTATTTTTCGCCATTTCAGGTGGCCCAACTTTCGAAGACCATAAGTCATCACCAGTTGACCCGATCGGCTATTATAACCCCATTTCAGAAATGCCACGAAGTGCTCTACAGGCTTGACCCACGCAAGTGCCCATCACCCAAATTTTTGACCTCATCCGGGGCCTCTAAAGCCTTCAAAACTGAGTTCAAAGTTTCTGTACCCTACTACCAATACCGAAAATCTTCAATATCTTCCAATATACACTTGATCTGGCAATGAAACTTTACTGGCAGACTTATATGACCAAAATGAACCTCCAAGAAAGAAATCAGATCATTCTGAGCACATACGAAAATTACCAAAAATAGTAACTTTCCATAAATAGTAGCTCTGCACAAAATAGCCCTTATTGAATATAAAAATAGAAATATTTTTTTTTTTGGGTGATGTAAGATTGCTCTTACACCCAGGATGCTCTTGCATCAGACACCCAGGGTAATTTGAGAAGTGACCCTGTCACGACTTAGGTGTGCAGAGGAAAACCAAGATGGTTAACCTCCTCGTTTGTTAGCCATGATGAATCTTCAATAGGTCATCCTTTCCATTTGACCAAATACTCTTCATATGTCATGTTCCTTGTGCTTCTGCCAACATGACTGTCCAGTATGTCTTCAATCTCCTTGATATCTGAACTGGTTGCTGGAATACTCCACTGTGCTGCTACAACCTCATCTTCAACACCTCCTTCATGATACTCTATCAAATCTGAAATGTTAAACACTGGTGAAATATTCAGCTCAGTAGGCAATTCTACCTCATATGCATTTTCTGAATCATGTTTCTTCAGTATCCTACATGGCCCAAACTTCTTCATTTTCAGCTTGTTATATGTACCAACCGGAAATTGCTCCTTCTGCAAATGAACCATGACTTCATCGCCAACTTGAAATTCCTTATGCCTCCTTTTCTCGTCTACCTTAGCCTTATACTGCGAATTCATCTTGGTAATATGCTTCCTCACCTCCTCATGGATGTTCTTCAAGTGTTTTGCAAAATCCTCAGCTTCAGCACTACTTATTTCTCCTTTATCGATCTTTCTCAATTCAGATGCATTTCTTGGACTACTTCCATATACAATCTGGAATGGTGATTTACCAGTGCTCCTATTGACAGAATTATTGTATGCAAATTTTGCCCGTGGTAAAATCAAATCCCATCCTGTTGGCTTATCTCCAACCAAACATCTTAGCAAATTTTCCAAACTCCTATTCACCACCTCTGTCTATCCATCAGTCTGTGGATGATGTGATGAACTGAACTTCAAATTTATCTTCAACTTCTTCCACAATGTATGCCAGAAATATCCAACAAACTTAGTGTCCCGATCTGAAACTATGGTCTTTGGCAAACCATGAAGTCTCACTACTTCTCTGAAAAATAATTTTGCTACATGAACAACATCATTAGTCTTCTTGCAGGGAATGAAATGTGCCATCTTTGAAAATCTGTCAACTACTACAAAAATTGAATCATGTCCCCGCTGTGTCCTCGGTAAACCAAGAACAAAGTGCATACTGATATCCTCCCAAGGCTTCTCTGGTATAGGTAATGGCTGATACAACCCTGTATTCTGCTTCACTCCTTTCGCCATCTGACATACTCTGCAACTCTGTACAAACTTCTTCACATCTTGCTGCAATTATGGCCAATAATAATTTTCACTAACCAAAGCAAGGGTTTTATCACGACCAAAATGTCCTGCCAATCCTCCACTATGCTTCTCCTTGATGAGATTCTCCCTCATAGAACTTCGTGGAATGCACAACTGACTCCCTCTGAATAGCATATCATCCTGGATGATGAAATCCAACCATTTCATCCTATCTAGAGTAACAGGTTCTGTACAAGCTTTCCAAGCTTCACCAAAATCAGGATCCTCTGGATACAAATTCTTGAGTTCCTTGAACCCAACCACCTCAATCTGCATCTTTGTCAGCAATAGTTGCCTTCTGCTAAGAGCATCTGCAACCCTGTTAGAATTTCCACTTCTGTGTTTCAAAACAAATGTATAACTCTGCAAAAACTCAACCCATTTCAAATGCCTCTGATTCAACTTTCCTTAACTATTCAAATATTGCAAAGCTTGATGATCAGTATACAAAATAAACTCGTTAGGAAGTATATAATGTCTCCACTTCTTTAATGCCTGAACTATAGCATAAAATTCCTGCTCATAAATAGAATATTTTCTCTTGGCATCATTTAACTTCTCACTGAAATAAGCAACAGGTTTACCTTCTTGGCTCATAACAGCTCTTATTGCAGTACCACTAGCATCAAAATCTACTTGAAACACCTTATTAAAATCTAGAAGTGCTAAAATAGGTTGTTCTATAACTTTCTATTTCAATAATTGAAAACTCTTTTCTGCCCCATTAGTCCACTTAAACTCTTTTCTATCCCCTCTCATTGTTTCAGTCAAGGGTCCACAAATACTATTAAAATTTCTGATAAACTTTCTATAAAAGCTAGCTAGACCATGAAAAGATCTTACCTCGGTAGCACTCCTTGGAGTAGGCCATTCAAGGATAGCCTGTACCTTCTCTGGGTCCATTTTTAGACCTTCTGCTGAAACTACAAATCCCAAATACACTAACTCTTTCTTCACAAAACTGCACTTCTTCAAATTAATCAATAATTTTTCTTCTCTCAACTTCTCAAATACCATATGAATATGCATCATATGCTCATCCAATGTCTTACTAAAGATCAAAATAACATCTAGGTAAACAATGACAAACTTACCCAGAAATTTTTTCAGAACCTCGTTCATGAGCCGCATGAAAGTGCTCGGTGCATTGGTTAGCCCAAAAGGCATGACTAACCACTCATACAGTCCTTCCTTTGTCTTAAAGGTAGTCTTCCATTCATCTCCTTCTCTGATCTGAATCTGGTGATATCCACTCTTCAGATCTATCTTTGAGAAATACACAGCTCCACTCAAACAGTCCATAATATCATCCATTCATGGCAATGGAAACCTGTACTTGATTGTGATCTTGTTTATTGCCCTAGAATCTATACACATCTTCCATTCACCATTCTTCTTTGGTGCTAATACCGCTGGTACAGCACAGGGACTTAGACTCTCTCGAATCAACCCCTTCTGCAATAACTCATGTACTTGTCTGTTCAACTCTTCACTTTCTGCTGGTGTCATTCTATGTGTTGCCTTGTTTGGCAAACTGGCTCCTGGAATCAAATCCATCTGATGACTGAGCTTCCTTACCGGTGGTAATCCATTAGGTACATTATCAGATACAATATCCTAAAACTCATTCAACAAATCTGCAACCTCTACAGGTACATCCTCTACTTCTTCTTTACCAACTTTTGGAATTAAAGAAAAACATACATACTCATGCCTCATACCATCTAGGAATTTTCTTCCATCAACAAATGTTATTCTTGCACTACCACATACCTTTTCTTTGGTCTCCTAAAATGGCTTTAGCTTGTGTCGCACTCCATCCTTTGTCAGGGAATAGGTATTCGCACGACCATCGTGTACAGCACATCTGTCAAACTGCCACGGTCTACCCAATAACATATGGCATGCATCCATAGAGATGATATCACATAGTACCTCATCTTGGTACCCACTGATCTTGAACTTTACCAGGCACTATTCACTGACCATGACCTTGCGGTCATCCTGCACCCAGGCAATCCGATATGGATGTGGGTGTTTCTGTCTCTTGTGCTTCAACTTTGTCACCATCTCTTCTGACACTAAATTGTCAGTGCTTCCACTATCGATAATCACATCACAGCATTTACCCTCACACTTGCATTGAGTGTGAAACAGGCTCCTCCTTTGTTCAGGTTCGTTCTCACCACTCAACAAGACTCTTCTATTAATTAGCGTTTCTCCTCTTTTAGCATCTTCAGAATTTGATGATCTAGCATCTTCATCTACATGTGCAACTCTGGCCTGGCCTTCATTTCTCCTATCTATTCTACCTTGGCATTGAGGACATTCAAATGCCCTATGACCTTCTTCTCCACAATGAAAACATGTTCCACAGAAGCCACCTCTTCCAGATCCTTGTCCTCTTCCTCTCTGATCTCTATTATTCTGATCCTGGAAGTGATTGGAATTATTTCCTCACTGATTCTGACTACTACTTGCCTCATCCTTCTTTTTTAGATCTTCATTTCGGCCACCATATGATCGTCCACCAGATCATCCATCGCGACCTCTTCCATTTTGTCTGCTCTCAAACTTCTTGTTCAGCTTTTCCTCTACTTTTAGGGTAAACTGGTATGCCTCTTCAATACTGTTCATTCAAACCAGATTCAGCTCCTCCTGAATGCTTGGCCTTAACCCATTAAGGTATCGGGCAACTTTCTCCTTATTAGCTTCCGCATGGCTTGTTCTGATGAGAAGTCGATAGAACTCCTCTGTATACTCCTGAACAGATCTTCTTGCTTGCTTCAAACTCTGCATTTTCTTTAGTAGGTCAAGCTCATAATCAACAGGAATGAACTGTCGCTTCAATTTATCCACCATCCGATCCCATCTCATGATTTTCTCCTTTTCCCTTCTATTTCGCTCCAACTGAATTTCTTGGCACCATATCTTCGCATGACCTTTCAGTCTGGCCTTTGCAAATTTGACCCTATCAAGATCCTCAACATCTTCGTACTCAAAATATTCTTCACATTCATTGATCCAGTTGATCAATTCCTCTGGGTTAAGATTTCCAGAAAATGTAGGAACCTCAATCTTAGGTCTTTTCCCAATCTTGGAAATTGCTCGTAAAAGTCTTTCTTCCTCCTGGTTCACAATTTCAGCTTCTCCTTCTTGATATTCTTCTTCGGCTTCATCCTCGCTTTCATCTCTGACATTAAGATTCATTCCCCTACGAATCTCTTCTTGCAATGCTCGCACTTGTCTCTGCAGCTCTCTAACCTCAGGTGTCACAGCACCAGCTCTTCTGCCATGTTCTCTTCATGGAGGCATTTTCGCGATGCGCGCTGAAACCCTAACCATGGTCATGGTGCAAACTACCTCATAGTCGGTGATCTATTTACACACTCAAGAACACCTGTTTTGATACCACTTGATGAAGGGTGCTCCCCTTAATACCACAAACACATAACAGAAATAGAGAAACAACAACAATAATATGCAAGAATAGAAAATTGGCTTCTTATTATCTCCACAAATGTGGAATTACAAACTTTCAGAATTACAATATGCAAAGCCACATGGGCATTCCCTTACAATATTCTGTAGGACAAAGCCTCGAGTCAATACTCAGATCTACTACCCAGAACTATTCTGAAATGCCTAAGACAATAATACAGCCTTCCTTATATAGGCAATTTTCCACCGCCTGGGAAGGTTCCAAAATTTTAGCCAATAAGGCCGACCAAACTTAGAATTATTTTATTTTACATTTTATTACATTATAGTCGGCTCAAGATAACCTTTGAAACCCGAACAGAAATTTTGAAGAAAATTATTTTTTGCCATTTGAGGTGGCCCAACTTCTGAAGACCATAAGTCATCATTAGTTGACCCGATCGGCTATTATAACCCCATTTTGGAAATGCCACGAAGTGCTCTACAGGCTTGGCCCGCACAAGCGCCCGTCACCCAAATTTTTGACCTCATTCGAGGCCTCTAAAGCCTTCAAAAATGAGTTCAAAGTTTCTGTACCTTGCTGCCAATACTGAAAATCTTCAATATCTTCCAATATACACTTGATCTGGCAATGAAACTTTACTGGCAGACTTATATGACCAAAATGAACCTCTAGGAAAGAAATGAGATCATTCTGAGCACATACAAAAATTACCAAAAATAGTAACTTTCCATAAATAGCAGCTCTGCACAAAATAGCCCTTATTGAATATAAAAATAGAAATATTTTTTTTTTGGGTGATGCAAGATTGCTCTTACACCCAGGATGCTCCTGCATCATAAATATATATAGAGTGAAAATTGTAACATAAAAACAATATACATCTTTACGATCTTATAGTATGTTTTATGTTTACTATGTTGTCGATTTTCTTAGTGTTTTTGTAGGTTTATTTCTATCCTTGGATTAATGTTCTTCCTTCTCAAGTTGTTGATGCCTCCTTTTTTATGAATTTTTTAATGTCATCTTTATGTTAGCTCTATGTCTTTTAGCCTTCCTTTAGTTTTTTTGGCACAAATTTTCTTCAGAAGTGAAAATAGAGAAGACTGATGATCCTAAGAAGAAGAAGAAGATAAAGACGGAAGAAAACACTCCTGTGCCCACACCTACTATTGATTTGGAGTCTACTCCATCTCTTGAGCCTAGCAAGATCCCTAAAAGGAAGAAGCAAATCGCCGCAAGCCATCCATCTTCAAGATCTACAAGAAGCCAAGGCAGAAAATCTCAAGCACCTCCTAAGGTAGGATTTAGACCGAATCTTGAAGTATTGGGAACAAGAGTTGTAGATGAAGGTAGGATTGATCAAATAGGAAAGTTTTATGATAAATATCATGAGATAGATAAATCAAAGATCCATAGTATGATAATCAAACATATGATTAATTTCAAGAAGACTGTATTGGAACTTAAGATAGTTGTTCCTGACTAAGTATGGAATATATTTGATTCTCTGAAGAGATAAGCAATTGAAGAAGATTTCAGGATAAGGGAAAAGACACTAGATGAAAACCTCCCAGTGTGTTCAATTGAACAGAAAACATTGTTGTTGGATTTGGTGAAGCCTCACCTTAGAACCAAGCTGAGAACCTTGAAAATTATGAATAAGGACTATGAGCTTGTTGCAAAGGAGACAAAAAAAGCATTTGAGAAGGTATTTTTGGATAGACACATGTATCCATCTCCTGCACATGCAAACCAAGTTCCCTCTGAGAAAGAAAAAGCAGATGAGATTCCTAATGCACCAATGACAGGTCCACAGGACTCTGTGACTATGCCTGAAGCTAAGGAGGACACTATAATGATTGATAATGTTGAAATATCAATGGTGGCAATAGACAATGAGCTGGACAAGTTTGAGGAAGCATTTGTAAGCACTGAGGAAGTAGAGATTCTATGCGCTAATGAATCTCCTAAGAAGCAAGAAGAAGTGCAAATTGAAGACATAACTGGACAAGAAGAAGAGGAAGAGAAGGAAGATGAACCTGTAGTTGAGCCCTCTGTTGGAATTCCAGTGAAGGTAAAGACTGAAATCATGGACATCACACTCATCACTCCCAAGCCCTCAGTTTCATTGTTGTCAAGTTTGACCCCTAACATAACAAGTTTAGACTAATGGGGAGAAGAAGATCTAATAAAAATAAGTGTGTTAGCAATGGAGAAAGAAAAGGAGAAACAAGTAATGAGGAATCCATTATTTGTTGAATTAGTAAGTAGACTGAACAGTCTACTACCTGAGGACAAGAAAGTATCAAGTGTACATTCAGTGGATGATGTTAGCACCATCTTGACATGCTTCAAAGAAAATTTCTCAAGTCTTGAGGAATCAAAATCCAAGATTACAGAAGAGAAATATCTTAAGAAGAGGCTGAATGAATTGACAGGTAACTTTTCACTTGACCTCAATTCTCTTAAGGTTGGTCAAGCATTGTTGAAGGAAATAGCAGCAAAAGGAAGGAAAATAATTGCTAGTTGTAAGAACAAAGACAAACTGACTGCAGACCTTTCCAAGAAGATTCAGGAAGCAAAATCTATGATGGAAGTAATAAGGAAATTAGTGGAAGATCCATCCATAGATATAAACATGTGCAATAATTTCTACCAAGGACAATTGGATAAAATTGAGAAAGCAGAGCAAGAAATTGCTAAGATAAGGGATAGGAAAACACAGTTAAGACATGCACTTGCACCCTCATTGGATGTGCTCAATCAGAATATCAAGGAGATAGACACTACTATTGTAACATATGATCAAGTTCCTTGTACAAAATTGGAGAAGATGGAGAAGCTAACCTATGCATTATGCACCCATCTTTAGACAGTAGATGCACTCAAGGCATTTTGGTAGCAAGAGATCCAAAACCTTAAGATTGCATACCCAGATGTACTCACTACGTAAGTACTGTAAGTTTCATTTTTGAGCACCTTTGTCATTAATGTCAAAGGGGGAGTAGAGTAATATGGAGTAGTAGAAGGATAGAGTAAAATAGAGATATAAGATAGAGTATATGATGTACAGAAAAAGATAAGGATCTATGTTAGAAAGTTTTTTGTAAAGATGTAGTTTAGCAACTTCACCATATTCCTTTGTTGCCATTAATGACAAAGGGGGAGATTGTTGGAAATTTGACTATACTAGTGTATATGACTAAGATTAGTGTTGTCATTATGGCAACAAAGTCATATGGAGTTTTGGTGTCAGTGCACTTACTCATAAGATTAGAATTTGGTTAAGTATGGAAGATAGGACAATCAGTAAAGTACCTGATGAACAGAGCATCAACACACGTGCGTATGGCCAAGTTTTGGTATGCACCCTTAAAGATAAGCTTTTGAGTATGTAATCATGCTAAGTATAAGAACACATGATTAGATGAGTTAGTATAAAGAAGTTACATCGAGTTGAAGTGACACAGTCAATGAGTGGAAAAATAGAACAAAGCATGCAACCAACAAACAATATTTTGATTAGCAATTATTATTTTGTTTTGTAAAGGATATGCGCTTATTGTATTTATGTTTTAGACTTTTTAATATCATTATATGTAAACACACCTGAGTCAATTCATTTGGAAGCGTTGTATGTAATAGGTTATAGGCTGACTTAGTAAATAGTTTTGGTTGTGCCTATATATAAGACATGCACTTTTGTATTTGAGGGTAATATGATAAGCAAAGATGAAATAGCAGAAGTAGAAGTATGCGAAGAGTAGTAAGAATTTTATAGAGCTTTACAAGAGGTTAAAGAATTAGTGCACAAAAGGAACTAATCAGACAAGAAGTGTCATAACAATAGTTCACCATTGTAGATATAGTGTGTACCTGATATCTAGGAGGTTGTAGCCTTCCTTATTGAGTAGTGAACTCTTAGATAGCGAGTCCTCACCCCTAATAGGGTTTGTTACTTCAAGACTCCTAATAGGGTCTGACCCTTGACAAGGTCATTGTACTAATGCATTGTAATGACTGCTCCTAACAAGGAAAGGGAACATTAACAGGTTCATAATACACAAGTACAATTATTAGTGGGTATTAATTCCCACTAGGGTTTTTCCTTTGGCCAAGGTTTCCTTGTAATCATATCCGGTGTTATGTGTTGTGGTTGTTTACTTTACATGCTTTAATATTCAGTTCATTAATTAAGTTATTGAGTTAAGTTTCAAGTATCAGAAATTAATATTGTAGAACACTGATTCAGCCCCCCCTCTTAGTGTTCCCATTCCTAACAGTAAGAGACCTCCCTAGTATTGCAAAACTAGTTGATACAATATGCAGAGAATGTGTGATGAGAAAGCATGTGAGGAATTCATTCAAAAGTAAGCATAATTTGATAGAGAACAAATTGGATCTAGTGCATACAGACATATGTGGACCAACTCAAACAAGATCATACTACGGTGAAAAGTATTTTATTCTATTTGTTGATGATTATTCTAGAATGATGTGGGTTGTGTTCTTAAGAGATAAATCTGAAGCATTTGAGAAGTTAAAAATATTCAAAGCTAAGGTTGAAAATGAGTGAGGATTAAAGATAAAATATATGAGATCAGACAGAGGAGGAGAATTCACCTGTGACAGATTTTATGAGTATTGTGAAGAATATGGGATAAAGAGACAACTAAGTGCACCTAGAACCCCTCATCAGAATATTGATGCAGTGACATCCTGGCTTATTGCTCAGTGCCTAAAGATTCTGGTAGTCTCGGTAATTGTTTGGTGGAGTTCGGTTACTTGGCTGGTAATCTCAGTAGAAGACTGGCATTTCTCAGTCTTTGATGGTGATTCTCGGTCTAAGTTTGCTAGGCTTCACCGATGGAGCTCGGTGGTCTTGATGGTGATTCTCAATTGGAAGTTTTGGTGGATCTCCATGGATGATGGTTACTCAGTGACTTGGTGGTTTATTTCTTGGTGTTGGTTACTAATGAGGTCTTAGTGTTTATGCCTGTTGCTCAGTTGTTGAAGTGGCTCAGTCACTAGAGGACTCAGTCATTGAAGGGAGCTCGATCATTGAAGGAGACTCAACATTGTTGGTGCTTGGTAATGCTTGGAGAGCTCAGTTGGTGTGGATGCTTGGTGTATTTCCTGATGCTTGGTAGTTTGGCTTACTGACGATTATTCTTGGATATTTGGCTTGTCCAACTGATGCATTTAATCTGGGTTGCATTCCTCGAGTTATGGATTGACCATTGGACATGTGGGGACCTAGATCTGGTGTGTTGCATTATCCTATGTGGATCTGGAGGCCGACTTAGTGAATTAAATATTTGTGAAGTTATTTGTAAGCCAACTGATGTTTGGCATTTAATATTTGTACATTTGGGAACTGACTGACTTTTGGCATTTAATTGTTTGTAAAGCCGACTTATGGCTGGGGTTTAGTATTTAAGTAGATGTTTGGGTAGTTTTTTAGGGGGGAAGTTGGCAATAGAAGATGTGTGGATCTGTGAAAGAAGAGTTAGTAGCTTGTGAGCTTAGGTATTAGAAAGATTGCTTGGAAGTTTGAGTATAGGTTCAGATCTTTCTTGGAGTGCCTACTAGTGTCCTATTGTGTTGTAGACCTGAGCTAGCTGAGAAGTGTGTTGGATCCTTTGTGATCTTGTAGAACTATTTTCTTGCATTGTATTTGGCCATAACCAGGAAGGCCTTATAGCCTGGCACATTGCATGTAATCAATTATTTGATGAAATAAATACATTTGTTTTCTTTCAGATCTAGTTTCTTGTTGTGTATTTCCACTGTGTTGGTGTTGGCTGCAAGGTTAGACCATCCTTAATTGGATTCTCCATCCTTGATTGCATTAGGTGGTATCAGAGTGAGATTTTGATCTTGTTGGAGTAGAAGGTTGACGTAGCAAGGCTGATCTTGCAAAGTTGATCTTGTTGGCAAAGAGATTGTGTGCAATTTGAGTTGCAGATCTGTGACATTGAACTTGTGAAATCATGCCCTAGTTGTTCATGCGAGGTGGTAGGTTGCGATCTGACTTGCATATAGCTTGGAGGTTGTCACAAGGTGGTCGGTGTTAGGGTTTGTTGCAGAAGGTTTTTGAAGATATTTGGAGATGTCTCTGAGAGGATTGGACCTTGGTGATGTGATTTCTGAGAGGTTTGATCGATTAGAAGTGGATTTACTGAACCGCACGGAGAACCAAGTTAAGAACCTTGTGAGAGAAAATGTTGTTGAGATTTGTAGAGCTTACCAGAGTTGGAGTATGCCAATCTGGAGGAAAGTTGTTTGGCCGATTCATAGACTCATTTGTGAGAGAAGACATCTTAACAAGGTTTCTTATGATAGTTCAGAGGTTAAAGAGGTATGTGAAATTGGTTTTGATGGTTAGTTGGTGGAGTCTGACATCAAACTTGCAGAGCAACTTATCTTTGTTGCTAAGTTACTTGTGATTACCGATGATGTTATTGATCTTGTTGAGGCTGGTGAGGAGATTGGTTTTCATGTTTAGTTAGTTGTTCCTGACATGGAAATTGCAGAGCATCTAGTTGTGCTTGATCAGATTGCTGTTGGTGTAGAGCTTCTTATTGTTGAACACCTCAGTGATGTTGGTGTTACCGAGTTTCTTTTATTCTGTGTTGTGGTGCAGATGTTATTTTCTAGTTGCGGACTTGAGTTGTTGGTTGACAGTGATAAGTCTGGTGATGAGATTATGAGATGGGATTCTTCCTTGATCCCTTGTGATAGATTGAAGGCTCAGTTTGTTCAGGATGTTGGACATGATGATTAGTTGAGTTGCAGATTGCTTCTCTTTCCTATGATGGAGTGGAAACCTTTGGTGAAGATGAAGTGGAGTTGGTGTTTTTTAGATGTTCCCTTTGGTGAGAAAGTGTGGGACACACTTTTCTTTGTAACCTAGGAGTCTGATGCAGTGTCATCCTGGCTTATTGCTCAGTGCCTGAAGATTCTGGTAGTCTTAGTAACTTTCTAGTGGAGTTTAGTTTTTTGGATAGTAATCTCAGTAGAAGACTGGCATTTCTCAGTCTTTGATGGTGATTCTTAGTTGAAGTTTGTTAGGCTTCACCGATGGAGCTTGATGGTCTTGATGGTGATTCTCATTTGGAATTTTCGGTGGATCTCCATGGATGATGGTCATTCAGTGACTTGGTGGTTTGTTTCTAGGTGCTTGGTTACCGATGAGGTCTTAGTGTTTATGCATGTTGCTTGGTTATTGAAGTGCCTCAGTCGCTGGAGGTCTTGGTCATTGAAGGGAGCTCGGTCATTGAAGGAGACTTGACATTGTTGGTGCTCGATAATGCTTGGAGGGCTTGGTTGGTGTGGATGCTTGGTGTATTTACTGATGCTTGGTAGTTTGGCTTACCGACGGTTGTTCTTGGAGATTTGGCTTGGCCGACTGATGCATTTAATCTGGGTCATGTTCCTCGAGTTATGGATTGACCATTGGACATGTGGGGACCTAGATCTAGCATGTTGCATTATCATATGTGGATCTGGAGGCTGACTTGGTGAATTAAATATTTGTGAAGTTATTTGTAAGCTGACTAATGTTTGGCTTTTAATATTTGTATATTTGGGAGCCGACTGGCTTTTGGGATTTAATTGTTTGTAAAGCTGACTTGTGGCTGGGGTTTAGTATTTAAGTAGATGTTTGGGTAGTTTTTTAGAGGGGAAGCTAGTAGTAACATATGTGTGGATTTGTGAAAGTAGAGTTAGTAGCTTGCAAGCTTAGGTAGCAGAAAGATTTCTTGGATTGCCTACTAGTGTCTTGTTGTGTTGCAGACCTGGGCTAGCTGAGGAGAAGTGTGTTGGATCCTTTGTGATCTTGTAGAACTATTTTATTGCATTATATTTGGTCATAATTGGGAAGGCCTTACAGCCTGACACATTGCATGTAATCAGTTATTTGATGAAATAAAGACATCTATTTTCTTTCAAATCTAGTCTCTTGTTGTGTATTTCTATTGTGTTGGTGTTGGCTGCAAGGTTAGACCGTCCTTAATTGGATTCTCCATCCTTGATTGCATCAAATATAATTGTAGAAAGGATAAATAATATCATATTGACATAGCACGCACCATCATGATAGAAGGAAAAGTTGCACAAACCTATTGGAGAGATGCGGTCAATACATTAGTCTATACTATCAATAGAATTCAATTGAGGCTAGACACAAACAAGACACTTTATGAGCTATAGTTTGGTAATGTACCTACTATGAAATACTTCAAAATCTTTGGAAGAAAGTGCTACATCAAGAGAGATGAAGCTATTGGCAAGTTTGATGCAAGAAGCGATGAAGGTATTTTTCTTGGTTACTCTACTAAAAGAAAAGCTTATAGATGTTATAACTGAATATTGAAGAAGATCATTGAAAGTTCTCATGTGAATATTGATGAGAAGTTTATGATTCAAGAGAGATATCATGATTATGCACCTATGATTGAAGAAGAACCTAGACCTACCAATAGTGAAGTAGTTGTTGAAGAAATGTTTGACAAAATTGATGTTTTATTCAATGACCCTGAAACAAGTGAAGAAGAAACACAAAAGACAAATGAGAGAGTCACACCTAATGTTCCAAAATTCACATCTAGATACCATTCAAAAGAAGACATCATTGGAGATCAAAACAAAAAAGTCATGACAAGATCAAAAGCAAAGAGTTCAACATTTGATGAAGCAGTATGTTTACATTCACAAATTGAACCCATAAGTGTTGAAGATGCATGTAATGATTCAGATTGGCATGAAATAATGAAAGAAGAGCTAGGTAAAATAGTTAAGAATGATACATGGGAACTAGTCCCTAGACCTAGTGACAAAAATGTGATTGGAATCAAGTGGATATTTAGAAATAAAATGAATGAAGAAGGTACAGTGGTAAGAAATAAAGCAAGACTAGTATGTAAAGATATGCACAAAAAGAAGGAATTGATTACTTTGATACATTTGCCCCTATAAGCAGATTGGAAGCCATAAAGTTATTTTTAGCCTATGCTATAATCAAAGACTTTAAGGTATATCAGATGGATGTCAAGTCAACATTCTTGAATGGAGAGTTGAAGGAAGAAGTATACATAGAGCAGCCTGATATGGTATGCATATTGAAGAAAGCCCTCTATGGACTCAAGCAAGCCTATAGAGCATGGTATGAAAGACTAGATGGTTACTTAACTAAGATTTGATTCAAGAAAGGAGTAGTAGAATGTAACTTATTCATAAGAGAGACACCTAGAGGATTATTGTTAGTTTATATTTTTGTTGATGACATTATTTTTGGTGGTAATGACAAGCTTAGTGCAGAATTTGCTAAATAGATACAGAGAAAATTTGAGATGAGCATGATTAGACATATCAAGTACTTTTTGGGATTGAATGTGCAACAAACAGACACATGTATTTTCATTAATCAATCTAAGTATGTGAATGAGATATTGTAGAAATTCAAGATGGATGATTGCAAGCTAGTAAGTACTCCTATGATAATAGGAAGAAAGCTTTCAAAAGAAGATGATTGTACAATAGTTGACAAGACTATGTATAAGTTTATTATTGGTAATCTCATTTATCTTACTCAATCTAGACTAGATATTTCCAATGTAGTTGGTATTGTTGGAAGATTTGCAAAAGAACCTAAACAAAGTCATCTTATGGTAGTAAAGAGGATATTAAGATATTTGAAAGGAACTGTAAACTATGGTTTATGGTATCCTAAGTCGATGAATGTAGAACTTCATGTGTATACAGATGTAGATTGGGCAGGTTGCATTGCTGATAGAAAGAGCACATCAAGAGGAGAAATATTTCTTGGAGATAGACTTGTTACTTGGACAAGCAAGAAGCAAAATTATATTTCTCAATCCACAACAAAAGTAGAGTATGTGGCAACAACATTAAATTATTCTACAATTGTTTGGATCAAGCAAATGATAAAAGATTTTGGAATTCAGATTGATTATCCTATTGTTATTCATTGTGACAACACTAGAACTATCAATATGTCAAAGGACCCTATGATGTATGCAAAGACAAAACAAATTGAGATAAAATATCACTTCCTAAGAGAGAAAGTTGCAGAGAAAGAAGTGAAATTGGACTATGTGAGTACTAAAGAATAGTTAGCAGATATATTTACAAAGCCTTTACTGAAGGATACATTTGAGTATCTCGGGGAGAAGCTGGGAGTAATTCCCTTCCCTGAATTTGATTAGAGTTTGTAGAAGTGCATCAGTCCTTAGTGACTAATGAATGGTTGAATACTCTACTTCAGGAGTAGGACCAGCGCTTTTTTGTTTTTGGTACCCTTTTCCATTGATGTCAAAGGGGGAGTAATACATAGTCATGAAAAAAAAGGAAACCAAGCATAAAGAAGGAGTTTACAGAAAATAAGCAAGAGAAGCATGAAGTAAGGGGGAGCATATAGTAAGAGATGCATCACTTCGAGGATTCATCCTTGGGGGAGTTTTGTTGAGGAAATGGAAAAAGTTATAAAATAATTGTACTTTTGGATTAGTGGTGTTTTTCATTCCATATGTTGCCATTAATGCCAAAGGGGGAGATTGTTGGAGATTTTCCAACAAGCCAGTGTTGACTGTATGTTTGTCAATGATGACAAAATATGGTAAGTAGTGTGTGTGGAAGCCTTATGGAGAGATCCTTGAGCATATGGTTCTTAGATATGTTATTAGCATGATATCATAGTCGTAGAGTTTGATTCTGAGTGAAGAGAGTTATACAGTTGTTTGTTTCAGTAGTGTTCCTGACAGGTCCTAGGAAGAGTTATGTATGTGATTTGTAGTATGGTTATGATGGAGCCTTATGCATTTATATTTATGTTGTAGACATATTAGTGAAGCTATGTTCATGGACAATATAGGTTGAGTTATGATGTTTGCATTTGCTAGTTACAGTTTCTTGAGTTTATTTGATGGAGTTGACATTGTTTATATTGTTGTAGTAGTTGCACTTATCATTTTGATATGTGTGCTTGGTATTGTGTTTGGATAAGAGTTAAGAATGTTTGGCTAAGAGCACATAACATATTTCATCATGAGAAGAAAGTTCCAGTTAATTTGGTAGAGCCGACTATGTGAAGCGATGCGTCTACTCATATTGGGTTGCATGGTCTTATTTGTGTTGCGTGCTTAGTATAGCCATTGGAGATGTTGTTGGAGAGTTATATTGTTTCTCTAATATGACTTCAAGGAAGTTCTAACTAGCTGACTTGATTATATAATTTGGAGAAAGATACTTATAGCCAGTCAGTTATGATCGCTAAGTATGACGGACAATTGAAAGATAAGAGCAGAGTAGAAGGTGAAAAGTATTGAGCCATCAGTAGAAGGTCTATGTGAAAAAGAAGAGAGTTCATGCTATTCATTGGAACTGATCAAGACAATAGGTCTAACTCATAGTTCACCAAGATCCAGATATAGTGTGTATATGTTGTGCAGAAGGTTGCAACCTTCACCATTTGAGTAGTGAGCTCTTGGATAGTGAGTCCTCACCCCTTACAGGGTTATTTTTAAAAGACTCCTAATAGGGTCTGACCTTTGACCAGGTCACTTTACTTCATGCATTGTAAAGATCAACTCCTAACAGGGTTGTAAGATCTTCTAACATGGATCATTATACACTAGTGCAGTTTATAGTGGGTGCTAATTCCCACCGAGGTTTTAACCTATTTGGTTTCCCTTTAACAAAAATTATGGTGTTGTGTTAAGTGTTATCTTATTGTGTATGTGCTTAATATTCTTTTGTACTTAATTGGATAAAGAATTGAATCTTGTAGATAACTGATTCACCCCCCCCTCTCAGTTATCTCTTGGGACTATTACTAACACTATTAAACTAGTACTCAGTAGCTCTCAATCTCTGACTGTTTCTCAATACTCTGTTACTCGGTAGCTTCACTACTTGTTCACCTTTTGCTCTAATCTGCTTCATACATGAAATCTCCAATTACTCTCTATGCATGCATATGGGACCATGATGATCTTCATACTCTAATCTTCTTATATACAATTTTGAAGTGGCACTAGATCTTCTAGAATTTTCATTTCAAGTGGTACTAGCATTGGGTATACTTCCTATGTATATTTCATCCTTAATTTTAATTTTCTAATCTCACCTTGTAATCATGTGTAATAATTTGATTTCAGTCTCCAATGTTCTGCTATACAATCTCCTTGAGATTGGTAAACCATTTTCTGATCGGTGTCTAGGTTCAATGTACTTAGAAATCTTCTTGTGTCAGCTCGTTCTGCTTGGTAACATGTTTTCCTTAACTTGGTAACTACCTTCTCTTCTCCGTTTGGTGTTCAGTATAAATTTCTTCTTAGTGCTCAGTTCTTCCTTGTTCATTGTCTATACCTGCTTCTTCTTTACTAAAATTTCCAGTTTACTTATTCTTTTACCAATTGACTTTCTCTACCTTACTGACTCATCTTTTCTCTTTATCGAATGAATTTGACAAACATAATAACTTCCTCATAACTAATGCCAACAAAATAAACTCTCAGGACTGATATCAATCTCACCCTTTGACATTAGTTTTCTAGGTTTGTTAAAAACCTTCAAAATCTTCAAAGTCATTAAACAAAATCCTATCTTGGTCTATTTCTTCTTCCTCGATAAAACTTATTACTCTCCTTGAAGTAATAACTTTGATACATCTCCATACTATACACATAATCTTTCTCTTTTATATCTATTCTCCTTATAAAGCAAAAATCTTATATGTATTTCCCTCTTTTTTAGTTATATATATATATATATATATATATATATATATATATATATATATATATATATATATATATATATATATATATATATATATATATATATATATATATATATATATATATATATATATATATATATATATATATATATATATATTCCCCCTTTTTAAAAAAAAATGCTAAAATACTTACTTACTGCTTATCCGATTTGGGGATGTTGTCAAAATTACTTTGATACTTCTCTTGTGCATCCTTGAATGATGCCTTATAGGTATCCTACAATGTTTGCAACACTATTATGTGGTCACTGATATCAGTTGTAATACTAATCATGTTGTCCATAGCACTCACATCTAGTGTGCTAACTAAGTCTTTAGCCTTCTGAATTTGCCTCTGTAGTGATTCAATACTTGGTATCAAAACTATTTGGAGTTCTAATAGATCCATCTTGATCTTATTCTCTTCATTTCTTAATTCAAATTTCACCGCCATCAATTGCTTCATCTTCTTATAGTATTATGTGTTTTCCTTCGGTTTGGTGGAAATCTTGGATAATAGCTTGGTGAGCTCTTTTTCCACATTACTATCTTTTTCCTTTATCTCCTTAGTAAAATTTGAAAATAAAAAAATCTTTTGAAATAAAGAAAGAATGGATTGAAACTCTTGTTCCAATGTAATGATTAACTCTCATTGAGTTACCTTGTCTAAAGAAACTGATTGAAGACCTTCTTCAATCACCTTGGTCTCCATATTTTTCTTATGAACTTTCAGCTTGTACTCGGTAGTGTTAGTTCTTAGCTAATTCATCTAGTTGACAAGTTCTCTCAACTAACTATATATGTATGCTTTTTGATTGATTGTAGCCTTAGGTACAATTTCATTCTAAATACTCTTTATCTACTCCAACACATCTATTTTCTAGTTTTAGCTAGGAGCTTACCTTGTCCAGCTTTCCTTTTAAATAAGTCACTGAACTCAGAGAGTTCCTTCAGGCTCATGGTTGTGTAATCAACCTTCGGTATAAAAATGACTTCATTGATATCAACTTCCTTTTCTACTTTTATCTTATTATATTTTCCATTTGAACTTGATGCCTTTTTTGCATCAAATTCAGTTGAAGTCTCATTGGTTTTATCTTCCTTCTCCTTCTTCTACTCCTCTTGTTTCTTCTCTTGTATTTCTTCCTTCTTTTCTTGTATTTCCTCTTTCTTCTCTTCTACTTTCTTTGTCTCTTTTACCTCTTCTTTCTTTTCCTCTGGGTCCCATTGTCCTATAGTCTTGGTGGGGGTCACTGACTCTTGATTCTGACCATGAGTTGATTCAATCTCTATATTTTTCAACTTGGTCTCTTTATCATCAGTGTCTTTGGCAAGCTCGATAGGAGTCTCAGCTTCTGTAGGTGCAACATCATTCACCTCTATCTCTAGAAAATCCATTACTTGAATAATTACAGGCTCTTTTGTCAATAACCTTGTAGTGGTTGAATCATCTATAACCATGACTTTGGTCTCTATGGCCTTGGTTGCCATGATATTTTCATCTTCTTTAACTATTTTATCAAGATCTTGTTTGGTAATGTCTTCTATTATTACTTCTTCTTGATTTTTTATCAATCCAACTGGTTTGGAATTATCTTCTTGATCTTCAACTCCAATTTTTTTTCGTTCTACAGAAAAGATCTTTCTCCAAAGATCATCGATGCATTTTTGTACTTGTCCTAATTGAGAAACCATAATACTTAATGCTTTTCCTTTTACCATAAATCTTGCCGAATACTCTTTGAGTGTTTCCTTTATTCCTCTTTTTGTTAAGTCTGGTACTGTGATTGCAAGTGACCTCTCTCTCATTTCTTTTTTAGAAGCAAGGGCATATTGCCATATGTCATCTATTTTTTGATATATTTCTCCTTCTAAATATTCTGCCACTTCAACTAGTATCATCCTGAATTTGTGCAGTGTGGTAATAGTTGTTTCTTCAATTTTATCCTTTTCCTCATCAGTCCTTATTTTATACTTTAGCTATTACATAACCTTCAGTCCACCATATCTTTCAAGTGTCTTGAGAAAATCATCAAGACTTTTCAATTTTTTCTCAGTGCAACCTTAAATTGTGATAAGTCATCTGACTCAGTATCACTCTTTTATCAATTTTAACTTTCTTCTTGGCCTCCCAGTGGCCTTATTTTCTCTAACAAATGTTTTTTTCTTTACTGGTTTAGCTTCAACTTTCTTCTTTCCTTTCGGTATAGAGGTAGACCTTTTAGATGGTCTTAAAATAGTTGGACTAGGGTTTCCTTATTAACTTTTATTTTCTTCGCCTTTATCTTTGAAGGCTCAACAATTTCTTCAACTTCTTGAACGTCAACAATACCTAAACTCTCAAAGAAAGCATTAATCATTTTACATGAACATTTTCTTATAGCTTCCAGTATCAATATTCCTACCCTTATTTTCTTCTTAACCTCTTCATAGGTTCCATACCGAATTGAACTTCTATCAATCAGTTTCTCCAATAGTCCTTTAATTTGTAAATTGGCTTCATCTATATTCATTTCATATCCATGTTATATAGCTAAGAGGGAGGGGGGGTGAATCAGTTAAGTCCATTTATCCTATAGTCCCAAACACTCTGTGATGTATAAAACAATTTTTTCAAATCAATTAATCAACTCGGTAAAACTTTAACTGTGCCTTTTTATTCATTTATTGAATACCAGTAATTAACTAGTGAATATACTGATCAAACTAGTAAATGTAATGTGTAAAGAAAAATAACAATTCATCACATCCATACACATATAACACTTTGATTTTTACATGGAAACCCTGTTAGGAGAAAAACCACCTAGGATCGGTAACCCAGAATAATTTCACTCTTATGAAGTGAGCTCGGTTAGGAACCAACCTTGTTAAAGGTTACAATAACACACTGTAAGGTGTGACCTAGTTAGATGATTTATTACTGGCAGTTCTCCATGACCAAACATTTACTATGCGGTCAACATGAAAAGAATCAACATTCATTGAATGCCATAATGAAATAAAAAGACTGTTAAGTCCCACTCAGTTAAGAGGTTTATATATAGAAATGGTTAGTGTAGACACCTAAAAATCCTTTAGAAAATAAGAATATTTTTATTTTCTGAAAACCCCTGATGGCATCATCATTTATTAATTAAATAATTAATTAATTAATTAATTAATTTTTATGGCATTAAATCCTCCTATTTTAATTAAACATCTTTAATTAAAGAATCCTTCCCCAAATCATTTAAATCAAATTGGAATGGTTTTCCCTTATTTATTAATTATTAATTGATAAATTGACCAAAAATCCTTTAAATAAATAAAACATTTATTTAAATCCTAAAACCTTGGAAATCTTCTAAAAATCTCTAACCTCTTCTAGAATTTCCTAATCTCACTCTAAACCCAATTAAAAGGTGATTCCTACTCTTTTTAGCCTAAACCCTTCAACCTTTGACTTTGGGTCAAAACCCCTCATAAATGAGCCTTACACATTCATAAATGCCTCTTACACCCTCATTAAGGCTCTTACAGCCTCATAAATGAGACTCGTGTCTCTTCTTCCACCCTTGTCCCCTTGCACACTTTCCTAGTGTTGCTCGCACATGTGTGAGAAACCCTAACCCAAGGTCAAACCTTACCATTCCCCTAACCTTACCCCAAACTCTACCCCAAACCTTACCATACCCTTAACCTTACCCCAAACTCTACCACAAACCTTACCTCTAACCTTAACTCCACTTCCTAACCCAAGCCCTTCCTCAAATCCTATAAATACCCTCCTCTTCCAAGAGAAACACACCAATTCACATCTTTTACATTGAGTAGAGTTATAATGTTAGATTCATTCTAGATCATAAGAATTTTAGCATATTTGTTAGATTTTATGTTTTCTAAAACACATCATAGGATAGCTTAATGGAATGAAAATATTTCTTTGCTAATTTTTTCTAATCATTTATGCATCATATCAAATCCTTTTAGAATGCATTAGGAACAAGCTCTAAGTGCTTAGAGAGCACACCCACATCCCTCTCATTGAAGAAAATCAAACAATGCTTGAAGCATCTATTTTGGCTCAATCTTGAGGTGGCTTGTTTTTGTTTATGTCTATGATTTGAACTAATATACATGTTTTAATCTAATTTTTGCATGTTTAAAGCCTTCCAAGATAGGTAACAGATTCAAAATCATAGCTTACATTCTGGCACGCCTGGTGGGACGCACTTCACGGGTTCATTTGACAACATTCTGATAGGTTTTGGAGTGATTTCTAAATTTTCAAGCTTGAAGGTGGAGGGGGTGTTGTGAATCTTCTTCCTCTTCTTAGTCTTGTTATTCTTCTATTCCATCTACTCCTTCTTCTAGTAGGATCTTAACGTTGGAGATTTGCCAGCAAGCTAGAGCTGACTATATGTTTGTCATTGATGACAACATATGGTAAGAAATGTGTGTGGAAAGCCTGATGGAGAGAGCCTTGAGCATATGTTGCCTAGATATGTTATCAACATGATATCATGAGTGAAGAGGTTGATTTTGAGTAAAGACAGTTATACAGATGTTTGTTTTAGTAGTGTTTCTGAACAGGTCCCAAGAAGAGTTCTGTATGTGATTTTCAATACGGTTGTGGTGGAGCCTTGTTCATTTACATTTGTGTTTTAGACATGATAGAGAAGCTATGTTCATGGATGTAGAGTTAGTTGTTTAGTACAGGTTAAGTTATGATGTCTGTAGTTACCAGTTATAGTTTCCCAAGTTTATTT
This sequence comes from Chamaecyparis obtusa, assembly GCA_027943335.1. NCBI lineage: Eukaryota > Viridiplantae > Streptophyta > Pinopsida > Cupressales > Cupressaceae > Chamaecyparis > Chamaecyparis obtusa. The sequence continues at coordinate 343,313 of BSBK01009351.1, read as the reverse complement.
GGAGGAGCTGATAGTGTTCAAAGAGTTTCAGCAGTTGTGCTTATCATTATGATATGCATGCTTAGTATTATATTTAGAGAAGAGTTAATAAAGTTTGGGTAAGAGCACATGACATAATTCAGCATGAGAAGAAAGATTCAGTTAATTTGGTGGAGCTGACAGTGTGAAGCGATGCATCTACTCATATGGAGTTGCACTGTCATAATTTGTGTTACGTGCTTAGTATAGTTGACTGAGATGTTATTGGAGAGTTGTATTATTTCTCTAATATGATTTCAATATGGTTCTAATAGGATGACTTGATTATATCATTTAGAGGAAGTCATTTGTGATTGCTAGGTATGGCATTTAGTTGAAAGATAAGAGCAGAGTAGAAGGTGCGAAGTGTTGTGCCATTAGTAGAAGGTCTATGTGACAAAGTAGAGAGTGTTTGCTATAAATTGGAACTCATCAAGACAATAGGTCTACTTCATAGTTCACCAAGATCAAGATATAGTGTGAATCTATTAAACAAAAGGTTGCAGCGTTCACCCCTTTGAGTAGTGTTCTCTTGGATAGTGTGTCCTCACCCCCAACAGGGTTAATTGCAAAAGACTCCTAATAGGGTCCGACCCTTGACCAGGTCACTATACTTAATGCATTGTAAAGATCAAATCCTAACAGGGTTGTAAGATCTTCTAATAGGGATCATAATACTCTAGTGCAGTTTATAGTGGGTGCTAATTCCCACCGGGGTTTTTACCTATTTGGGTTTCCCCGTAACCAAAATTGTGGTGTTGTGTTAAGTGTTCTTATATTGTGTTTATGCTTAAATGTTCTTCTGTACTTAATTGGATAAAGAATTGAATCTTGTAGATAAATGATTCACCCCCCCTCTCAGTTATCTCTTGGGACTATTCCTAACACTTAAGCCTATTCTTCACAAATAATCCATAAAGAGGCACTTCCACGAAAAAATTTGTAACTTTTGCATACGAGCTCCATTTTTGACAATTCAAAAAGCATTGGAAAAATGATTGAGAGGTCTATCATCACATATAGGAGAGAAGGCTTGCATCCCATGTTCCAAGATCACATCTGAGGTTTCTCAGGTCACATTTGGTATAGTGTCGCATCCAATTAAATTGAGGATTGCATCCTATGTTCTAGGATTGCATCTGGGGTCTACTGGATTTCTTGGATCGCATCTGAGGTCCCATTAGGTAAAAAATTGTATCCATTTAAATCGAAGATCACATTCAGGGTTTCCTAGATCTCATCTCGGGTTCCAAAAAGATCATTTCAATTTGGGGTTAAAAATGAACAAGGCAAAAATCTACACACTTTATTTTGGTGTTTAAAATTAACCTCAAAATCACTTTTGAATGTCTAAAAGCTAAGAAAATATCTCAAAATCCTAAAACAACTCAAGTCATTCTTAAAAATTGATCCTAAAAAAGAAAAAACACACTTTCTAAATTTATTCATTTGGCTAAAAAGAACCATCATGTTTTTCAAAACTTCATGCAAACTAGGAACACTTGAACTTATTGGTGTTTAAAAAGAACCACAAAAATGCATATCATCTCTATTTTTGCTTCCTAGAGAGGCTAAAAAGTTTTCAGTCCTAAAGCATTGATCTTGATACAAACAAAGGTTATGTTGAAATTTTTTTGAAAGTTTCTACAATTTTCATGCATAAAATCAAAGCTAGGAATCTTCATTTGTCTCTAAAAAATGGATTAAAACATCAAATCTTGAATGCCTTTAAGAAAAATTGAATTCAAAACAAGAAAGGAATTTGGTTTCAATTTCACTCTTGAATGTCTTATTTGAAATCACAAAGCAATTTCTCTTTTCAAATCAAGTTCAAAGAAAAAAAAAAACAACTCTTGAATGCCAGTATAAAAAGTGCAAGTCTTTTTCAAAGCTTGTTGTGTCTTCAAAAGAAAAAATCAAAACCTTAAACTCATGTGTCTTCAAAACTTTCATTTCCAAAACTCACATAATCAATTTGGGAAAGAAAAAACTTCTTGGTGTGTTTATCAAAAGATTTCCATTCTGCAAGACCCTTGATTAGATAGGTGACGTAAAGTGAATTAACCTTGGACTAGTTCATTCACTTTACTTCTAGAGAGGCCTACCTAGAGAGAAAAGTGTTTCTTCTTTGGAGAATGACCTCAAACTGGTACCTTCCCCAGCCAGTATAGAAACAAAGCATTGAGAAAACTCTCGCTTCATCCCCTCAAGCTTAGGTGATGTGTGTTGATGGTAGCCTGAGGTAGGTGAATATTCCTACTATTTTAGCATGGTCAGCTAGGCTCTTAAGTGAGTCACGTGCGTACAAACCGATTGGGAAGACTCCATGGAACAACTACAAACCTATTAATCAGAAGCTACCTGATCTAAATATGAAGGTATCACAATCTTTGTGCAAGGATTAATCCCTGTGGTTTCTGAAATCACCTTAAGATACTCACCATATGTATCCCTCTTTTGGGGTATCAAGCTGTGAGCAAAGATTCTGATACCAGCCTTGTCCTTAGATAGTTCTGTTTGAAGTGATTGCAAAGTTCAAAGCTTAGTGAAAATACTTGTCAGAATATACACCTTTCAAAGATTTATCAGATTCAGTGGTCCAATCATTGCTTGTATCTCACAAGGTTTCCTTGGCCCTTGTCGGGGTTGTTTTTAGAGTTTTTTTTTTCAAGGTAGTTCTTTTCCATCAAGACATCAAAAAACTTGAGCCAAAATCTTCAAAACAAAAGCCTTGCAGAAGTGAAGAAAAGAGCTAATTCAGTGATGAAGGAAGACTTGTGAGTACAAAGATCTGGAATTGTGATATTGTGTAGCAGAGAGTGTAGTTTTGGCATAGTGTGAAGGAGGTAATATATTTCATATTATTCTGTTGAATAATTCTAAGATCTTTTGGATAGTGGGTTCAGAGATCTTGCCTTGAAGCTGTTTGGGCAGTGAGTCCTTCTGTCTTCCATAAACTCTTAATCGGGTTAGAATCTTTTAACAGGGATTCAAAATCTCCTAACAGGGATTTATATGTACTGAATGTATTTCATAAGACTCCTAACAGGGTCCATCCTCTAACAAGGAACTTTCATTTTAGTGCATCATTTTGTGGGCATCATTCCCACCGAGGTTTACTCTTTTCAAGAGGCTCCCTAGTCAACATATCTTGTGTTATTATGCAATTGTGTATGATTATCTTTCTATGGTTGATCAGTACATTGATTACATTGTTTAAAGTAGTTGAATGGATAAATTATCTAATAACTGATTCACCCCCCCCCCTCTCAGTTATCTTGGGGATCTTTACTTTCTAACAGCCTACTTGTCCTTGTAAAGCCTCATCATCTCAAGCAAGAGATTGGAATGCATTGATAAGAAACTTGGTAGCCAAAGATCATTAGTCTATCTTAGGTTGACCAATCCACTTTGATCCTACACCAGGAAGTAGCATCTCATTTGACCGACATTTAGTAACCTTCACATCATCCCACCAATCCTCCACCAAATCTTGATCCAAATCAGAGCATACCACCAATCCTTCATCATCTTTCATCCAAATTAGAGCATCCTACCAAATCCTTCACCATCCTATCATCGTTCAAACATTGATCCAAATCCTTGCATCATATTTTAGAAATCCATCATCCTTAGAGTCTTTTAGGAACATCTTGCATCCATCCAACATCTGCATCTTTAGATCTGCATTCCATGCCTGTTGAGACAAGATCTAGGAAATGAAGGAATATGGATCCTTATCAGATCACTAGCTCATCCAATCCCAACATTTCTACCACTGTGGTGGTAGCTTACAATCCCTAGATCCAATAAACTGGTAATATATGGGATGATCCCAATATCCCCCTGACTTCTTTTGTAATGGAAACATTCATGAATCACTCAGGGAATGCACAAATATTTAGTGCGCTCATTGCTCAGAATCAAAAAAACATGTTGGAAAAATTCACACATGAGGGTACTCCCATTCCACCATATCTCTAACCTTGCATTCCCATAAACACCATCCAAATCCCAGTAGAGGCATACACTCCCATCATCCAACAAATGCCTAATCCTACCTTGCAAATATCTCAAGAGACCTCCACCATTCCCCTATTTTTGCAAAGCAATTTCACGAGTCCTACAACACACGTGACACAATCCACTCCATTTCCTATCATGGGCACACCATCATCTTCCATAGTAGCTCAAGCCATTGTTCATATGCAAATCTTTTCACAAAACCAACCCCCACCTCCCACACAAACCTTTACACAAGAAATTCCTCCACCTCCCATGGGCCAAGTGACATCATCTTTTCTGGGGGCAATGCAATCATTCCCCTTCTCCCCTCTACAAGCTTCTGCATCCATGCCATCATTTTCGAGGGAAACACAATTGTTTCCCTCTTTCTCCCAATAGGCCTCTACATCAATATCATCTTTTCTTTAGGCAATCCAATCATTCCCCTTTCATACTCAACAAGCTTCCACATCAGCATCACCTTTCATGTGGGGAGCACAAGCATCTTCTTCTACTCCCCAACAAGCATTTACCCAAGCACAAACCCAACAAGCTACATTCACAATAGGCATGCGTTCCATGGGCTTTTCAAATCCACCATTTACCTCCTAGACCCCCATTACATCTACATTTCTGACATCCTTCACATCACAACTCCCACCATGCACTGGTTCTCATTAGGGCCTCACCCAAGAAGAAATGCAAGCCTTAGGCATACCAACCCACTCTCTCACATCCATGCTTGAAAATTGACAAGCCACATTCCCTCAAGCAACACAACAACAACCATCTCAACCTCCTCCGACTTCATCCTTCCCCCCATTCAAAAACTATCTATTCACACAACCTAATGCTTCTCAACAAGTTCCACCACCTCAACAGCAAAGTTCATCTCACCTTGCAATCTATCTTGCTCAACTACCTCCTACTTCCAACTTCCCAACATCTGTTCTACCCTTCAGTAATGCAGGCATGCACCCAACCTACATCAACCAAGTGCAAAGCCAAGTGCATCAAGCACCATATTATCAGCAAGTGACACCATTACATCAACCTACCCCATTGCAGTAATACTTCCCTGCACAACAACAGACTCCTATCATTCCCCAGCAGCAACAAGCTTCCTTCAACCCATTGCAACAATAGTATCCTATCATCCCCTAGCAACAGCAAGTAGTTCCATATCCTCCACAACAATACTCTCCCACACCTCAGCAACAATATCCTCCCCAACAATTGTCATCTCTAAATCCATTCTAATTCACCTATCTTGCTAGGAAATCTTCATATCCCACTCCACAATATCCACCTCAAAATCACCATTATTCACCAGCACCACTAGATCCTTTGGAAATGGGAGTACCCGCTCCAATGTCAATCAATGCCAAGTGGGAAGAAATGAAGAATTCTCTTATGGAACTCAAAACTGGCACAAAGAACAAAACCTTCAAGTTTGAAGAGGTGTGTCCCTACCGATTTGACCGATCAATCACATCTGTTCCTTTCCCTAAGCACTTCAAGACACTAAAATTTGATAAATATCAAGGGAAAGAAGACCCTATAAACCACATCAAAGAATTCTATATGGCATGCCAAGAGGTGGCTTATAGTGATAATTACCTTTTATGCCTATTCCCCAAAAGTTTGGGAGGAACTGCTGTTGAGTGGTTTTACAAGATACCCTGTGGGACCATCACAACTTTTTCCAAGATCTTTGAGAAGTTCATTGCCCAATATGTCCATAATGTCGAAAGTGAGTTGACCTTGATTGACCTTTTAAACTCAAAGAAAAAAGGAGAAAGCTTAGAAAACTAGTTGCAACGATGGTAGAAACTCACTACGAGGTTATCGTATCAACCCCCCGAGAAGCATCTAACCAAGATTTTCATCAAGAATCTACATCCCAAACTATCCCACTTCATGAGGATGAACTACATCTGAACAAATCAACATATCAAAGGCAAGGGGATAGATATTGAAAGAGGTCTCCTAGATGAGGGAACAATTCGACATCATAAAGACAATTCCCATAACAAATCTAGCAATGATAAACCTCGTTACTAGAATTGTAACAAACACACTGTCACTAATGGAGCCACAGACACTAAGCATGTCCAAATCATTGTGGTTAGACCTACACCAACTCTTTCATACCAACATCAACAAGCGCCATCTATCAACAACCTCTGCAACAATACCAATAGCAATAACCTTAGATCCCTCAGCAACCCATGCAGAACTATCAGCAAAAAGTGCATCAAGCCTATCAAGGCAATCCAACCAATCAGGCTAATTCCATCTCCACTACTCCCAATCAAAATAGACCTAGAGCCCAGAATCATAAAAAAAGAACCTTCACACAACTTGGTGAACCTCTGGATGTTATATTTCACTGAATGGCCAAGACCAATCTGATCATGTACCCACCAACTCAATAGTTTGATGATGCCACTCCTAAGTCCAACTGGTATAAAGATCACGAGTATTGTGATTATCATCATGTCAAAGGACACACTACCTTAAGGTGTACAAAGTTAAATCATTACATCCAAGATCTCATTGACAGAAAGGAGATCCAAGTGGACACACCTGCACAAGTCTCACCTGATGCCAACCTACAGATCTATCAAAACATGTTCCCACAACACAATGCTGGGAAGAACCAAGCCAATGCTAATCCTCCTAATTAGAACCAAGGAAAAGACAAGGAATGTAATCATGCTAATCACAAATCCTATACAACTACCCATATCAACTATGACAAGTTTGTTGGATGCATAACCCAAGTCAAACCCATAGTCAATGTCATCCATGTCAAAGGAGCTGATAGTCAGTGTGCAGTCACCACACGAAGAGGCCAGATAACTATCATCGATGCCACTCCAAGGATAGCACACAATGCACAATACAACCTCATAGAAAATATTGGGAATACACCAGCCCAAATCTCCATCCTCAACCTTCTTCGCACTTCACCCATCCATCAAGAAATCCTAAACTGAGCTCTTCATGAAGCACAAGTCACCACAAATATAAATACTATCCAATTCAGGAACCTCATGTGACACCTATCAGGACCATGTGCTCTTTCCTTCAATCCATCTGACATACCAACTATTGAGCCTGACCACAATCTCCCTCTCTGCATCACTGTCGTGGTCAAATATTTTTCCATAAAAAGGGTCATGATAGATAATGGCTCCACCCTAAACTTGTGTACTCTCAAACTCATTCAGCATATAGGGTTCACAGAAGCTGATGTATCACATGAGGTAATCACCATCAAGGCATATGATAACTTGGAGCGTACCTCTTAAGGTACCATTCTTTTTCCTATCTAGCTAGGCCCAGCAACTCAAGATACCATTTTCCATGTTCTTGATCTTGACTTACCATTCAACATTCTCCTTGGCTGACCATGGATTCATTCCATCAAGGTTGTACCATCTACTTACCATTAGTGCATCAAATTTTTGCATCAAGGCACTAAGATTACCATCCATGCAGACCCCCAACCCTTCATATACTATTGTGTGATGGAAGTGTCATTCCCTCATTCCACTCATTTTCCTAGAACTGACATTGGTACTTCTATTTCCAACTAGTCTCGATCCCATTTCGATCCAAAGACTATCCTCACCTCCACTCTCTCCTCCATCAAGATAAAAAACTAGAGCTACAATGAATACATCTTACATGATGCATTTGCAGTTGGGGTCCTCCCACTTGATCCACATACACAAAGTCACCTGAATCACTAAAGCAAGCCTAATGAGGCCAAGCATGAAATCAAGGAGATGGGAGCAATGACCTTTATTTCCCATGGAAACATAGATAGTCAAGAGATGGACCTTGACATCAATCAGTGGTTGTATAGAGATCCCCCACCACCTAACATCCAACTCTATAGCTACTTCAAAGACAAGTATCCACAATCACACAATTATGCCACTAAGAAATGGAAATATTAAGGTAGTGGTCTAGGACCACAAGAAGGAGGAAGCAAAGATATGATCACAACATCCAAAAATCAAAAACATCAAGCTTGGCTTTAATACCCCTCGCCTGCATATACAAGAGCCCAATACTACAACTGGGGGCACCAACATGACCAACGTTCCCTTCTTGAATATCTAGGATGACCTCGTAGAGATCAAAAACATCTCTGAAGAGGAAGAAAAGAAATCTGATGATGACATATTTGATGATGATACCCTCTTGGGCACTATTGTCCTCCAATAACTCACCATTAAGCTCATAGAACTTCCCCTCATCCACCCGAAACTCATAGAATGGGACTAACCAAGCATCACACATATCGATGAGTTCCAAAGCATGGAAGCACTCCTAGAATTCATGGGGCATCAAGCAAACAATCAGATCAGGATCCAGAATCAACTCACATCTATAAGCTCGACCCTAAAGGATATTTTAGGGAAGAGGCAAGCTTTAGTCACAAAATTAAAAAAGAAAAAGAAAAGAATGAGCCCTCATGTGAAAACCCCTCTGGGGTGAATTTTAACTCTAAAAAAGATAAAATAAAGGGTGTATCTTTTGGTGAAAACTTCTCTGAGGCACTAGAAGATGAAGACTTACCTCTTCCTCCTATCCAGGATTATAGACCTGAGAAGTCTCCTATCATCATTGATGAAACCAAGCCAGTCAACTTAGGCATGGAAGAATGTCTAAGAATCACCTACATTGCAACATCCTTAACAAAAGGTGAAGAAATGGCTTTCACTACATTACTCCAAGAAGCCACTAGGAACTTTGCATGGTCATATCACAACATGATAGGGCTTGATCCTAATCTTATCATACATCATTTAGTAGTAGACCCTAATGCCAAGCCAGTAAAGTAGAAGTTACACAAGATGCATCCCAAAGTAGCCCTATTGGTAAAATTAGAACTGAAAAAGCTCCTAGATGCAAAGATCATCAGAGCCATTGATTACTTTGAATGGATTTCAAACATGGTGCCTGTCATGAAGCCTTCAGGCGACATCAAAATTTGCATAGATTTTAGGGACCTGAACAAAGCATGTCCAAAAGATGATTTCTTGCTACCCAACATAGACATGATAGTAGTTTTACAATGGGCCATGAGATGTTTTCACTCATGGATGGTTTCTCAGGATATAACCAAATCCAAATAGCAGAAGAAGATCAACATAAAACAACATTCACCACTCAATGGGGTACGTTTTTCTATAACATGATGTTGTTTGGACTAAAGAATGCATGAGCTAATTATTAGTAAGAAATGACAACAATCTTCCATGACATGATATACAAGATACTGGAAGACTATGCAGACGATATACTTGCAAAATCAAAAACATGATGTGAACACCTAGACATCCTTGAGAATATGTTTGATCATCTCCATCATTATGGTTTGAAGTTGAATCCAAAGAAATGTGTCTTTGGTGTAACATCTGGAAAGATGATGGGCTTTATAGTATCATGGCATGGCATAGAGATTGACCCTAATAAGGTCAAAGCTATAACAGAAATGCCTCCTCCTAGAACACTCAAGTAGCTTAGGAGTCTACAAGGAAAGCTCCAATGAGTGCACTGATTCATCTCCCAACTAGCAGACAAGTTCCAACCATTCATGCACCTACTCCACAAAGACACAAGCTTCAAATGGGATCGCATCTGTCAGGGAAGCTTTGAGAAGCTCAAGGAATATCTAGCTAACTCTCCCATCCTTGTAGCACCAGTTTTAGGATTCCCTCTCATACTCTTCATCTCAGTGACCACTACTGCACTGGGGGAAATCTTATCACAACATGATGATGATAATAAAGAGAGAGCCATTTACTATATTAGTCGAACTCTTGTCAGCTATGAGCTTAATTACTCACCAATGGAGAAAGCATGCCTTGCAGTGGTCTTTGCAACTCAAAAGCTTAGACATTACATGCTCAACCACACAATGAAGCTCATCTCAAAGGTGGACCTACTCAAGTATCTATTGTCAAGGACAACTCTCATAGGCCGTATGGAAAAATGGGTCATGCTACTCAATGAGTTTGACATTCAATACATAGATCAGAAAGCAATCAAAGGGAAAGTAATTTCCGATTAGCTAGCAGAAGAACCACTGGTGGATCTGCATCCACTAATTATGGAATTCCCTAATGAGAACCTATGTATGATCAAAGAACAACCCACATGGAAGCTATACTTTGATGGCTCCTACACATCACATGGGTCAGGGGAAAGAATCCTATTGGTCACACCTCAAGGTGACTACATCCCCAAATCATTCAAATTGGGATTCTCATGCACTAATAACATTGCAAAATATGAGACACTTATCTCAAGTCTCAAAACAACCATTTAGTGGAACATAACAGAACTGCAAGTGTTTGGAGATTCATAGCTGATTATCAAGAAAGTCCTAGATGAGTATTAGACAAAGGATGACAAGCTACTACCCTACAAAGAACTAGTGGAAAAACTAAAAGAGCATTTCCTGAGCCTACAGTTTGTATGCACCCTAAAATGGTCGCCTAGACTGTGGGCCCCCATTCACCAATTTTCAAATTTCCTGAATCAATGCCTTGCAACATTTTCAATTAAAATCAATTTCCTTGATCAAATCATAATTAATTCAATTATTTTAATATTTCCTAAAGTTTGATCATTTTATCCTAAGTTTTATTTAATTAAAAGAACATGGTCCCTTTTAATTCAATAAAGATCCATTTTAATTAAATGATTTTTTTTTAAATTAAATAATAAAATCACTTTATCCTAAGCCACATTTAATTAAAAGAACAAATCTCTTTTAAATAAATAAAAAATCTTTTAATTAAATAATGGAAACCACTTTCATAAAAATAGTAAATAAATAATAAAATAAAAAGAAAAAGAAAAAGACTTTTTGTCTACACATTGAATGCACACTTTTCAAGATGAGTGGAATCTCCTTTTGCCTCTTAATCTCTTCCACACATCTTTTTGCCTCTTAACCATGTCCATTAATTTTGCCTCTTGAGAATCTTGAGCACATGGATCAACCAAGATTTAATCTCCATCATTACTCATTTATTTTTGCCTGTTAATCTTGACCATCCATTCATTTCTAAAATCCTTTACAAGGAGCCCTCTCCTTCTCATTTTATGCATGGAGAGTTTAGAGATCAAGATTTATGTTATTGTTATGCAGGTTTGGAGAGCGATTTTGGAGGAGAATTTGAGCACTTGATCTTAGATATTGTAACTTCTCTTTTCTTGTCTTCTTCTCTCATGCCTCTATGACAATCCATTTAGATTAATATTACACTTGCATATTAGATTAGATTCATATTTTCTTTCATAGAATAATCTTGCATAAGAATTTCCTTTAATGGATTAGTTTTCTTTCATGCATTGTTATCATATACAATAGTTTTTATTTTCATTTGCATGCATACTTGATGATCATAGAGACTAGCATTCTTGCTTTGCCTCTTTGAATCTCTCATTTTATGGTGCACTTGCATGGGCACAAACTAGGTCTAATATGAGGGCCTCCATTATAAACCCTTGCACTCCATGAATAGAGAGCTATGAGTCACCATTTGAGACCTCATTCTTGAGAAATCTTGGATTTAATGACTCATAGAAGTGTGTCAACATTTTATCACACAATTTTTGGCACCCACAGTGGGGCAACCCACCTTACATGATGGTTTTGGTTATTTTTTGGAGCTAACCTCCTTGTGAAAATTTTCTTGGAGACTAAAACCCTAAATTTTCAAAGATTTGATTTGTTGACATAATGGTCAGCACTCCGCTTGGGATTTGTGACATGGCTTAACCGCCTCCTGTATCTTCTATAAGTCTAGTGGTTGTATCGGGCATTAATAGGTTGATCTTTTGGTGCAATGACAACTACTAGTAACAAGTGGTATTAGAGCTTGGTCATAGGTTTGAATCCCCTTGGGTAACACTGAGGGGGATATTGTTGGCATAATGGTCAGTGCTCCCCTCAGGATTCATGACATGGCTTAACCACCTCCTGTGTCTTCTATAAGTCTAGTGGTTTTATCAGGCATTAACAGGTCAATTTTTTGGTGCAACGACAACTACTACTTGGAACAATATCATGTCTCCCAAACGGCTTGGAGTTTTGATTTGAAATGTTTTTTTTTGGTTGGTGACATATCAGAGAAGCTTGAGTAAAAAAGTTAGAATTTTTTGAGGTATTTTGAATTTTTTATAATTTTTTCTTTATTTTTCATTAAAAATTAATTTTCGGTGCAAATCAACATATTTTTTGGAAATTTTTATATTTTCAAAAATCTCTTTAAATTCTATAGTGGTTCTATTTTTTATCTTTTAAATTTGGATGCAATATCATAGCTCAAATAGTCGATTTACAAAAACTAGTCTATTTTGGTAAAATGGGTCTCTAGGGCACAAATGAAGAGATTTTTCTAAATTTTTACATTTTGGGAAAGCTCTCTATTTTTTAGCAGGGGTCTCTATTTTTTATTTCTATTTTTGTGGCCGAAATCATATAAAAAAAATTAGATCTTGTTGACTAGGTCAAATGCAAAAAAAATAAAATTTTGTGATGAGTGTACACTTATTTTTCATGGTTCAATGCATGATATGAGTTGTCATTTGGATTATTTATTGGCTATTATTTCTCCTAACAATTGATTTTCAGATCTAACCCTAGGGTTTGCATAAGTTGGATATACATTGCATATCTTATTTGCTTGTTTGCTTGTTTGCTTGTTGGAGAGTTCGTGGTTTTGTTGCATAGAAAAGCTCAACAAAAATAAAAATAAGGTAAAATATACTAAGCACGTTGCTTTGGAATTGAGTTATTTTGTTGCATCTATATAACATTTGGATTTTGGAATTTAAAATGAACCTCTCATGTGTCTTACTTGAGTGATTTCTTGCTTTCATAGATCACACTTCAATTTTGGCTCTAAAGGAAATAATGAATCTAGATTTGCTTTCTTGCATATATGTCTCACATAGTAATTAGGCCCTATGAACACTATTTTTTGTGTTCTTGAGAGGGTGGGATTCATTCGCTTCTTTTGCATGCGAAGCTCTTCTCGAAGAGAGATCCCCTTGTAGGTAGGGAAGGAAATTGTTATTATCTCATGGTCTTACTTGGTTTAGTCCTCAACTTTGATCGGTACATTCTCTCTTGGACCCATTTAGAGAGACCAGTAGACATTGTTGTTGACATATGAACCTTGGTGAGGTGATTTCAATTTTAGCATGTCAAAGAATCTGTTTGCTATGTTTGGGTGAAGTGAAGAGGCTAGAGGATTATGCTCTATTCCCTTTTTGGGTAGCATCAGAAACTCAAATCCTTGAATTTGAACTAAGTCCCCATGTGGTCCTTTTTGTGAGTCACCTTTTTAGAGAGGGTTAACCATAGTGGACATTCTCTTTATTGGGTCAAGCACGTGGATGGAACCTCAAGTGGTAATAGCTATTTTCGTCATGGTAGCAACAACCACTATATAAATGTCCTTATGGAAGAAATCTCCATGGGTGTAGTTTCTTGTTGGGTTGTCATATCTCCTCAGCATCTCCAATTGATTAAATTCTTAGAATGTGTCAAAACCCCAGTGCACTTGGATTGGAGTTCGCCCTCTTGAGATTGTAAAAGTTGTAGATTTGACCATTACTACGAACCATAGTGCAACCAAATTTTTCTTTCTAAGACTATGTGCGTGACTGAAAAATATTTTTAAAACATACAGAAATAGCATATTTAGGGAGTAGAATACTATGTCACTATTCTTGTTCATGCAAAAGGTTACTTTGTCCCTTTCTCATTGTTTGAAGATAATTATTTTCTTGAACTCCCTGATTGTTGTCTTGCATGCCTGATTAATGATAAGAATTTGTTAATGCATCTAGTTGGTCACATTAAACAAACAAATCTGAGTTCCCAAGTGATAAAAACTTCAAAGATCTCCCAAAAAGTGCTATGACATGTTTCTCAACATCCAAATGAACTTAAATGGTATCAAGTTGCACAAAATGACTCTTGGTCTTCTTTCTTCCACATCTCCCATGTCTTCCTAGTTTCCCACTTTCATCCTTTCTCTTCTTCCTTCATGCTTCTTCCTCTTCTTCCTAAACACTTCACGTCCTCTTGATTCTTTTCCTCTTATTATCTAGTCTACCTTCTTCTATTCATCTCTTCTGTCACTTCTATGCTTGATTCCTCCTCTTCTAGAACCATGAATTTCAACTATCTTGTTATGGAACCTCTCTTGAAAATAGATGATCTTGAACTCATTACTTAATTCAAAGAGTATTATTCCTCCAAAAATCTCATGGGTAATAAATTTATGACAAAAATAAAAGAAAAATTGATTGAATCAGATGCCTTTTCTAGGATCATACGCATGATCCTATCACAACCTCCTTCTTCCAAAATTTTTTCATCTTCTAAGTCTTCTAATCCTTCCTCATCTTCCAAGTCTTACCATGACTCTTCTAGACATTATTCACATTCCTCATTATCCAAGTCTTCTTCCTCCACTAGGTCTTCACTTTACTCTTCTTCATGATCTCATTCCTCTTCTAATTCTCCCAAGAGTCTTACTTCTCTTCTCAATACATACCATAATGAGCAATGTGACAATCCTTGTGATACCTCTTCCACGACGAGTGACACACCCATCTTTGATGACTATGATGATGGACAATGTAGTGATACCTATGACACCTCTATTCCTAAGAGTCCTCCTAGTCGTGTGCTCATGATTATTGGAAATGGGTTGTCACATTGGATAGATCATGATGGTGATCTATATGATTCTGATTTTGAAAAAGACTTTGATGATTCTTGTGAACAATACCTAGATGATACATCTACTTCTATTGAGGAAGAGAAAGCTTTCTGTGCTGATTATAAACATAAATACTATAAGAATCTCTCCTCTAAGAACTCTCATGCTGAAAATAAAGATTACACTCTCAAGAAAGATTATGTTAATGATGGACATTTGTCTTGTGATGGTTCCCTTCCATCCCCTACTTCCTCCAATACCCATACATTTCCTAAAGCTTCCAAGTCTTTCACAAATCCTTCATCCAACAAATGTCCTAATACTTTTCACGTGGTTCCCTATAGTTGTCCTCAAGGGATAACTCTTAAAGAAAATCAAGCTAACCTTCACTTGGCTGAAAATACTTTTAATAATGCTAAACCTAAAGAGACTAAGCCTTTATATGCTATAATTCCTACTTTAGCTAGTACTTTACCATCTCTTCCAAAGTCTTCCATATAATTCCAACATGCTTCCTTATCCTTAGAAGTGGCTCCATGTCAAGAGGACTCTAAAAATGATAAAGAAAAGAACATAAAGAAAGATCAAGATCAAGAATCCTCCATGTTATCCAATCCTTTTCATGATGTCTCTTATCTTTTTCATGGTTCTTTTGATCCTGCACGTGCTTTCTCATTCATTCCACCATTTTTTAAGTCTTATCCTAAGCAAGATCAAGCTACTACTTACACTGTTGAGTTTATTGACAATCAAAATAACCTTACTACAGTTGCGCTTTCAAAAGATGATACTTGCATTAAGGTTATTAAAAATAGTGTTGTTGCTTCCAATGTTAATGTTACACAATTTTTACTATTTCATACGAATTTGGTTAGGCTGAATTCTATCTAGGGTCTGCATTTTAACCCTGTTGCACCTCTGAGAAATTTCATGGCCTTGCGTCTTGTCTTCTGGTCTCTGCAAACACTCAACTCTCTGGTCTGCAAGTTTAAATTTTGAAAATCTAGGCGTTGGAGCCAAAAAACCCTCAAAACCCTAAGGCCTATTCTAATTCGTAGTTACTTTTTCAGCCACTTAAGCTTCCTTTTTTTCCATGTGCGCTTTATAAGCTTAGGCTAGTCACAAGATCTCTCAAGCCCCATAGAATATTCTTTTATATTTCTCGATCTCGTGACTACCTTGTATCTTAATCTCCCGACCGATTGGAATATTCCTTTTCTATTCAGTGACTTAGCCTTTGCCCTTTTAGTCACTAGGTCTTAGTAAGTTTTCTTGAGATCTAGTGACTACTGCAGTGAATTTGGTAAGAAGAACCTTTAGTCACATGGTCTCTAAATGGATTTTTCTTGTAGTCGCGAGATCTTAGAAGAAATTTTGAAAAGTCAATGGGCTGTAGCAATTAAGAGACTTCCTTTAGTCGCTAAATCTCTAGATGGTTGGTTGTCTCAGCTCTGCGGTTAAAGCTTAATGTAAGATCTACAGATGGCGCATGATCTAAAGGAATATTCTGAGCTCATGAGATCATGCACCGACTATTTATCTTTCCTTTCAATGCAACGTTTGATTTGTCAATGGGTCCACTACCACGTAGTCCAAGGTGTTTGCTTCTAATTGGTCACAGGTTATGATGTGAAGATTTGTTAGAGTGGGCCTAGTGTGCTATCTCAACTTTTGATGTAACGATTATCGCATGATCTGATGGAATATTCTCAGCCCTTGCGATCATATGCCAGCGGTTGATTCTACTTTATTGCCAAGGGTCTGTCAGGTGGGTCCTCGTGTTCCAATGTGCTTTTTTTTCATTGGTTGGCCAAGTGATGACTGGGATTTGTCAGTGGGACCATTTTCAAAGGATCTGTAGGGGTGTCAGTAGAATTAAGATCTACGGTTGTCTTATAATTGCATTGAATCTTCTGAGGCCATCAGATCATGTGACAATCATCGATTGGGTATCAGACTAAAAGGAAAGCATAGTGTAGTCGCGTAATCTCTAGAAAATCTTTCAGCAAGGTTAAGATGGACATAAAGGTCAGTCATGTAATCACCATACCAAGCTGGGGTAATGAAACTTCATGTGATTCAGCGACTAAAGGAAAAAGAGGTGCCCGAGGTTAAATAGTGGGTTGAGGTTAAAATATAAGTGGTGCCTAGTAAGATAGAGGATCTGATGGCTATGTTTTAAATAATAGGTCAGATTTGAATACCAGCCATTGATCGATAAAGTTTGGCACCACCTATGACCATTTAATCAATTTTTAAATTCAAATATCTAAGAGTACCAAATTTGAATAGTTATGGCGAGCCCGAGTTGCAGAGAGGTAGATAGATCAAGGCAGTTTGTCTATAGGTAGATTCAGTACAGGGATAGACACACAAACATGATATCTGATCGGTTGAGATATTTTTCATAGACATTTATGATCAGAATTGATAGAATTAATGTTTTTATTACTCAAAAATCTGTAAACCCTAATTAGGTTTTGACTCCTGCCTGTGTGCAATTAAGGAGATGTATATATTGTTTTTGGAGCTTTTTGAAGCTCAGAGTTTACATTTTGTAAAAAGAGTTTTTCTCTTTCTAGGATTTATCTGTGGCATTCTTTCCACCCTCTAACTTTTGTAGTTTGTGATCTTTCATTGAAATCTCATATTTAATACAGGCTATCTATGACAATTGTTCTGCCCTCTAGTCTTTCCCTTGCCTATATTTTTCTTACTGAATATGATATCCTGGCTTTGTTAGAGAAATCTTGGAGTTCTAGGGCTCTTCTTTCTTTCAACTTATATGTGTACTATTGTGTTTGATTTGATTTGAGTGAGTTTGTGGGTATACTTTAGCCCCCTATCATTCTGTCTCATTCCTGTGCCCTTTTGTTGAAGAGAACATTTTCTTGTAGGTCATAGTCTGTGTCTTTTATTTAGACCTCTCTGTGAAAAAATTATGCAAGCTTGTTTAGGAAGATTGTGTTCTATTAGACCTAAGAGCTTTCATGCTAGTTTGGCCAGTGTATCATGTTCATTTCATTTCAGTGTATCACCTAGTAGGATAGTTTGCTTTCAGTTATTTCCCTTTCATGCATTCCTTCTATCCCTTTTCCCCTCAAGTTTTACTTTCCTATTAAGAAGAAAATTAAGGTGATTATCCAAGAGGAACCAGCCTAGAACCTAGAGGTCTCATCTCAGTTAGCATAGGTCCCACAACCTGGAGATAATTTCCATGTTATACTAGGTTATCAAGACCAAGAGAGCTTGAAACAAGGGTGAAAACTTAGTGTATAACAGTTAAGCCTATTGAAAATCAAGAGAAAAATTATATGCTTATTCTATCCAAAGCTCCTTGTCAAGATCAAAGTCTTCCATCTTCTTGTTCTACCACTCCATGTTCACTTCTACTTTCTACTCTTTCGAAGTCTTTTCAAGCTCCAAACAATCCTATCAAAGAAGTTTCTCCTATTCAAGATGTTCATGATCCTATTGCGAATCATAATGCTCACTCTACAGATGCTAATGTCATTGGTTATCATATAGATGTTGATGAACTTATTGATTATCCTTTTGTATCTTCCACATCCATCCTTGGACCTCCTCCACCAATACTAAGGGCTTCAAGTCTTCCTTCCATCTTGGGCCCCTATGTCCCTTCACTTTCCCCTCCTAACTCTCCTAATTTATCATCCATCTTGGGTCCATATGTCCCTCCATCTCCTATCTTTCTTCAAGATTAACATAGATGCATACCCTTGAATCCTTTGCATCCACCCACCCATCTAAACTAGTCATATCCTCCTTCTTCCAGAAGTCCCAAGTCTTTTGGAAGTAACTTGAATGTTCAATACAAGAAAAAGAAGCAATACAAGAATCCATCAAAAAAAATAAGATCACCATGTCTCCTTTAATCGACATGGAGGCATAAAGTGAAAAGAGATATCTAAGAAGAAAACTACAAGACAAGTATGGGTTCCAAAATCCATCATTGAAGATATTCTCTCTAAATCATCAAAAATAAGTAAAAATCCTATGGCTATATGGATTCCAAAGTCTCTCTTAAAAGAGTCTGATGTTGAGAAACAAGTGAAGTTGACATTCATGCTTCCAAAGGCTTCCACTTCATCTTCTTCTAAAAACATTCTTCCATTCCATGCACTTAAATCGTAACCTCTGCTATCCATTCACCATATTCCTTCACGTATTCCTTCATTCATGTTTCCTCCATCCTCTCACCACCCTTCAAGGTGTGTGTTGATGTTGATCTTTCCTTCCTTTCCATCTACGCTTTCACAGTCCTTCCATTCATTATCCTTCTACCTTCTATCATTTTTCCTCATTTGCCTATTCCTCCTATCTTCCAACCTCACTTACTTTACATAAAACCTTATCCTCCATTTTTCTCTTCCATCTTCCTTTCCCTATTAGCATCTTTGAGCATATCATTTTGAATCCTTGGCATATCATGGTTTATCCTTTCAAGGAGAATTATCTAAAAAGGTTGCCTTCTTCCAAAAAAAAATTTTTTTAAAAAAAAAGAAAAATTCAAAAAGAAAACAAAAAAAAAATTAAAAAATTAAAAATGTGCCTTGGTGGAAACCTGGAAATAGGCACCTTGGTAGAAAAAGTAAAGAGAAATAAATTTGTCCTATGGTGAAAACCACTCCCTTGTGGTGCCTTGGATAAGTACCGTGATGAAAACCTAGTAATCAGGCATCATGCGTAGTTCTTCTACATATTTCATCCATTCTATCTTATCTCTTTGATCTTGACAATGTTGATCTATACATGAATATTTGGCTATCTTGTGAGCTATCTTATGATGATCTTTCTTTCATTTCATTCATGTTTAGCCTTCATATTTATTTTCCTCCATTCATTCTAGCCTTTCGCTATCCTTTTCCCCTTTGGTCTTGATCTAATAAAAAAGAGTAAAACATGATGCTATGAAGCCTCTTGACATGTCTACTCCTTTGGACTACATCCTTTCCTTCTTTTTTATTATGCTTTTGTGACTTATCCTATGCTAGCCTTTCATGGTTTGTCCAAATGTGCTTTACATGACAATTTTTCCCTAGCTTGGGTACTCTTGAGGAGTTTTTCCTTGAGGATTTCTTCCCTTCATTCTCCTTCATTCTCTTGTCTTCCATCTCATCCACCAGCTTGCTAATCCCTCTTGTTCTCCACCTTGCTAGACATTGGGACTACATGATGTGATCTTTCTTGGGAGTTTGAAGCCCATTCTGTTTGGGTGCATCCTTTGTACATACTTATTGATCCTGGAAAGATCCAAAAAAATGGTATATTGTCAAAAATTCTAAAAATTAGAAAATGTCCTAAAAAAAATGATCATCTTAGTGAAAACCTAGCAATAGGCGATTTGATGTATCTCAAAAAAATTATATATTCCAAAAATACAAAAAATTAAAAAATTAAAAAATTAAAAAAAAAGTGCCTTGGTGAAAACTTGGAAACATGCGCGTTGGTTGCAAAAATACAAAAAAATTATAAAAATTCCTGAAAAAAATAAAATAAAATTGTAATAAAATCCAAGAGGTGAAAACTTGGAAATGGGCGCTACTTGAGGCCTTTGCACCCTTGTTTCTTAGCATGCATCCTCAACACTTAGCCTTTCTCCATCATGCTTTGTCCTTGTTGCCTTGGTTTAGATTTGGTCTTTGTCCTTGTCTAGGGGGTGTAACTGTGTTAGCTTTGGTCTCTTGGATACGTTAGTCTTTAGGACACCTTGAAAATGGTGTTTTTCAACACCACCCCAATTGTGTTTTTCAACACAACCCCTAACATCGAGTGTTTTTCAACATTTATCGGCTTGGTCTTACCTAGTTTTGTCATGTGATCTTACTTGCTTGAAAGCATTGAATCCTTATCCTCGAAACTTAGTATCAGTGAACACACTTAAATTTTTAAACACAACACTTAATGCTTGAGCTCTGTCATGATCTTTTCTTTGTGTGCTGACTATTATTGATTTTCGTTGCATGTCCTTGTCTAATAAGTCTCTCTAGGATTCATAGCTAGGAGACTTGGGGCATGGGGCATATTTTTATTTTCTTTCTACTTGTGGGTGTGGTCTTGAAACTCTTGAGTGTCTCTTTTTGTTCCCTTGAAACACTTAGGAGATTTGAGGCATCATCCTTGATTGTTTTTGCACAATTGTTCTTATGGTCATCCCAGCATCTATGCCTTGATGCGAGCATGGTTTTGCTACATTAAATTGGGTAAGCTAACATCAAATTCATCTTGACCTTTATGTCTTTGATGCTTATGTTAGAATCTTTCCACATTCCAATCCGATATAAATTACATTCATATCTTAATAATTCTATTTGTGACTAGTGATGGTTGTGTGATTTTCTGATGTCTGTTAATAATAGCCCAATGATGAAAATAAGTTCCTTAAAATTCTCGAATGAATGATGAACACAAAATCATATGTTATAGTTTCTCTATTGCAAGTACACCTTTGCATTTTCATATAGCTTGCATTGTTAGACTTCATGTTAATTTGCATTTATAGGCTGCATTAAGAGTTTGAGAGAGTTTTCCTTCATCTTTCTTTTGGACTTTTAATCAACTGTGGTCACATTTTGATCTTCATTTCCTTATCTTCTTTCGTGATCCCAATCAAAATTTCCTATCTTAAACAGTTGATTGATTTTGGGGCATTCTCTTTCTTGAGGAAAATTCTCTTTCTTCTCTTCATTTCTTTTCACCTCTTCCAAACTTCTATCTTCCATTCACTTTTACCCCACTTCTTTTCTTATAATTCAACCTTGGGGCATAATATTTCATGCTTGATGATCTACCTTGGTTCTGTGATCCTTACATCTTTCATCTTACATCTTACATCAAGAACCTTATTTTTAGTTGGATTTGATCAAATTTATCAATTTGTTATTTCTCCTCTATCTCATTTCAATTTTGATCACGAGGGGGCAGTACCTATCAAACTTCAATCCTTTATTCAACTTTATCAATCCTATCAATTGCTTTACTTGGGGCAACCTTGCTTGTGATTCTTATCTGCGACATGACAATTACCTATTTACAAGGGTGTTGGCCTTTTCTTTTTTAATCATCTTATCTTTGTCCTGATGTGTTCCCGTCCATCGATCACATGTTTGGGTTGTTTTGTGATCCCAAATCGATCTCGCATTTCAACTTCATTCTTTGACTACATGTGTTCCCATGAAGATCATGCATTAGTCAAAGAGGGGCAAATGTATGCACCCTAAAATGGTCACCTATACTTTGGGCCCCCATTCACCAATTTTCAAATTTCCTGAATCAATGCCTTGCAATATTTTCAATTCAAATCAATTTCCTTGATCAAATCATAATTAATTCAATTATTTTAATATTTCGTAAGGTTTGATCATTTTATCCTAAGTTTTATTTAATTAAGAGAACATGCTCCCTTTTAATTAAATAAAGATCCCTTTTAATAAAATAAAAAAATCTTTTAATTAAATAATGAAATCACTTTATCCTAAGCCACATTTAATTAATAAAATAAATCTCTTTTAAATAAAGAAAAAATCTTTTAATTAAATAATAGAAACCACTTTGCTAAAAATAATAAAATAAAAACAAAAAGAAAAAGACTTTTTGTCTACACATTGAATGCACAGTTTCCAAGATGAGTGGAATCTCCTTTTGCCTCTTAATCTCTTCCACACATCTTTTTTCCTCTTAACCATGTCCATTGATTTTGCCTCTTGAGAATCTTGAGCACATGGATCAACCAAGATCTAATCTCCACCATTGCTCATTTCATTTTGGCTCTTAATCTTGACCGTCCATTTATTTCTAAAATCTTTTATAAGGAGCTCCCTTCTTCTCATTTTATGCATGGAGATTTTAGAGATTAAGATTTATGCTATTGTTATGCAGGTTTGGAGAGCAATTTTGGAGGAGAATTTGAGAACTTGAGCTTGGCTATTGTAACTTCTCTTTTCTTGTCTTCTTCTCTCATGCCTCCATGGCAATCCATTTAGATATATTGCACTTTCATATTAGATTAGATTCATATTTCCTTTCATAGAATAATCTTGCATAAGCATTTCTTTTCATATATTAGTTTTCTTTCATGCATTGTTATCATATAGAATAGCTTTTATTTTCATTTGCATGCATACTTGATGATCATGGAGACTAGCATTCTTTCTTTGCCTTTTTAAATCTCTCATTTTATGGTGCATTTGCATGGGCACAAACTAGGTCTAATCTGAGGGCCTCCATGATAAATCCTTGCACTCCATGAATAGAGAGCTATGATTTGCCATTTGAGACCTCATTCTTGAGAAATCTTAGATTTAATGAGTCATAGAAGTGTGTCAATATTTTAGCACACATAGTTCACACAAATACCAAGGATTCAGAATAAAGCAACTGACAAAATGGCAACCATCGAATTCTTATTAGAGATCCCTTGCAACTCAACGCAATACAAATTCCTAGTCGAGCAGCTACACACACATACTTATGAGAACGCTGATGCAGAATTGGTGTGTGTCTTGGTTGGTCCTCAGTTCCCATGGTACCATGAAATCCATGCATATCTAAAAAATGGTATCATATCTCCCCATCTTATCAACAACCAATGCCAAAACTTAGTTCACAGAGCTTCCCACTACACTATTGTAGCCAACACCCTTTATCATCGAGGATATCACAATATCCTCTGTAGGTGTTTAGATTCAAACGAGGTTGTCCTGGCTTTACAAGAGGTCCGCGCTAGAATTTATGGTTCCCACACAAGTGGCATGGTTCTAGAAAAGTAGTTTCTTTGAGTTGGGTACTATTGGCCAACCATGGAACATGATGCTTGTGAGTTCATCAGGAAATATCTACCATGTCAACAACATGCTAATCTGATTCATGCACTAGCACAAGACTTGCAACCCATTGCGCCACCTTGGCCATTTTCATGTTGGGGCTTTGACCTCATTGGCTTAATCACCCCCTTTCCTTAGATGGACATAAGTACATAATAATAGCCATAGAGTACTTTACCAAATGGGTTGAAGTGATCCCACTCACCCTCACTACTGGCATCCAAATATGCAAGTTCATCTTGTACCGTATCATTTTCCACTTCAGCATACCATCTACCATGTTCACAGATCATGACACACCTTTTGAAAACCATCATGTGGATGATCTATGTGCTAGACTCTGCATCCATCACCTTTTCTCTAGTTTATATTTCTCCCAAGGAAATGGCCAAGCCGAGGCAACCAACAAAATAATCTTAACAATCCTTAAGAAGGTTGTCAATGATTCTAGTCATGACTGGCACCTCCAAATAAATCCCACCCTCTGGGCCTATTGTACTTCCTTCCACACTCCCATAGAAACCACCCCATATTCCCTTGTATATGGTGTTGAAGCTATTCTACCCATCAAGGTCGAGCTCCCATCATTGTGAATCTCCATGAGAAAATTTACTACAGATGAAGACTTTCGAGTGGCATGCCTCACACAACTTGATCTACTAGATGAAGAGGCAACAAGCATATGATCACTTGGTTGCATACTAGAATCAACTCAAGAGGAGTTATAACAAGAAGGTCCATCCTAGATAGTTCCAAGTGGGTGACATGGTCCTAAAGGAAAATTAGAAATTCCAAGTGCATCAAGAGAAAAAAGGAAAGTTTGAGCCTACATGGTTAGGGCCTTATGTCATCACAACATACTTTGGCTCCAGAGCCTATCAGCTATCTACACCAGAAGGTGAGCCCTTAAATGATCCAATCAACATCATCCATCTAATGCTATTCTATTCTTGAACCAAATCTTACATATTCAGAAAATCTATAAACATTGAAAAAAAAAAATAAATAAAATAAATAAAGTAAAAAAAGAAAAAAAAAATCATTCATCTAATGGTGAAAACTTGGCAATTCAAGCGCCTTGGCCAAGTATGTTGGTGAAAACCTGGAAATAGGCAACATACATAGTGGATTGAATCATTATCTATCAAACTCCCCATCCCCCCCAATCCCAACACCCATTCCTCTTTATCCAATGCCCATCCCCACCACCAACCCATTCATCCCAAGGTGTTCTATCCTCAAACCTATCCAATGCAACACTAAAATCCTATCCCCAATCCTGAACTTCATGTACATATCCTATATAGAGAGATCTTCCTATCTCAAACCCCTAAGATTCTGTACATATTTGTTGTAAATCTTTCCCCATTTGTTGTACATATCCCGTTGCATCTTGTTGCACATACCCTTGTCATTCCTGCAAAAACATTTGATCATAAATCTTGTCCTACCCAGCCTTGTACTTGAACAACATCAATTGTCAACTCTCCTTGATCATAGAGATTATCCTTCACTCATCATTTTCCAATGAACAACAACACTCATTATCCTCATCAATCAATGGGTCCTTGAGGATGTATCCTTCCTCCTATTTGACCTAATCTTCCACCAATCACACCAGGTCCATGATGATGTATCCTTCCTCACGTTCAAACTAATCTTCCCACCATCAGTCAAATCAATCTCTCTCCTTGGTAAAGAATGTCTTTTGGAGTTATCATTTTGGTCTTGGATTTTGTCCTTTGGATCTTGTTAATCTTTTATGCCTTCTCATTGTTCCTCTCCTCAAAGTCACCACGATCCTTTATATCATAGTGTGCTGTGGATGAGGGTGATCTGGGGCAATGTCTTTTGATTTCTTGCTTCTACCTGTGAGTCAGTCGGACATGACCGTTGCAAATTCCACTTGTGATCTTATGGGTTACATGGTGCACTTGGGAAATGTTGTTTGTTTGTGGTTCCTCCAGCATCATTTCTACCATGGTTCCTCTTTGGTTCATGTGTGATGCTGGGGCAACCTTGCGTGTCTTTTTCATGTCATTCCTATGCAATGCTGATGACAAGGCCTTGTGATCCCAGTATCCTTGGCAGGTCTCTATTGTTGCTATATCAAACTAGTTTGTGCTCTCCACATTTACACTTGGAGCTCCTGAAATCCCCCTCATCCTGCATCATATAGTTTAATCTTGCATCTTGCATCTTTCATATAGCTACATCATTGCATTCTACATTCAATCTCATCTTGCATTCATCCATCTTTTCTCTTGGAAGCTTGGTTATTTATCCCCCCTTCCTCCTTGGTCCTTCCCCTTTTGTGTTTTTTTTGAGAAAATTCCACAACGTTTCCTCTGTGTTATTTTCTTGAGGGGCCACAACCCCTTATTCCTCTAAATTGTAGCCTGCGACATCTTATTTTCTTGTCTTTGATGCCACGCCACTTGTGGCATCGCATCAAAGAGGGGAAAAATGTAGACACCTAAAAATCTTTTAGAAAATAAAAGTATTTTTATTTTTTGAAAACCCCTAATGACATCATCATTGATTAATTAATTTTTTATTTAATTAATTAATTTATTTTTATGCCATTAAATCCTCCTATTTTAATTAAACATCTTTAATTAAAGAATCCTTCCCCAAATCATTTCAATCAAATTGGAATGGTTTACCCTTATTTATTAATTATTAATTGATAACTTGACCAAAAATCTTTTAAATAAATACAATATTTATTTAAATCCTAAAACCTTGGAAATCTTCTAGAAATTCCTAACCTCTTCTAGAATTTCCTAATCTCACTTTAAACCTAATTAAAAGGTGATTCCTACCCTTTTTAGCCTAAACCCTTTAACCTTTGACTTTGGGTCAAAACTTCTCATAAATGAGCCTTACACACTCATAAATGTCTCTTACACCCTCATTGAGGCTCTTACAACCTCATAAATGAGACCCATGTCTCTTCTTCCACCCTTGTCCCCTTGCACACTTCCCTAGTGTTCCTCACACATGTGTGAACAACCCTAACCCAAGGTCAAACTTTACCATATCCCTAACCTTACCCCAAACTCTACCCCAAACCTTACCTTTGACCCTAACTCCACTTCCTAATCCAAGCCCTTTCTCAAATCATATAAATACCCTCCTCTTCCAAGAGCAACACACAAATTCACATCTTTTACATTGATTAGAGTTATAATGTTAGATTCATTCTAGATCATAAGCATTTTAGCATATTTGTTAGATTTCATGCTTTCTACAACACATCATAGAATAGCTTAATGGAATGAATATAGTTCTTTGCTAAGTTTTTCTAATCATTCATGCATCATATCAAATCCTTTTAGAAAACATTAGGAACAAGTTCCAAGTTCTTAGAGAGCACACCCACATCCCTCTCATTGAAGCAAAACAAACAATGCTTGAAGCATCTATTTTGGCTCAATCTTGAAGTGGCTTGGTTTTGTCTATGTCTATGCTTTGAACTAATATACATGTTTTAATCTAATGTTTGCATGTTTCAAGCCTTTGAAGATAGGTAATAGATTCAAAAACATAGCTTACAGTTAGAATGAAACAATAATGATTTGATTCAAATACAACTTTCCTTGTATATTTTCAGATCTATGCTAAGCTCAAAATACCTCTTGACAATATACTCAATTCAATTCCTTTGTATCCTCCAACTCTGTTCTTCTCAGTTAATTATTTCTTTGACACTTGGTGTTGTTTCTAGATTTGATCAGTTATGTCTTAAACCTGTTTGAATAGCTTCGCATGAATGCAATCTTCTCACACACATTCCAAAATTTATAATGATTCTCTTGTCTCATTTTATAAACATATTAAACCATTTTATTTCTAGCCATAGATTTTACCTCTTAATCTTCACCGTTGATTTTTCCTCTTTAACCTTCCTCGACATGTGTTTTTAACACATTTCATTCTCCTTCATCTAATCATCCTTGAATTTTGTCAGCCATTTGGTCATCATAACAAACTTTATCTTTAACCTTAGAATCATCCATATTGTCCAGCTCATCATCTTTAGTTGGTATTCATATGTTCCATTTATTTCTCTTACTTGATCAATACCATGATGTTTCAGTGACTTCTAACTCAATTAACACTATACTCATTATACACTACACTTTCTCAGTGTACACTATTTCAACTTGGTGTATACTAACTTCTTCATTTACCAACCACATAAACTTATACATTCTTGATCTTCAATCCATAAAAAAACTATGTAATATAATCAAATTACTAACATAATGTCATAGAATGATCAATAAGTTACCCAATGAATACCATATCCATATCTTTCTCATACATATCATCTTCATGTTAATAACTCATTCCTTGACCATTATTTCCTTCTTCATATGTTTGTAACTATCATGATAAGTATAGTCAAAAATAGTTGACATCAATGAAAATATAATAACTAATTTAATATGTAACACATATATGTTTGTAGCTCGGTGATCATCAATCATTGTCTTTGAAGTCTATCAATCTCTCATTTAAGATATTCAATCAATTATAGTCTATCAATCTCTCACTTTGGCATTGATGGCAACACAATATGAAATATGCTATAGAATAATAAACATTTGTTCTACAACTCTATATGTATATGTTGTGACTTGGTAATCTCTCCCTAGCTTATGCATTTAATATGTTTAATCACTACACAACATCAGTGTCTCTCCTAATCTGTTAGCTTATGTTCTAACTGATATCTCTCTATTATTGTCTCTCTCCATTGCATCATGCAATCTCTCTCCCTTTAGATCTTTCCTAAATATCTAAATATTTCATGTAATTCCTCTCCCTTTGTATATATTTCATATGATATTATCTCTCCCTTTGATAGAAATGCCAAAAAGAAAATAATAAGCTCGTCAGTAGCCAAATCAATATCATTGTTGTTCAGTTTAGATTCTAGTACCTTGCATGTACTAATATGAAGATTTAGCTTGTCTTCCATCTTTCACAACCTTAGGAAACCCAAAGTGTGAACATCATGCATCAATATCATTTGATATTTTGATAAACTATAGGTTGATGCAACCTCCTATCACCTTAGTGACTTTTAGATAGGGTATGGAACCCTAGTCTACTTCTCAAGTACTCAACTGTGTCCTTCGATAAAGGTTTAGTGAATATATAAACAAGTTTCTCTTGTGATTCTACATACTCCAATCTTATTTTCTTTTCCTAAACTTGCTCCCTCAAGTAGTGATACTTAATAGATATATTCTTTGTCTTTTCATGCATCACTCGATTCTTTGAAATATTAATTGCACTTGTGTTATCACAATAGCTTACCACTAGGTCAGTGATATCCTCATTCATACCTATCAAAAGTTGTTTTATCCATGTAATATGTGAACAATTAGGAACAACAAAAACATATTGTGCTTTTGTAGTGGACTAAGAAATGCATCCTTATTTATTACTTATCCAAGTAACCAATATTTCTCCCAAAATGAATGCAATACAAGTAGTGATTTTTCTATCATCAATGTGTTGGAAATATTCAGGAATTAACCAAGTTACTGAGAGGGGAGGGGTGAATCAGTAACTCCAAATTTTCTTACAATTATAGATGTATTAACATATAATTCACTTTAACCTTTTGCCTACAGAAAGCATGAAACTTAAAACATTCACAATAGTGACACATAGATTTGGTTACCCAGAAACCTTCCAAAAGAAAGTAAAACTGGGGTGGGGATGAAACCCACAAAGCTTTAATACTGCAGAATAAAGTTGGCCGGTTAAGGCTTACAATTTGATCACTTCTGATGATCTGCCCTGTTAGGAGAAATAAGCATTGCTAAATCCACCCTGTTAAAGGATTTACAAACATACAATGAAGTATGCACTCGGTAAAGAGATTTTACAAAAGACTGTTAAGTCTACCCGGTTAAAGGATTTAGTACTGATTCACCTGTTAGGATGAAACAGTAGATCTCTTGCTTTGCAATTGGATTGCTGATTGAGATTCGCTGATGTACTGATCACCTTCTGTGATGAATTTGTCTTTGCTGTTCCTTATACTGCTGAAGCCTTCTGTAATTCGCTTATCTGTGCCTTTCTTTCTCTTTCACATATATTCTTCCTTTTTTTTTATTTCATACATCTTGACATTTTACAATTTTGTTTATATACAAGTCTTAAACAATTAATTACAACTACAATTACAAAGTCGGCTTGACAAATAAACATAAGTGCTACTAAGTCGGCCCAAGTATGTTTACACGGTTCCTGCAAACTGACTCGGTGACTTTTTGATACTCGGCGTCCACTGCATTACTCGGCATCGTCATGCACTCGGTAGAAGTGAAGGCACGGTTCATACTGATCACTCGGTAGGTTTTGAACTCAGTAAATACTGGTGACTCGGTAGACATGATGTTACTCGGTTTACATTGTCCTGTTCGGTTTGTACTAACTTCCTCGGTTTGCACTGTTTGCTCGGTTTGCACTGTCTACTCGGTTTGCACTATTTGCTCAGTTTGCACTGTCTGCTTGGTTTGCACTGTTTGCTCGGTTTGCACTATTTGCTCGGTTTGCACTGTCTGCTCGGTTTGCACTGTCTGCTCGGTTTGCACTGTTTTCTCGGTTTGCACTGTTTGCTCGGTTTGCACTGTCTGCTCGGTTTGCACTATCTGCTCGGTTTGCACTGAGAACGCAAATAAGTGTTGTCACTAGTGGCAATTCTGCTTAATGCCAACAATCTCCCCCTTTGGCATTAGTGACAAAAACACTTATTGGCCAAAACTTATATACATGAATCATGCTGAGTTTTATTTTGATTTTTCAAAATTTGTCTTTGTTATAGGGCTTTATACATTGTCTCCCCCTTTCAATGTGCTAACTGTTTCTTATACAAATCTTCTTCTATACATATCTCTCCTTCTATACATATCTCCCCCTTTTTGATGATAATGCCAAAGGTGCATATACAAGTTATTTACAGAGAGAATCCAAAATTTGATAGAAAATCAGAATGTACCTTCATTATTAGTGCCAGTTCTGTCCCAACTTTCTTGCAGGATCTTACATGTTTGTATAGCAATTTGGACTTCTGCAGAGAGTTCAATCATGTGATCTGCTATAGAGAACTGATTGTCATGAATCAATGTTTTGGAATGTTCAATGTGCTTATACATTGTATTCATGATGGGAAGGATCATGTGCTGGATGTCTAGCAGTGTGGACTGGATCCTTGTGTCTTCTTTCAGTAGATCAGACTGCATATTTGATAGGTGTGAGATTTTCATGTGATGAACAGAGCTTGAACTTGGTTCAAGTTGCAGCTTCTGTATGCTAATCTTCATATCCTCATCCATTTTATCCTTAACATCCTTTGTGAACTCGGCAATGTTGCACAATCTGGGCAAAAGAGAGGTAGCATTCAAATAGATAGATTCAATGTTAGACAAAACTGAAGACAATTCTACTTGGTTAATAGCTATGTGCTGAGCAATGTGCTCAAGCACTTTATTGTTGAATCTCTTCTCAGCTCTTTCAACTAACTTTTCTGTCCCGGATGAATCCTCATTGTATCTCTCAACTGCTTCTGCTAATTGTAACAGAATATGCTGGGAGGAGTCTACTTTAATGCCTAATGCATCAGACAAAATGTCCTTAGCATCCTTGATGATTTGATACTCCTTGTCTCTCTCCTCTTTAAGTTTCTTTTGTTTTTCTTTCCTTTGGAGGATCTCACCTATATTTTGCATTTGGTCCACTGATAGATTTGCAAAATCTAATGTAGGAATTTCTATCTCTTCATCTAGGTCTATATCCTCTACTATATTCTTACCCAAAAATTTTATACTCGGTAGAGCCTTAGGCTTATCTGAACTTAATGCTTTGGTAGTAGTGACAATAGATAAAGTAGGGCTGGCTATAGATACTGGCATACTTTCTACTGGAGAACTTAAGATATTTTCACTTGAAGATTCAAAAACTGGAAAACTTACTGCTAGAAAACTTGATGGTGCAGGAGACTACAGCTCGGTAGAAGAAATGGTAGCTGCTTCTGATGTTGCTAGGGATGATTGGACAAATGTGGAAGTTGTCACAACCATGCTTGAAGGTGTCTCTGGGCTGGATGTAGAAACTTTCACTGGAGAGGTAGGAAGGGATGCAATGACTTCTGCTGCTATCCTCACAGTATCATCTACCTCAGTGTCTTCTTCTTGTTCATCACTGTCATCTTCAATATCTTTTATTATTACTGTTTCAATACTCGGTTGGTGAAGGTGGTATATGTTCTTCCATGTAGCATTTGCAGCCTTCACAACCGATTCAATATTGTTGATCAAAATCAAACAAGTATTGAACTTCAATGTCATCTTATTTTCATTTTCTTTTAATGCTTTCTTTACTTCATCATTTTTCAAGCTCGGCATCAACTGTCTCAGGTTTTGATCAAATATGTCTATCACCGTTTGCTTTGCATTGCTCCATCTCATTTTTATTGGATTCAATAGAACTGCTAGAACCTGTGGGGCAATTTCTTTAGGAGAGTATTTCCACTGTCGCATCTTCTCAATAACAGCATCTTCTATTTCCTTCTGTTCTATTTCCGATCTGGTTTCATATCTTAAGGATTTTATGTTACTTACTCCAGATCCTGATCCGTCTCTAAAGAGTTTGAGCTTTTCTTGAAGGTTTAGAGGAGGCCTTTTGAATACTATGTCTTTATCTGCCTTTTCTGCCTTGTCTGCCTTGCCTCTTGTATTTCTTCTTGTAAATACAGTAGTAGGAGGCTTAGGTGCCTTAGTAATAAATACCTTTCCTTTCTTCTTTGCAGGTTTTGGTTCCTCTATTTTCTCATCCTTTTCCTCTTCTTCTTCATCTTTTTCTTCTTTGTCCTCGGTTATCATTTGCATTTTGGCTATCCTCTTCTTTCCTTTGTTTACCGCCTGTGGAAGCTTTATGCTTAGTTCAATTCTCACCTTAGCTTCATCATATGTTCCAAAATATGGAGCTTTGGGATTGACAGGCTGATTAAGAAGAGCTTCAATGATATCCTTGGTTTCATCAATATTTACCTCATAAGGAAGAGGTTTTACATATACAGTCCTTGGTTTAACTGCTTGAATATATACATTATCACAATCCACCATAAAACAAATGTCATCTTTGTAATCTTCCACCAACTTCTGTGGAATCCGGAATCTATCATTCATTTTCTCTTTGAAAGACTCAAAATAATTATCCATGATGCTTTCAAAATTTTTACCCATTTCTGAGATGTATTCATTTATTTCATAGAGGACTGGCACATCTTTTCTCCATACAAATTTTCCTTTAGAAGGGAAGAATTTCAAAACATAGAAGAATAAACAGACCAATAAGGATCCAAACTTACATGGATTGTTTTTGGAAGTTTTAATGCTTTCCATGTTTTTGTTAAACTGCTTTAACAATAAGTCTGCTAGGTCAAATGTTAAGTTATTCTTGACTACTTTGTATGCTAGGTCAATAGCTTCATACGAGACACTGTTCTGTCGACTAGAACTGTAAATCTTATGGGCAATGATGTGTGTACCAAACTTCAGTTCAGCGTCGGTAATGCTGCTAACTTTCATGCCTCTACCGTCCCACTCAGCTAGGGTTTTCTTCTCTAGTTCCGTCCGACCTAGAGTTTTGGTAGTTTTAGCTTTGTTCAACATGGGAAGACTGGTGACTTGTTGAATCATCCTCTTTGTAATCTCAATAGGTTGCTCAAGCCAAATCTTGCCATCATGTACACGGCTGAGAATGTATCTAACCAATTTATCTTGAAAGTTTCGAGGTAGATGTGCAATGTGAACTAAACCTTTATCTTCCAGATGTTTGTGCTCGGGTTTCAGAATACCATCCACACATTGTTCTTCACGCACAATATCTAGTTCTAGGTTTCCCATTTCATGAATTGAATAGTTAAAATGATTGCGGATATCGTTAATAAGCAGTACCTTAGGAGGAATCTAAGATTGAGCTCCGTTCGGATCTAGGGCTGCTGCAATTGAGGGCACGATCTTGAAATCTGGTGCTTTCCATTCCCCTTGGACTAACATATCAGATCCTTTCTTCGCTGAAGTGCTGGATGATGCCATGGTAGCTCACAAAAAATTCCTCTTGAAAAAGTATTGAATCGATGGGTTGCTCTTGAAATTTTCTGCTCTCAAAGTGCTAAAGGTTCGCGGTGAAGAATGAGTTCGATTACTTGCTTTTTGTAACTCTGTCATTAATGCTCATTACAAATTAGGGTATGAATTCTGACAGACTGTCACCCACTAAGAATTAATTGCTCGGTAAAGACTTCACAACTTGGTGAACTCGGGAATTCATAATGCTCCGACCTCGCTCGGTGAAGACTAATACCGACCTCCCTGTGATCTTACTGCATCTTACATGCTGATTTAGATCTTTCTTTTAATTCGGTTCTGGAACTGCTTGAGATTGGTCTATGAGAATACAGTTCCAGTGCTTTCTTGAAAATTTAGTTTGAGTCGGTAGAGCCATCCATTCCATTACTTGGACTGGATTGCTCGGTAGCTTTAGGAATCCATTTTTGTCTTACCTGTTTCCTGACCTTAGTTGCTTCATTCTTCTTTCCATCTTCAACTTCACTAACATTCATGTAGTTTCTGGCTATGTGACCGAGTTTAGTGCATTTGAAGCATCTTACGGTAGTATCTCTTTTCCTTAGATGATGTTTTATGCAATTCATGCCAATGTGTCCATATTCTCTACAGTAATGACATCTACACCAGGTGTTGTAGTCCCATCCAAACATTGCTTTCATAATTTGTTCTGCTGGATTAAATGTCTTGGATCTGCACTCCGAGGCCTTGTGACCCTGTTTGTTGCACTTGTGACAATTACCTCTGAATCTAGGTTTTTCCCTGCATTCATTTGCTTTGTGACCAGGTTGATTGCAGTTGTAACATTTTCCATTGAATTCTGCTTTTTCATTATTCCAACATTTATTTGAAGTATGTCCTATTTTACCACAATGATTACAAGTAGGTTTTTGATTTCTTTGAGTACCTTGCTTAGAAGATTCGCCTTCTCCTTTGTATCCAAGTCCTGCTTTTCCTTTTTGCCTATGAAGATTTCGCTTATACAGCTGATTCAAGTCTTCTTGACTTTTCAGCATTCCTTCATTGATTTGTTTTTCAGCGTTGAGGTCATCCACCAATCTTAGATTGATTTCCTTTTCAGATCTTAGTTCTTCTCTTGTGCTTTCTATTTCTGATCTTAGATTCAGAATTTCCTCATTTGTATGAGAGATCTGATCAATTAGGTTTTCTAGCTGAAGGGTTTTATTTTGGACTTCAATGTTTCTTCCATCTAATTCATCTTTCAACTTGTTTCTTTGTTCCAAGATCTCACAGAATCTTGTAGAGTGTAGCTCTTGTTCTCTTTTCAATTTTCTCACTTCTTCCTGCAGAGACCCATTCTTTTCTAGGAGTTCTTTGACAGCATTGTTTGCTTCATCTGAGTTATTTGAGGGAAAAAGATCTTCAATCTTTTCTTCAATGTAATTCTGATCATTCATCTGATTTGCAAGTTCCTTCCTTCTTCTTAGGGATTGGGAAAGATGTTCTTTTGCTTCTTTGAGTTTAGCTATGGCCATTTCCAGATCTAGCTTTTCATTTTCAATCACCTTGTTCAGTTTGAATACCTCCATTGTCCTGGATCTTTGCTCAAGCTAGTTAAGCTTTATCTTGAGAACCAATGCTGCTCTGATACCAATTGTTGGAAATATTTAGGAATTAACCGAGTTACTGAGAGGGGAGGGGTGAATCAGTAACTCCAAATTTTCTTACAATTACAGATGTATTAACATGTAATTCACTTTAACCTTTTGCCTACAGAAAGCATGAAACTTAAAACATTCACAATAGTGACACATAGATTTGGTTACCTAGAAACCTTCCAAAAGAAAGTAAAACTGGGGTGGGGATGAAACCCACAAAGCTTTAATACTGCAGAATAAAGTTGGCTGGTTAAGGCTTACAATTTGATCACTTCTGATGATCTGCCCTGTTAGGAGAAATAAGGATTGCTAAATCCACCCTGTTAAAGGATTTACAAACATACAATGAAGTATGCACTCGGTAAAGAGATTTTACAAAAGACTGTTAAGTCTACCCGGTTAAAGGATTTAGTACTGATTCACCTGTTAGGATGAAATAGTAGATCTCTTGCTTTGCAACTGGATTGCTGATTGAGATTCGCTGATGTACTGATCACCTTCTGTGATGAATTTGTCTTTGCTGTTCCTTATACTGCTGAAGCCTTCTGTAATTCACTTATCTGTGCCTTTCTTTCTCTTTCACATATATTCTTCCTTTTTTTTTATTTCATACATCTTGAAATTTTACAATTTTGTTTATATACAAGTCTTAAACAATTAATTACAACTACAATTACAAAGTCGGCTTGACAAATAAACATAAGTGCTACTAAGTCGGCCCAAGTATGTTTACACGGTTCCTGCAAACTGACTCGGTGACTTTTTTATACTCGGCGTCCACTGCATTACTCGGCATCGTCATGCACTCGGTAGAAGTGAAGGCACGGTTCATACTGATCACTCGGTAGGTTTTGAACTTGGTAAATACTGGTGACTCGGTAGACATGATGTTACTCGGTTTACATTGTCCTATTCGGTTTGTACTAAC
The DNA here is from genome assembly GCA_027943335.1 of Chamaecyparis obtusa. NCBI lineage: Eukaryota > Viridiplantae > Streptophyta > Pinopsida > Cupressales > Cupressaceae > Chamaecyparis > Chamaecyparis obtusa. The sequence goes on along the minus strand of BSBK01009351.1, from coordinate 306,974 downwards.
TTCCTCGGTTTGCACTATTTGCTCAGTTTGCACTGTCTGCTCAGTTTGCACTGTTTGCTCGGTTTGGACTATTTGCTCAGTTTGCCCTGTCTACTCGGTTTGCACTGTCTGCTCGGTTTGCACTGTCTGCTCAGTTTGCACTGTTTGCTCGGTTTGCATTGTTTGCTCGGTTTGCACTGTTTGCTCGGTTTGCACTGTCTGCTCGGTTTGCACTGTCTGCTCGGTTTGCACTGTCTGCTCGGTTTGCACTGAGAATGCAAATAAGTGTTGTCACTAGTGGCAATTCTGCTTAATGCCAACATAATGTTTCCATCCCAATCAACATTAGTATAAACTTTCAGTTCAAATTTGCCTTCTTTCTTATACCATAAACCATAGTTTTTAGTGTTCTTCAAGTATCTCAAAATTCTTTTCAGAGAATTCATGTGTTATTCTTTAGGATTAGAAGAAAATCTTATTAGAAAGTAAATTCCACCAAGATAATTGAGAGAGGGGGGGGGGGGGGGTGAGTCAGTTATTAGATAAAAAAACTTATATTATCATTATCAAATTTCAACCATGTAACCAATATAAACAACAATCATAGAAAGATAAACATACACAATAACACAAGATATGTTGACTAGGGAACCTCTTGATTATACAGTAAACCCTGGCGGGAATGATGCCCAAAAAATATGTACTAATATGAAAATTCCTTGTGAGAGGATGGACTCTATTAGGAGCCTTATGAAATACATTCAGTACATATTAGTCCTTGTTAGGAGACTTTGAATCCCTGTTAAAAGATTCTAACCTAGTAAGAGTTATAGAAGGAAAAAGGACCCACTGTCCAAACATCTTAAAGGGAAAGATCACTAAACTCACTGTCCAACTAATCTCTATATAATCCAAATAGAATAATACCAACAATTACTGATCTTAGCAACTTATCTTCACTCCTTTGACTATGCCAAACCGCACCAATTGCTTCACCAGATCCCAATACCGAAACTACTCAATTCACATATTCTCTTACAACAACAACATCAACATATATTGGTCAATTACATTACAATCAAGGAAAACAATCCTTCCTTTATACCACACTCAAATAATTACAAACGAGTCAGCCATCTACGCTTAACCATTACAAAATATAAATCATTACACCTTACATAATATTCCATAATCACATAAAACTATTGGCTTCCAAATAAAATAAATCTTCACACATGTGATCTTTGACTATGCTGTCTCATCTAGGTCATGACCAATATATCTTCAACATCTGTACCACTTCTTATATCCAAATTATGTCCCAGTTAGGAGATATAATCTAGTTATCACAAGCCGCTTCTTAGGAACACTGTTTGAATATTGTTTCCACTAAATTATATTTAACTATCATGAATAATTGAATTTCCATATGCGCTCTTAACCAAAATATTAGGACACAATATAGAACAAGTCCTCAACTTTGCATAGCTTGATCTATAATTCTCTACGTGTGCTAATACAAATACTATCTGCTTCTCTACTAATCTCGAGTGAATCAAATGTGTTGACATAAATGATAAACATAGTCATGAATGAAACATACAACTACTATAGAATGACTCCAAATACTCCCCCATAGGACATATTCAACATTCATTCCTAATAATCTCCCACATTGGCATTGATGGAAACATAGATGAAAAATAGCCAAGTTCCATGAATACCAAATTGCAACACCATTGTTCAGCATTATCTTTTTAGATCCTCTTCATCGATCAAATCAATAAATCATCAAATGTATCCTTCTCCTTAGTACTTTATTTTTTTGAAATCCTCTTCATCAATCAAATCACCAAGTGTTTTTTATTGTACTATCCTTCCCCCCATTAACATCAATGACAAAGAAAGGATCATTATGTCAATCCACCACAAGATCGAATGTCAAAAGACACTATTCAAAAAATACATTCACAAGAGTCCTTCATGAATCATCTCAGAAATACACATACTCCCCCATAGAGGAAGTATCAACATACGGTCCAGAATGGATAGAGCTCATATACCACTGGACTAATGCAACTTTCTGCATCACTACTCAAAAGTAGGTTGGGGCATAAACCTGAGCATACCTCTCAAATACTCAAATGCATCTTTAGGTAAAGGCTTTGTAAAGATATCTGCAATCTTCTCTTTTGTACTGATATACTCAAGTCTGACTTCTTTATCTGCAACTTTCTCTCTTACAACATGATACTTGATTTCTATATGCTTTGTTTTAGAATGTAATATAGAGTTCTTAGACATACTTACTATTTATGAACCCTAAAATGGTCACCTAGACTTTGGGCCCCATTTAGAAATTTATCAAATCCCTGAATCAATATTTTCAAAAATCAACATTTTTAGCTCAATATCAATTTCCTTGATCAAATCCTATGTTATCATTTATTCGATTATTTTCTATGGGCTAACCATCTTATCCTAAAGTTTTTATTTAATTAAAAGGAATATTTCCTCCCCTTTGAATAAATAAAAATCCCTCACTTTTCACCTTATCCTAAGTTGCACAAATAAAACATTATTCCTATTTTATAAAAAGGGAAAAAGTACTTTTTGTCTCATATGGACACAAAAGTCAACTCTTATTTTTTCATTGGAGGATATTTGTGTACATGGATTGCTCCTCTTTTATGCTCCACCCTTGATTAAGACTTTTTCCTCTTAATCTCCATGGTCTATTTCTCCTCATTTCCTATAAAAGAAGAGCTCTCTTCCTCATTCTAGGTCATTCACTTTTATGCTAACTTTATGCTGTAGGAATTTTTGAATACTTTGAAGCTTTTTGGAGATCATTGTTGCATCACATCTTGACTTTCTTCATTTCTTCATAGTTTAGTTTTCATTCTTGCATAGTAGCTTCATATTTCATGCTTTCATAGTTTAGATTTCCTTTCATGCTTTAGAATAACTCATCTAGTTTAACTAGGAAGGATTGTAACACTTGCTATTTTCATTTCATAGTTTAGATTGTACTTTTATTTACATAGCATAGCTTGCATATTTGCATCCTCATTTTTATCTTACTTGCATTACATTTTATTTGATTCTTGGGGATATTGGCATTCTTGCCCTTGTCTTCATTTGAATCTCTCATTGTGTGGTTTACTAGCAAGGTTATAGGTCTAATAGCTCTAGCTGAGAGCAATATTAAAACTATCCTTCTGACTCCATGCTTAGGGAGCTATGGATCAATTTTTGAGTGTTCTTGAATGTAATGATTCATATAAGTACACTATTTTGTGTGTACATTTTTGGCACCCACCGTGGGGCAGAACATTAGCATTTTGTCTTTTATTTTCTGCATTTTCATTAATTTTTTCATCAATTTTTGGCCTTATTTTTGGTCTTTGGTTTTCTATCTTAGAGTGTCATATGACATCTTTTACCAGTGTCATGTGACAGTCTCGTGTATAGAAGCGTGACACTTTACCAGTTAAAAGTGTCACACTGTTTGGTAGAAAGTGTCACACTGTGTCCTGTATCCTGTCGCCTGTAGATAAGGCACACTGTCACCTTAGGCTAAACCGTCACACCATTATGTAGAGAAGTGTCACATGACAATCCTGCTAATTATAATGTCACCTGTACTGATAGTGAGCGGTTATTAGACCTTTTTGGCTGAGTTTAAATTTAATCAGTTTACTAGTTTGATTTACTGCAGTTAGATATATTCCCTTTGCAAATTTCATTTAGATTTTGGGATTTTTCTAACCTTGTGGGCTTAAGAGTTGTGGTTGTAGATACATTTGCACTATTTTCTTAAGAAATTTGGCAAAATTTCATGCTAAAGGGCTACTAAGAGTTTTTGTAGGGCTGCCCAAAAAGCTTAAAAATAAAAAAATAAAAAAAGTGCTTGTTGTTTATTTCATTTTCAAGTGTGGCAATCTACTAGTTGTTTCCTTTAGTAGGCACATAATATCTTGTGGAAGGAATTTTAAGGTGGTAGGAGAAGTATGCTCTTCACCCTTGTGGTGAACCAAAAAATCTTGACCCATCTTAAGATTTTGGAAGCAAGAGGGTAATTAAACTTTGCTTGGTGTGTTTGGGAGAAAGCTTTGAGATAAAGGAGTATGTTCTTCACCCTTGTGGTGAAACAAAATCCTTGAACCTCATAAGTTGATCCACTTTTTGTTTAGATCTTTAGAATCCTTTAGTGGGTCTTCTCTTGAGCAATCAAGAGGAACAACCCAAGTGGGGACAAGCTTATTGTTGGCTATTCTGACCCACTATAAACTCAAGGCTATCAAGGACACAAAACCTTGGTAGACATAGTGCTTTTCTTCACTTGATGTGAGTACTTGTGGGATTGTGATCATGAGGAAAATATTGAGAAAGAATGCTTAAGGTACTCTTGAGGTCGCGAGGTCTGTTACTTGCCACAAGGTAAGGAGTCCCTTTGGGGAGCAAGAGGGGTACTACGAATGGAAGCCCTTATTAAGAACCATAGTTAGAAGCCACCCTATGTTTTTGCTTAGCTTCTTGGTGCAAGGATTGATCCAAGTGGAATAATGCAGATCACCCCAAGACTACTCACCATATGTGTTCCTTTGGTCGTGTCTTTGGCACTTCCATGACAAAGCCAATATCTATTATGGGCAACCACTTTGTGTGAGGCAATGGAACATCAAGTTGTGGGCCAAGTTTTTAAGTATTGAGCCTTTAATTTTAAGGATAGAAAGTTCTTGAAGTGTTTTCATTGTGCTATACCTGTGTAAATGTTCTTGCATGCTCAACATCTCGGTAGCACTCATAAGGTTTTCCATTTTTTTTCATATCACAATTGTTTGTCTTGGCAAGGTTGTTTTTGCCCTTGTCTCAAGTGTTTGAAGACACGTTTGATCCCATATTGTTTGCAAACCTATCAATTTACTACTGTCATTGTGATTGAAATTTAAAAAATCAACCCTCAAACTGAAAATTTTGAACAAATAGTTCCAAAACTGAGATTTTGCACTTCACTGGTCAAAGAGTCGTGAAACACTGAAAAGCTATCGCCCCCTGTTCTGAGAACTATCATGCGATAGTTCATCCTTGCATGACTGTCACCCTGCTTACCTAGAAAGTGGCACACTACTAGCCTGGAAAGTGTCACCTGGTGTAGCACGAAGTGGCACTTGGTCTTAAAGTGGTGCACTGTTTGCCTGGAAAGTGTCGCCCAAAACTTTTCTGCAGTCCGTCTAGTTTCAGCCATTTTTGAGTCTCTTTTAGTTGACCAAATTTTTAAGTGGGTGATTTAATCTATTGCTGGAAACTTGTCTATACACTGAGTTCCTATTTTTAGGCCTCTTGGATTAGTTTTCTTTGATTTTACTAAGTCATCTTGTGTGGAATTGCCAAGTTAAAAAAATCATCCTTGTTGAAAAAGTGTATCTCTAGATTCGTTGGTAACATCCTTGGATAATTTTAGTCCTCTTTTGTCCAAATTCATTTCCATCAAAAATCAATTTCAATTATATAATTTGGGTAAATCCATCCACCTAGTTCATATGTGCAAGGATACTGGAATCCTTTGATTTAAGCACCTCTTTGACAGTGTTGGTTTACACCTTTTGCAATTTTCTATCTCACCATCTCTTTTTGGACAATTGAGCACTTTTATTATCCTAGTTTGGTATTAACATTTTGTGAGGTCAAATTATCACCAAGAGTCTTTTTTTCATTCATTTTAGTTATGACAAGATACCAAGTTAGTCAAGGGAAATGATCTCTAGTTGTCTTCAATTAGTTGCCCTTGGTCAAGACTTGTCAACAATGAAAGGGAAAGGAACCCATTTTTTATCAATCTCCTAAGAGTGAGTCTGAGGTTTGTTTTGACCCAAAGAGTAATCATAATGAATTGAGTACTTCTTTAGAACCTTTTTCATCAAATATGGATATGAGTTATACCTTGACCAAACAACAAAGAGAAATAATAGATCAATCACTTGGTGACATTTTTCAGAGACATAGGAGAAACATGTCATTTGAAGATGGCAATCAACCTAACTCACCTCCTATTAATTCAAGATATCTAGATGCTCATCAATGAGCTAAAAGACATTATGCACAGGCTCATCAAGATGCACGGTCACAACATGAGGACCAAAACAACCAATCTTATGATGCTCATGTGAATGCCGCTATCTTGTTCAACCATTCAAGACCAAGTTCTCCGCTAAAAACAACTTCAAGATATACAAGTGAGAGGCTAAAAAGAATTGAGCAGGAAAAATAGGCTGCAAAAAATGAGCGAGCTACAAAAGAAGAAAAACTTAGGATTCTAGAGGAGGAACAACAAGCCTTGTTGGACATAGAGAGAAAAGCAATCCAAGAGGAACAAGATAGGATATTGGCCCAACAACTCAATAATCAGTTTAACAATGGGGGTACCAACAATGGAACCAACTCTCCACCATCTACACCCTCAGCAACTCCAAGAAGTAGAAGGCAGTCAAGGACCCCTTCAAGATCACCTAGTCCCAGAGGAAGAAGGACTTCTCGACATGCACATTATAGGATACATACACCTCCTAGACTTTCAAGACAACCCTCCCAATGAGCTCATCATGGATCTCAACATCGAGGAAGTAGTGCCAACTTTGATTGTCATGATTTTATGAGAATGCAACAAGAATCACTATTTCAACAATATCTGGAAAAATATGTTGAGCAAAATAAGGATCAATTCTTGGAAAGCTTGATCAACAAGGGTGCAAGGGTCCCATACAACTTTGATGTGGATAGAAAAATTAAGAAGCAAACCCCTTCACAAGAAGAGGAGATAAAACAAATGAAGAAGATGATGGAGAAAATGATGGCTCCTAAGAGTTCCTTCAACTTGGATTCCATATGCCCTAATCCTTTTGATAAAAGTGCGAGTATGATCAATTTTCCTAGAAAATTTGAAATTCCCCTATACAACAGATATGACGGTAATGGTGACCCACATGACCATGTGCATCAGCTCTATATTATGATTTTTGAATTCCACTATGAAGATTCCTATCTCATGAGGTTATTTCCAAGGAGTCTAAAAGGTCAAGCAATGGAGTGGTTTACCAACATTACCCCTCTCGTCAAAAATTTTAAAGAACTTGTCCAAAGATTTGTGCAACATTTTGCATATAATTTATCCAAGTCAGTCACCATGCTTGATTTGTGTAAATTAAAATAGAATCAAGGGGAACCCTTTGTTACATTTTTGCAAAGGTGGAGACAATTATGCTCCCGATATTCTAGGACTATTCCTGAAGATGAAAGGATTGACATTATTGTCAGTAATCTAGTGCCCGAGCTGTGGTATGAGCTTAGGAAGATGGTCTTTGATTCTTTCAAAACTATGGTCGAAACCACATGTAGAATTGAATATGTTTTAAAAGAACAAGGAATTTTGACTAAACAAAATGACAACAATGATAGTCAAAATAACAACAACCCTCAAAAGGATAAAAGAAATAACTCGCATTGGAACAAAAACAAACAGGTAGTTAATGATGGAGTTGTTGACTCTTCTCAACTAAAGGACCAAGGTGTCCTACATTTATCCAGTGCCATTCAAGATATGAAACTTCAAACATCCTCTAACCAACAAGAGCCTAAGCAACGATATCAGGACAAGTCCAAAATGGAAAAGAGATAATTCACTAAGCTTTGAGACTCTTATGCAGATATTTTTAAGACCTTGATTGCTCATAATTTGGCACAACCTCAGGATCCTACAAAGTTTAGCATACCGGATCCTAAACCTTATTGGTGGAATGAGAAAGCTTACTGTGTATACCACAATGGGATTGGACATGACATTGAAAATTGTTTTAAACTTAAACATCTTGTTCAAGACCTTATTGAGATTGGGAAATTATAGGTTGATGGGTTGACCACAAATGTAGACCACAAGGCCTTTAAGGAGCCCTTGCCTAAGTATAAGAAAGGGGAGACTCCTAAAAACAAGAATGGAAAGGCCACAATCAATTATACATACCCATCTATAGATAATGTCATCAATATGCTTGAAGTTGTGGATAATGATGTTAACATGATGAGGGGAAAAGATCCCTATGGTTATGATGTGAACTCACCTCCCATATTTGATGAAGGACCCATTGTTGTGCTTAGAGGTCCTCAATCTCGAAGGTCATCTCAACCTCTTAATGCTGTTACTAGGAGTCAGAATTAGGGTCCTGTGGTCATTAGAGGGCCTAATTCCAAACCCAAACAAGTGACATCCAAGAATGTCACCAAACCTATAGTCACTCCAGAGATGAGCTATAACCTTGTTGATTAGTTACAACAAACACCCAGTTAGATCTCTATTTTTGAACTCTTGGAATTATCTCCAAGGCACAAGTGTATTCTTGAGGATGCTTTGCATGCAGCAAATGTCCCTAATAATATAGATGTTGACCAATTCCAGAACATGGTCAACCACCTTGCTAGCCCACATTACCTTACATTTTCCAAAGAAGATGATAAAACCTTGAGCCATCCGCACAATCTTGCCCTTCACATTGAGGTCATGATCAATAAAACTAATGTTAGGCGTGTGTTGATAGATGGGGGTGCTAGGCTCAATATTTGTTATTTAAGTCTTTTGAAAAACTTGGGATACTTAGAGAATGTCATTGATATTAGGAAGAAAATTACTATCAAAGCCTATGATGAGGCTGAAAGAATTGGTCCTGTCAAAAAAGACATTTTGTTTCAAATCGTTGATGCCAGTTCTCTAGCATACAACATCTTATTAGGTAGAACATGGATTCATGACATGCAACTAGTACCATCTAAGTATCACCAATGTGTCAAGTTCCCATACAATGGTGTAGAAGTCTGCATACCAGGTGATAGCACATTGTCTGTAAATATGATTTTAGCAGGGATCCATGTTCCCTTAAATAGAGCAGTGAAATTTTTTGATGCAACTCTTGAGCAATGCAAGAGTAAGTTTAAGTCCATTGACCTTGAAATTGACCCCTTCATTAAGTTACCAATTTCACCTAGGTCTTATGGTAAACCATCACAAGAGATGCATCCCTTGTCTTCAGCCATGACTCTGTTTGATACATTTTTAGAGTCTTCAGTGCCCATCTAGGATGAGAAAGAGGACGTAGCTGTTAGAGAGTGGATATACAAAGAGGAAAAATACCAACATAATGAAAATTTGTCCCCATCTCCTAAGGCTTATGAGAGAGGATACACGTTGGTTACAAACATGGGTTACCTAGGTCATGGTCCTCTCAGTCATAGATTGGATGCAAAAGAGGAACCACTGGACCATGCTCTTTTTGGACGTAGAAATAAGACAACTGTTGGCCTAGGTTTTGAAGGTCAAACCAAGAAATTTGTTCCTATCCTAGATGTGATAGATAGTGACAATGAATCTAGTTATGTTCCTAATTTACAAAATCAGCAAGATAAATTCAAAGATTGAGTTCCTTCCACCAATCTCCTTTGGGGAGATTCTGATACTCCAGTTGCCAACCCAACCAATTCTGACATAGAACAAGAAGAGTCTATTATTGAAGATCATGTTGAGGATCCTACTCAAGAACACCAATACACAAATGGCATGATAGAAGGTGTTACCCTTGGTGACATTGAAGCTTCCACATCTAGACACCATAAGCATGCTTGGTGTAAACATCCCAATTTGGATTCAAAAACAGACTCTCATGAGTATGAATGGGAGTCTCTCTCAGACTCTTGTAGTTTTGAGATTAATATTGATGTTGTTCATGCCTATAGTACTCAACCTATGGTAGCTAATGAGTCTAGTGTAGGATTAGAGGATTGGACTCCGTTAGTCACCTTAGTGGATGATACTTCATCCGGTAGGATAAATCCTGATTTGGGTACCTTATAGGCATACTTGATAGATCCTAACTTTGGACTCACCAGAGATGACACCTTTCATATCAATAACATTGAACCCACATTAATCTACCCCTTGTTCACTATGACCTCATTGACTGGTCTCAGCGCTATCAAGAGCCTCAGCTCTTAACCTTCCAGAATGACTATGAGATAGTGCACTACTTGAATGCCCTTGAGCCTGTAGTCTCTTCCACCAGTGAACCAACTACAAGTATGATTGAACCAGATATCAAGTACCTTAATCAAAAAATGAAGAGAAAAGAAAAAAAGAATAATGGTTCTGATGGCGAAAACCAATATGTGGCGGTGTCAGAACCCAAAAAAGTAAAAATAAAGGATGTATCTGAAGGTGAAAACCTCTTTGAGGCACCTAAGGATGGGGTACTTGATAATCTTCCAAGCTATTTTCAAGACAGGTCATCAGTTCTTATTGAGCCTACATAATCAGTTAATCTAAATATAGAGAAGGCTCTGCAAATTGTACATTTAGTTCAATCTCTATCACCACAAGAAAAAGAGGCATATACCAAGTTCCTACAAAGAAAGAAGATCAATTTTTCTTGGACTTACTTAGACATGCCAAGGTTTGACACTAGTCTTATTATGCATCATTTGTCCATAGCTCTAGGCATTAAACCAGTAAAACATAAGTTGAGGAAAATGCATGCTCATATAGCTCTACTCATCAAAGCTGAACTAGAGAAACTCTTAAGTGCAGGATTTATCAGAGCCATTGATTATGCTAAATGGATTTCCAATATTGTCCTAGATTCAAAACATGATGGGTCCATTTGTGTTTGCACAGATTTTAAAGATCTTAACAAAGCTTGCCCAAAGGATGATTTTCCACTCCCAAACATAGATATGATAGTGGACATGACTGCGGGATATGAGATCTACTCTTTGATGGATAGATTTTCTGGTTACAATCAAATTAAGATAGCTCCTGAAGATCAGGAAAAGATAGCATTCACTTGTGCATGGGGAACCTATTGTTGGAACGTGATGCCATTTGGATTAAAGAATGCAGGAGCTACTTATCAAAGAGCTATGACTACTATATTCCATGACATAATGCATAAGAACATGGAAGACTATGTGGATGACACCCTAGCAAAATCCAAAAAAAGGAATACACACCTCAAAGATCTAGAAATCATTTTAGACTGTATGGAATAGTTTCAGTTGAGATTGAATCCCAAAAAGTGCACATTTGGAGTCACCTCTGGTAAACTTCTAGGATTCATTATTTCAGCTAAAGGAATAGAGGTGGATCCTGAAAAGGTTCAAGCAATATTGGATATGCCACCTCCCAAAAACATCAGTCAAATGAGGAGTCTTCAGGGATGCCTTTAGTCTATCAGGAGGTTTATTTCACAATTAGCAGATAGAGCTCAACCCTTTAACAAGACATTACACAAAGGGGTTAAATGTGTCTGGAATGAGGATTGCCAGAAGAGCATGGATCAGATCAAATAGTACTTGGCTAAGCCTCCCATCTTAATGCCTCCTATTCTAGGGAAACCACTCATCTTGTATGTTTCCACAAAAAAATCTTCCTTGGGGGCATTATTGGCTAAACTTGATGATACAGGAAAAGAAAGAGCTATCTATTACATCAGCCGCACACTTGTTTCCTATGAGGTCAATTATACTAGTATTGAAAAGTCTTGTCTTGCTGTGGTGTTTGCTTCCCAAAAGTTGTGACATTACATGCTTGCACATACAATACACTTGATAGACAAAATTGATCCTCTTAAGTATTTGCTCAGCAAGGTTTCTCTCATGGGTATACTTGCTAAATGAATGATGATTCTTTCTGAATTTGACATTGAGTATATCGAGCGTAAAGCCATAAAAGGACAAGCTATCACTGATGACTTGGCTGATTTTCCCATTTAGGATAGTATGCCCATTCAAGTTGAATTTCCAGATGAGCACATAATGTACCTTACTACAAGAACATGGAAGATGTTCTTTGATGGCTCTTTCATGCATAATGGTTCAAGAGCTGGAGTGTTGTTTGTCTCTCCTCATGGGTGTACTATTCCCAAGTCCTATAAATTATTGTTCCCATGCACAAACAACATTGCTGAATATGAGGCCTTAACCAATGGATTGAAAATGGCCATAGAATGGGGAATTACAGAGCTGCATATCTATGGGGATTCACAATTGATAATCAACCAAGTTAACAAAGAATATCAAACAAAGGATGACAAACTAATACCCTATAAGAAGATGGTTGATTCATTGCACCAATACTTCACCTTTGTCACATTTCAACAAATCCCTAGAGTAGAGAACAAAGCAACTAATGCTATGGCTACATTGGCTTCCATTCTTCAGCTAGAGCAACATGAATCTAGATATGAATTCTTGGTGGAAGAGCTACATCACCCCATTTTTGACCCCTCAGAAAGCCATGTCATCTGTAACTTGGTTAGTCATGAGTCATCCTACTATGGTGTCATTTAATCATATCTCCATGTTGGCATCATCCCTAAAACCTTTAATCACTATGAAAGAAGAAACCTTGTCTGTAATGCCTCTCACCATACTGTTATCTCTGGTGATCTGTATAGGAAGGGTTTAGATGGGGCACTTCTTAAGTGCTTGGAAAAGGATGATTTTGACTGAGCATTAGTTGACATTCATGAGGGAATTTTTGGAGGACATTCCAATGGTCTTTCCATGGCCCAAAGGTTGCTTAGGGCAGGGTACTATTGGCCCACAATGCAGATGGATGCTATAGCTTTTGGCAAATCTTGTGAAAAGTGTCAGAAACATGGAAACCTGATTCATGCTCTAGGTAGGGAGCTTATTCCTTCTATTTCTCATTGGCTATTTTAGCATTGGGCCTTTGACCTTATTGGGAAGATTCATCCCAACTCATCAGGTGGACATAAATTCATTATTACTGCTACTGACTACTTTACCAAATGGGTAGAAGTCGTTCCATTGTCTATTGCTTCAGGAAAGAAAATCTCTTTGTTCATATTGAATCACATCATCTGTCAGTTTGGGATACCTTCTGAAATAATCACTGACAATGGAGGTGAGTTCAAAAACAAGGACCTTACACACCTCTGCAAGAAATTCAAGATTAAACATTGGTCCTCCATTTACTTCCTGCAAGGAAATGGACAAGTAGAGGCTTCAAATAAAACCATTCTTAAGATTCTCCATAGAACAGTTCACAAGAATGGTAGAGACTGGCACCTATAGATCAATATAGCCTTATGGGCTTATAAAATGAGTATACGCACTCCCACAAGGGCTACTCCTTTTTCCCTCACTTATGGTTCTGAAGCTGTGTTACCTTTAGAAGTTGAGATTCCTTCACTTAGAGTCTCTCTCAAAGGTCTGGTTACTAATGAAGATTATCATGCCATGAGATTACAAGAGTTGGAACTTCTTGATGAAAAATGCAAAGCATCATTTGATCACATGAGAGTTTTCCAAAAGCGTATGATGAAAGCATTCAACAAGAAGGTTCTCCCTAGAGAGTTTCAAGTAGGTGATCTTGTTTTGTGAGAGAATCCTAAGAAGCAACAAAATAGAGAGCAAAAGGGCAAGTTTGAACCTAATTGGCTTGGGCCATATGTCATCATAGTTTCTTTTGGGACAGGTGCTTACTTGTTATTTGATGAGGATGGAGAACAGCTCCCTAATCCCATCAATGTTTTGCACCTCAAGAAGTTCTACCCATGATGCCTATTATATCTGGGGGCATCCTTTGTACATATCTTATTGATCCTGAAAAAAATTCCAAAAAAATTCATATATGATACTGAAAAAATCCTAAAAAGCATATAAAGTCTTGAAAAAATACCCAAAAAAAAAGCAAAAAATTCAAAACAATAGAAAAAGTGCCTTGGTGAAAACCTGGAAACATCCACCTTGGTAGCAAAAATAAAAAAACATTGCAAAAATAAAAAAAATCTCCAAGTGGTGAAAACTTGGAAACAAGCGCTACTTGAGGCCTTTGCACCCTTGTCTTTTAGCATGTGTCATCGACACTTAGCCATTCTCCATCATGCCTTGACCTTATTTGACTTGGTCTGGAATTGGTCTTTATTTTTGTCTAGGGGGCATACCTGTTAGCATAGGTCCTTTAGGTGCATTTGTCTCTTGGGGCATTTCACAAACAGGTGTGTTTCAACACTACCCTTGCATCAAGTGTTTTTCAACACTTATCAGATGTTTTACCCATAGTCTAGCATAATTTGATATTTCTCACTGATAGATGTGATACTTAAAGTTTGACTCTATGACCTACACACAGGCACTTAAACACTCAACTTGCTGAGACTTGATTGACTTTGTTTTCTTTGTGTGTTGTCTATGATGATTTATTTGATGAGTGTTATCTCCCTATGATAGTTTTTGATGATGCATAGCTAGAAGACTGAGGGAATGAGAACATGTTTTATTTCTTTATCTTCTTGTGGGTATATTTTGTTGGTCCTAATTGTCATTAGCATTCATGCTTGATACACTTGACACTTAGGACCTACAAGGTATTATCCTTGACTGTTTGTGCAAGTGCATACTTCTAGTCATCTTGACTTTCCTTGTGTCTTGATGCGAGTATAATCTTGCTATATTAAACTTAGGTAATCTCACTGCACTAGTCATCTTGACCTATATGTCTTTGGTGCCTAGGTGAGATTCCCACATTCCTATCTGATATAGATCATATTCAAATTCACATAGTTATACTAGTATGTATTGTATGATCTTATGACGCTACCAATAAAGCTTGATGATGATAATTAGATGTCTATTGGCTTCGTAACCTTGCAAGTAAACCACTTTCATAGTAGCTTGCATTTCTAGGTTCATGTTAGATTAGTTTTGCACTTTGCATATGGAGAGAGCTCTCATTTTATCATTCATGGACTTGTCAGTCAACTGTGCTCATCTTCCCTTTTCTCGATCATGTCTTTCACTCCTTATCCTCACATCATGACCTATTCCTAGCATCACAAGGGGTTAATCTTATCATAATATCTATATCCCTAAAAATGTCATTTTCAGAAACATGAGTCTACATCATACACATGAGAATCAAACATACATCTATGAGAGAAAATATACATGAGCATTTATAACATACATTTTGAGAAAAATGACAAAACAATATACAAACTGATGCATCCATCACAAGTGAGACATAAACATAAGATATATCGAACATCTAGTAATCTCATATATATAACAATGTCATCATACAATATACATTATGAGATCCCAAAATCTAGATCACAAAGTCTCATAATATGTCCAAAACATCTAAAAACCTAAGCCCTAAACCTAGGACTCATTGCCACCATCCCGAGGACCGGGTGGTGGAGGAGGTGGTGCTGCATTTGGTACTACATCCGATCTACCCACTACTACTAAGTAAGAAGGAGCTCTCTGATCCACTGGTACTACCTGTATGTAGAGACCATGATAGTATGCAGCTCGCACTGCCTCTCTCTGCCTCTCTACAAGGGCAACCTATAGCTACCTCTCTCGGCACCCTATCTCAGCCCTCTGATCTATGAGCTACTACTCCCTGAAAGCTATAGTGATCCTAAGCTACTACATCTCTACCTCTAGAGCTTGTATCCTAGCTCTCAGGTGCTCTCCTCCCGCAGGCTGATCCTGCTACACCTTTACGTGTCAGCAAGCTAGTCTTGCCTCATCCTCAGGAGTTGCTGATCTCCATCCCTATGACCATTTCTGGCCACCTGATCTAGATCAATCACCTCTCTCCATCACTCTCCCTCTCCCTCTCCCTCCATCCCCTTTGTCCCCTCCGTCTCCATCATCTCCCCCATCGTCCCCTTGAGCAATCGGCTATACATCTGGCACAATGAATCTGGGAAATGGAGCTCTACACCTCTCTACTTTATAAGCTACATTTTCACCCACATCCACCATGTCTAGAAGATACTCCCATGGCTCCTGACGTATAACAGCTGCATCCTGTACTGCCTGCTGGTAATCTAGCATCAACAGCCAACCATGCCCCTCCTCATCTCGGAACCAAGCATGTGTAGTGGTCTCTATAGACACCCTCTACTAGTGTCCGAACTATCTCCAAACCTAAGTAATAATGAATCTCTCCACAATATTAGAATGCCAACCTACTAGTGGATGACTGCAAAGCATGTAATCCAACTCCCACCTATCACCCCACTACTCAAATGACATGTAAGGTCTCTAGGTGAATGAGGTGAGCTCATCCAACACCTTGTGATAATAAGGGACATCCCCACTATGAGCCTGAGAGATGAAACCTATATACCTATACATATAGGGATACCTAGGCTCCCTAGGTTGCACTCATGGATGCACTACAACAATGTGCTCCCATGCCCATATTTGAGCGAGTATGGCCCTACACACCCAAGTCCTACCATCTCAGTAGATGATCTTGTGTAACTCATAGTACATATCAACTAGAATAGCCAGACCCCATGTCATCTGACGTGGACGTGCCACTAGATCTACTAGTAATATACCCCATCCCAGTAGGAAACCCTTCGAACTTCTGTCAGGGATAAGGGCCTGTCCAATAAAAGATACAACAATACAAGACACTGGGAAGTCCCTCCCAAAGTCATCCATCAATCGATCCTAGTTGACGTGTCAGTCTAGGATGGTGACATCCTGGAACATACCCTGTATAACCTGTCTCCCCTCTGTCAGATCCTAATCATAGTATACCTATGCCAACAAACAATCATATCAGTTTCTATCATATGGAAACTTTACAACTATGACTACCTATAAACATGATTATACTTACAGGCTCTCCATGGCACGTAACTCATAGGATCAGATAGACATCCTCCAGGCTGATAGATGCCTCTCTAGTAGGTAGATGAAAGGTGCTGTGCTCACTATTCCATCTCTTGGCAAGAGCAGTCAACAACCCATGATCAACTCAGATATGGGGCATCTGTAGTAAGTACCAAAAGCCCATAGCCCTCAAATCAGCCTTGCTCAGTTTATCCAGATCTCAGACAAATCACAATCCAGTCACTTGATGTGCTTTGATACGGAGTGCAAGGAAGTGCTCCTACAAGTCATTTCAACCACACCAGATGTCAGAACATATCATGAAGGATGTATGAAATTAGTACAAAGCATTTTAAAATCAAACATTGTTAGGACCCATGTTGTTTTGCTCAAAAGCATTAAAACATGTCAACTTTTTATACTAGGCGACACTATTTTTTGACTAAGTGTCATGCGACACTTTGTCTTATAGCAATGCAATAATTTTTGTTCAAGCAACACTTCACATAGTGTCACACAACATTTTGTCCCGTGTCGTGTGACACTGGATTCAATTCTTGTGCGACACTATTTTGACCCATGAAGTGTCGCATGACACTTCTCCTCAAAGGGCGCGATACTTTACAAGTTTCGCGTGACTTTTCACCTAAACTAAAAATTTGAAATTTGAGAAACTATTTTAAAAATGTGTTTTAATATATTCAATGCTCATAAATGACCCAACAAAGTGAGTTTTTTTGAAAATATATCGGGCACGCTCAAATTAGTGTCTGTGGATGGGAACTACTGTTTGCTGGGCCATTTTCTCTTTCTAAGCTCTTGAAATTCTTTAATCAATAAAAGTCAAATGATTTTGAAAATGACACTTTTTGCCCCTTATATAACATTTTGATTTTTTTGACCGATTTTCAAAACACCTCAGAATTGAGCAAAAATTGCACCCCTAGCTAATTTCAATGTCCTGGATCCATTTTTGGACTCAAAATCAAAATCCAAGTTAATCTTGGTAGTCAAAATTGCATTTCAAAATTTTCCCTTCTTCTGCATAGTTAGCTGACCATTTGAGGCCTGAATCTTTGATCTTTCTTGGGGCATCTTCATTTCCATGTCTTCCAAACTTCTAGTCTTTCATTCATCCCCTTCACTCCATCTCTCTTAGGTTTGACTTCATTTTTATTCTATTTCCTTTTCAGTCAAACCTAGTCAAACTGGGGCATGTCTTTACTACCTAATGGTCATCCTGTTATCCTTTATCTTCGATTACGATTTCATTATGATTTGATCAATCTGCTGTTCTCCTCTACCTGATTTTGATTTTGATTATGAGGGGGCAGTACCTATTGGATTTAATCCTTGATTTTCTTGATTTAGCTATCTTTTTATGAGCTTTCGCTCAACTTGATATTTTATCTCTTATTTTGGATGTGACCCCAAAATGAACTCATGTCCAAAATCTTTTATTTATTATTGTTTAGGCATGTTCCCAAAATGAACACACATTTGAGTTGTTTTGTGATCCCAAAATGAACTCACATTTCAACTTCTTTGACTGCATGTGTTCTTGAAATGATCACACATTAGTCAAAGAGGGGCAAATGTATGCACCCTAAAATGGTCGCCTAGACTTTGAGCCCCATTTAGCAATTTATCAAATTCCTGAATCAATATTTTCAAAAATCAACATTTTCAGCTCAATATCAATTTCCTTGATCAAATCCTATGTTATCATTTATTTGATTATTTTCTATGGGCTAACCATCTTATCCTAAAGTCTTTATTTAATTAAAAAGAATATTTCCTCCTTTTTTAATAAATAAAAAGCCCCCACTTTTCACCTTATCCTAAGTTGCACAAATAAATCATTATTCCTATTTTATAAAAAGGGAAAAAACACTTTTTGTCTCATATGGATATAAAAGTCAACTCGTATTTTTTCATTGGAGGATATTTGTGTACATGGATTGCTTCTCTTTTATGCTCCACCCTTGATTAAGATGTTTTCCTCTTAATCTCCATGGTCCATTTCTCCTCATTTCCTATAAAAGAAGAGCTCTCTTCCTCATTCTAGGTCATTCACTTTTATGCTAACTTTATGTTGTAGGAATTCTCGAATACTTTGAAGCTTTTTGGAGATCATTGTTGCATCACATCTTGGCTTTCTTCATTGCTTCATAGTTTAGTTTTCATTCTTGCATAGTAGCTTCATATTTCATGCTTTCATAGTTTAGATTTCCTCTCATGCTTTAGAATAACTCATCTAGTTTAACTAGGAAGGATTGTAACACTTACTATTTCCATTTCATAGTTTAGATTACTTTTATTTTCATAGCATAGCTTGCATATTTTCATCCTCATTCTTAGCTTACTTGCCTTGCATTTCATTTGACTCTTGGGGATATTGGCATTCTTGCCCTTATCTTCATTTGAATCTCTCATTGTGTGGTTTACTAGCAAGGTTAGAGGCCTAATAGCTCTAGCTAAGAGCGATATTCAAACTATCCTTGTGACTCCATGCTTAGGTAGCTATGGATCAATTTTTTGAGACCTCATTCTTGAGTGTTCTTGAATGTAATGATTCATAGAAGTACACTATTTTATGTGTACAACTATACTGGTGTTATCACAGTGAATGATAACATGCTCATTAAATTTTATTCTAGTATCCTTCAACATTTATTTCATCCATATTATCTGATTAAAATTATTTTTTGTTGCTACATATTCTTCTTCTGTTGTGCTACGTGAAATACAATTATGTTTCTTGCTTAGCTAAGAAACCAATCTCCCTCCAAGAAAAAATTCTGATTTCACATCCATTTGATATACTTTGAATTTCTTATAAGCTGCATAAGCCAAAAATACTCTTATTGCATCAATTCTTGCAACAGTTGCAAAATTCTCTTCATAATCAATTCCTTCTTGCTGTGAGTATCTTTTGCATACCAATCTTTCTTTGTTCCTTACAACTTCACCTTGTTCATTCATCTTATTTTTGAATGCCCATTTAGTTCCTATAACATTTTTATCTTTAGGTCTAGGGACCAACTCCAAAGTTTTGTTCTTTTCAATTTGATCTAGTTCTTCCTTCATTGCTTGAATCCAATTTTTATCTTTACAAGCTTCATCAATAGTTTTAGGTTCAATTTGAGAAATCAAACATACTTCTTCTTGTACCTTATTTCTTGTCAAAAGTCTATTTTCTATGCTCCCCATAATATGATCAACATGATGATTTCTTGCTAGATTTTTATTAGGTGTCACTGTCTCAGTTCTTGCTTCAAATATGTGTTTTGATCTTGGTTATTCTCTTATCTCCTCAATGTAACTCTCATTCTACAAATCACTGTCAGTTTCATAAAATAATTTAACATTTTCTTGATCAATTGTAGGATAGACTTCTTCATCTGATTCATAATCAAGTATTCTTTCCTAAATTTTGAACTTCTCATCAACTTTAACATTTGTGCTCTCAAGAATAGTCTTAGTTCTTTTATTGAAACATCTATATGCTTTGATTTTCAATGAATAACCAAGAAATATACCTTCATCACTTTTGAGATAAAACTTACCAATGTCATTATCTCTCTTAATATAACACTTGCTTCCAAAAATTTTGAAATACTTAACTAATGGCACATGTCCAAACGATAGTTCATAAGGTGTCTTGTTTGTGTCTTCTCTGATTTGTACTCTGTTCATTGTATATACTTCTGTATTCACTTCTTCTCTCTAGAATGCCTTTGCCAAATCATTCTCAAATAACATAGCTCTTGTTGCTTTAGTTATTGATTTGTTCCTTCTTTACGCAATACTATTTTGGTCAGGTGTTCTAAGGGCTAAAAAATGTCTCTTAATGCCATTTACTTCACAAAAAGTACTAAATTCCTTAGAAGTAAATTCTCCACCTCTATTAGACCATAAACATTTATTCTTCATTCTAGATTCATTCTCAATTTTGTTCTTAATCAATTTAAACTTGTCAAATGCTTGAGATTTTTCTTTAAGAAATACTATCCACGTCATTCTAGTAAAGTCATCAACAAAAATCATAAAATACCTTTCACCATAGAATCCTCTAGTCCTTGTGGGACTGCTCAAATTTGTATGAACAATTTCCAATTTCGTTGCTGTCGTGAACTTCTTACTGGCAAAGAACTTCTTTTCTTCTTAGCCATAGCACATTCTTTTCATATCATGTTAGTAGGTTTCATAATCTTAGGCAAATCTCTTACTACAAATGTAGTACTTATTTTCACAATGTTATCAAAATTCATGTGACAACCTTTTGTGCCATAACCAACTGTCATCAACTTTAGTAATCAAACATGTCTTCTTAGTAGGATTCAACTGAAATACATTACCTCTGGTTCTTTATCCAATTCCAATCATATTACCATTCTTATCCTTAATTACACAAGTCTTCTCAGTAAACTATACTTGATATCCCTTATCAACTATCTGTCCAATACACAAAAGATTATGAAACAATCCATCCACAAAATAAACATCATCAGTGTTAGCATTTACATCAAGAGTAATAGATCATATTCCTTTTATCAAGAAAGGTGCATTGTTTCCAACTCTAACAATTCCTCCATCGTAGTTGTTAAACTTTATAAATTTATTCATATCTCTAGTAATATGATGTGAAAAACCACTATTTATAATCCAACCAGTTATCTTTTCTACTTGAGAAACTAAAGCTTTTTCTTCTCTAACTTCACTTTTAGAGTTTTCTTCTTTTTTACTACAAATCCTATGCGATCACTCTCATTATCACTTTCATTTAAGATTTTATTAATGCTAGCCTTAAATTTTCATCATTAGCATAGTAACACTCTTTAGACCTTCTAGGTTTAAATTTCTTTTTATATTTCTTCATTCTGTTAGGGCAT
Organism: Chamaecyparis obtusa; assembly: GCA_027943335.1. Lineage (NCBI taxonomy): Eukaryota > Viridiplantae > Streptophyta > Pinopsida > Cupressales > Cupressaceae > Chamaecyparis > Chamaecyparis obtusa. The sequence continues at coordinate 285,393 of BSBK01009351.1, read as the reverse complement.
TTAGATGTGAAATGACCATATTATTGACATGTCCAACATTTAAAGATTTTCTTACCTTCAGGTTCTCTTTTCACAAGCAAGGCAATTCCTTCGTCAATCTTTTTTTCTTCTTTGGTCTTAGATCTGCTACAACTGGCATAATATCCACTAACACTAGTACTTCTTGACAAGGTATGGTGAACACTAAGTGCGCTAAATGTTGTTTCAATTCTAGGTAGATCTCTTGACTGTCTCAAGCCTATCTCTGTTACTTCTAATCTTCCAAGAAGAGTTTCTCTAGTAAAATTTTCAGTACAAGGTATAACTTGTTCAATCATTTGCGTTGTTTTTCTAAACATAGGGGTTATTGTCTTTAAGATCTTCCATATAACTTCATCCTTAGTTTTGTTTCCTTCAAAAGATTTGATACCTACAATAATCTCTGATATCCTACCAGTATAACTTCTAACATATTCATCATCCATCATCTTGAAATAAACATATCCAATTATGTAATTTGATTCTCTTTGCATGTACTAGATTGTAAAGCTAACCAAATTTCATAAGATGTCCTTAGCTTTTTTACTTGATTGTATTCATTCTCTAGAGGAGCTGACAAAAGTGCTTCTTTGGAAAGTATGTTACACATGAATAGATCTCTATCCTTATCAGTGTAATCTTCAATTTTGTCTTCTTCAATGATAGTCTTATCATTCTTTGTGATCAACCAATATCCTGGTCCTAAACATAGAAGATGTATCTTCATCTTTTCTTTCTAGCAGTCATAGTTAAATCCATCAAACTTAGGGCTTTCTTTCCTAAAACGAGTCACCATAGATCTCCTTAAGTTGTTAATCTTTTCCTTCAAGGACCTACTACTTTGACACCAATTGTTAGAAAGTGAAGTACACCAAGATAACTAAGAAGGTGGGGGGGTGAATCAATTATCAGATAAAAACAACTTATATTATCATTATCAAATTTCAACCATGTAACCAATACAAACTACAACCATAGAAAGAGAAAAATACATAATAACACAAGATATGTTGACTAGGGAACCTCTTGATTAGAGAGTAAACCCTGGTGGGAATGATGCCCATAAAAGATGTACTAATATGAAAATTCCTTATGAGAGCATGGAATTTGTTAGGAGCCTTATGAAATACATTTAGTACATATCAATCCTTGTTAAGAGACTTTGAATCCCTGATAAAAAATTCTAACCCAGTTAAGAGTTATGGAAGGCAGAAGGATCCACTGTCCAAATAGCTTCAAGGGAAATATCACCGAACTCACTGTCTAACTGATCTTTGTATTATGCATTTGAAAGAGTAGAGAAAACCTTGTAAATATCACCAAATTATGCATCATCCTTGTATAGGTGCTTGAGGGAATCAATTCCCATGCTTTGGACTTGTACTTCTTAAATCAACATCACTCTTCTGCTGAGGGCATCTACCACTTTGTTTGAGGTTCCCTTCTTGTGTTTTATAGAAAAGGTGTATGCTTGGAGTTATTCAACCCATTTCATGTGCCTACAACTTAACTTGTGTTGGCTATTAAGAAAACTTAGTGCATGATTATCTGTGAAGATAATAAATTCCTTAGGAAGAAAGTAATGCCTCCATTTCTTGAGGGCTTGAACCATGGCATAAAGTTCTAAGTCATATGTACTATAATTTCTCTTGGCTTCACACTAGTACATTTGAGACCTTTTTTTGATGGCTTCCCATCAGTATTCTAACACTATCCCATCGATCAAGAGACACCAACCATCGTTGCAGTTTTTGAGTTGAAATTAATGATGGTGAGGATAGGAGTGATAATTACAACACAAATGGATGTCACAATATGCATCTGAAGAAGGCCTGGCAACATGGTGAACAAGCCATCAGGTCTATTTTCTTCTATTACAATTGTGACGACAATGCTGCATTTGTGACAGATATGCTATCCATGCAATGTCTATCTACTGAGTAAACATATCTCATCTCTCCATATGGATTAACACTGTCTGCTTCCAGAGAAAGCCTAAGATTTTGAGGATCTTCTTTAAAGTGTGGCATTTGAATAATGTCATCTTGACTCTTGCCACGTGCATGGTAATCCATAAATTATGCCGAGCTATTGCACCTGAATAATCATTTCAGATGTGGAATAATGGGGATGCAACGAAGAACCTTGTGAGACACCTTTTTTGTCATTCGATCATCTCGATATCTGCTCATATGGCATTTAGGGAATTCTGTTGCAGTTTTGTATTCTTTATGATAAATAATATGATCTTTAGGACAAGCATCTATTGCTTGATACTCCATTCTAATATGTTTCATAGTGGCACATAATTCTCGGTATGGGTGAGGGAGAACATTTGATGGTGGTAATAGAAACTCACCTATGAATCTACAACAAATAATATAATTCATTACTATAAATAATCTTAATAGTACATGTTTCACATTTTATAGACTCTAATGACATATATGACAAACCTTAGCATACGTGACATTGCTATGTTGGATAAACCATTCATAACCTTCAAATTCACCAACAACAATACATCAGAGAGAAGAGTAGATTGGGAGCCTTCATAAAGGGTCATGTTCAGCTTCTCAAGTAGAGGTATATCAGGGATGATGTCAATTTCATCCTCATCATAATCATCATCATCATTAGTAGTAGTAGCAGCAACACCAGTACCAAATGTGTGAACTATCAATGCATTCATACCATCATCTTCAAATGTGTTTTCTGGTGCATGATCGTCATCTTCCATGAGATCATGATCTTCAGCTTCAATAATCACACCACCATGTTCCTCTATATTCATAATGGGGAGACTAACCTCTATAAAAATGATGATAATCAAACCCCCCTTCAATGTGATAATCAAACGTCCTTCCATGGTTCATATGTATATTAATTGTGAAAACAATATAACAAACAACTTACCACTGGATGATAATCAAACCCCCCTTCAATGTGACCATTCTCCCTACAATGTCTCTTTTCTATTTTGATTTTGATTCTTCTTGTCTTTAAGCTATTAAAACTCTTCCATGGACAATAACATTTGTCAGCGCCTTCTCTTTGAAAGTTAGACAACAATCTAGAGATTGTCTCCCTATTTCGATTGAATTCCCTTGTATTATTTGACATGATCCTTAATGTCTATGTCTATAAAACAAATTGGAGATGCCTCCTTTCATTAGCTTCATGTCACCTTCTCATAGCTTCTCATAGCTTCCTATGTGTTTCATCCTTCATGTATACACTTACTTTGACCAAAATTTTAATTTTCTGATAGATTTCGCCAAAGGCTTTTTAGGAAACCAAGTAAGGGGTATTCTTGAGTTTAAAAAAATTGAGTTGCTACAACTAAATTATAAATCATGAATTCACAATAAAATTAATTCACTATAAATAAAGGGGTATTATAAATCATGAATTCACTATAAAATTAATGTATTGCTCTAGATTTCATATGGACATTTTGTCAAATGGTTGGTATGTGTGTTTATTAAAATGAAGTTATATCATTTGGAATGGATATATGATAGGTTGATATCAAATTCTATGTCAAGATTTATAGCATTAAATTGATCATAGTTGGAAGACTGAGACACAAGAAGAATATGAGTATAGCCAATTTTTAGAAGAATATGAATGAATGCAAACATACATAAGTGGATGAACATAAATAATGAAGTGTTGACCCAGGGTTCAATCCAGTATTCTCATGTATGATCTAGAACCTGCAAGGAAGGAAAAGATGGGGTTAGATCCAAAGGATCTAAGAAATGCTTGACACCCTATTATTGATCCTCATCTACAATTACGCATGTGCATAGTTAAGCCATACACTTCTAAAAGTAACTATGCTACAAAGCATGTGCACTCAGGAACATGTGCAGTGTATAGGTGTTGGAATCCAAATGAAGCCCTACATGTATGTCTCTATAAACACCTGGTGAATCACTGTTGTGGCTGCATTTATGTCTCTATGAACACCTGGTGAATCACTGTTGTGACTACATCATCGAAATAGTGCAACAACAACACCAAATGTTGTTGTTACATCTGGTGTTGCTATGGCATCATTTCCAAATGATGCATCCGCAATAGTAACCCACCATGCTCATCAGTACAAGGCAATCATGATCAAGCATAAGCAATGGAGGGGACATTGTCAAGGTCAAATCAGAGGTCAAATTTCATTCCTTGAAATTTTATATATGTATAGTTATAAAATTTCATGCCTTGAAATTTTATAACATAGTTCCTTATTATTTGATCTTCATATGGCAGCCATGACTTGAGTTAGGCATTCAAGCTTTGTCTTCTCATTAACTAAATTTAATTTTGATGGCATTTTTTGATTTAATGGCATAATATGAATGTTAATACTGGCATTGTTTACATCTTTGCATTTAGAATGCTTGATTACCCATGAGCTTTGAGAGCTAGGGCATCATTTCTATTACCTTCAAGGAATTGTGTGAAGTGTTTGATATCTCTTTATTTGTTTTCCTATTTATATTCACTATGTGGTACTTCCCGTTTATGATCATTTCATGAGGAAATGTCTTGATGGCTCGCGGGCTGCAAGTTAGGGCATCATACATTGTTTATGAGCTCATTGTTTAATGATGGCATTGTTTACATCTTTTCATTTGGAATGCTTGATGACCCACGAGCTTTGAGAGTTGGGGAATCCTTGCTATTATTAGGAATGAATGCTAAATATATCCTATGGGGGAGTATTCACATCCATTCTATAGCAGTTGTTGTTGCATTCATGATTGTGATTGTCATTGATGTCAACACAGTGATCTACTGAAGATTAGCAAAGAAGAAGATAGTGTTTATATTAACGCATGTGGGATATTGTAGATCAAGCTATGCAGAGTTGAGGACTTAATATATGTTGTGTCTTGAGTTCATGGTCAATAGCTTATATAGAAATTCAACTATTCATAATAGTTATGTGTAATTCAATGGAAGCAGTATTCAGGCAATGAACCTGAGAAGTGGCTTATGGAAATTGGATGATATCTCCTAATTGGGATAGAATTTGAGCATGCAAGGTTGCACGAGTGAAGAATTATCTTGTTTGGAAGCTGTTAGTTTTATGTAATTATGGAATATTATGTAACGTATGGAAGATTATATTTTGTATATTTTATGCCGACTCATTTGTAATTATTTGACTTTGGTATAAATAAAGGATTGATTTTTCTTATTGTTAAAAAAGAATGAACATGAGAGATAGTATGAAAGTGAATTGCGAAATTGTGCAATATTTATTGTAAGAGGATATGAGAATTACAAAGATCTGTCATTTAGATCAGATGAAGTAGTTGGTGCAGTTTGGAACAGCCAGAGGAGAAGTGATAAGTTATTGAGTTCAGTAATCTTTTGGTATTTTTCTATTGATTAATACACAGATCAGTTGGATAGTGTGTTTAGTGATCTTGCCCTTGAAGCTATTTGGAAAGTGGGTCCTTCTATCTTCCATAACTCTTATTAGGGTTAGAATATTTTAACAGGGATTTAAAATCTCCTAACAGAGATTCATATGTATTGAATGTATTTCATAAGCCTCCTAATAGAGTCCATTCTCTCACAAGGAATTTTCATATTACTACATCTTTTGTGGGCTTCATTCCCACCAGGGTTTACTCTTTGATCAAGAGGTTCCCTAGTCAACATATCTTGTGTTATTGTGTATGTATATCTTTCTACGGTTTTTTCTTACATTGCTTACATGGTTAAAATTTGTTAAAGGTGATAAAAGTTGTATTTATTTGATAACTGATTCACCCTGCCCCTCTCAGTTATCTTGATGGACTTTACTTTCTAACATTTGGTATTAGAGTAGTAGGTCCTTGAAGGAAAATTTTAACAACTTAAGGAGATCCGTGGTGAGTCATTTTAGGGAAGAAAGCTATAAGTTTGATGGAGTGAACTTTGACAGCTAGAAAGAAAAGATGAAGACACATTTTCTTTTTTTAGGACCAGGATACTGGTTAATCACAAAGAACAAAAATAATATAATTGAAGAAGACAAAATTTAAGAATTTACTAAAGAGGAGAGAGATCTATTCATGTGTAACATACTTTCCAGAGAAGCACTCTTGTCAGCCCTTCCAAAAAATGAGTACAGTCAGGTAAAATATCTAAAAACATCTCATGAAGTTTGGTTAGCTTTACAATCTACTTTTGAAGGTGATGAAGATGAAAAGAGAGTCAAATTACATAATTGGATGTGCATTTGAAGATATAAGAATGATGGAAGATGAATCTGTTAGAAGCTATATTGGTAGAATGTCAGAAATTGTTGCAGGTATAAAATCCTATGAATGAATCAAGATAGAGACTAAAGTGATATGGAAAATTATAAAGACATTAACTCATGTATTTAAGTAGAAAGCATAGATGATTGTTAAAGTTATACCTTATACTAAGAACTTCATCAAAGAAACCCTTCTTGGAAGACTAGAAGTAGTGGAGTTAAGCTTGAGACATTTGGGAGATTTACCTAGAATGGAGACAACATTTAGCGCACTTAGTGTTCGTCCTACTTTGTCAAGAAGCATTAGTGTAAGCATATCATAGTGGTAGAAGATCAAAGAATGAAGAAGATAGGAAGATTGAGGAAGGAATTTCCTTGCATGTGAAAAGAGAACCAAAAGGTAAGAAAATTTTTAAATGTTGGACTTGTCAAGAATATGGTCATTTTGCATCTAAATGTCCTAAGAGAGGAAAGAAGTATAGAAAGAATTTTAAACATAGAAGATCTATAGAATATTACTATCATAATGATGAAGAAATTGAGGCTAGTGTTGAGATTTTCCAAGTGAAAGCGATAATGAGAATGATGATATAGGATTTGTAGCAATAAAAGAAGAAAACTCTGGAACATAAGTTAAAGAAGAAAAAGTTTTAGTTTCTCAAGTAGAAAAGAGATCTGATTGGCTTATAGATAGTGGTCATGTTAGAATAACTAAGAGAAGGGGGGGGGGGGGGGGGGGTGAATCAGTTATCCAAGTCCTAAAACAAAACAAGTAACTTAAAACTTGTATCTTCAAATACTGTCACTCGGTAAACATATATCTTCTTCACTGTCACTATATTTACTGATTATCAGATAAGCTCAAAATGATTTACTAATTAAATCTAATAGTTAACATGTAAAGTATGATAACAAATAGATAACATGCTCAAGACATAAAACAAAAGATTTTAACGTGGAAACCCTGTTAAGGGAAAAACCACCTAGGAACCGGCAACCCAAAAATTTCACTCTTCTGAAGTGAGGCCTATGAGGACCAAACCCTGTTAAAGGTTACAATACACACTGTTAGGTGTTACCTGGTTAGAGGATTTTCCACTAGGAGTTATCTTTCAATCTTTTGTCACTCACTGATTTGGATGAAACACCAATCAGAACTTGAAAGTCCACTCGGTTAAGAGATTTTCACTGATTACAATTGTTAGAAAGTAACAGTAGTTTGATTCACCTTATTACAACAAATTATAGATTACAAATCAATGTTATTCTCAAACAATATTTTTTGACCATTTAACACTTCTGATCTTAAATCAACTTCACTTACAATCAATCAATACTATGCTTGGTGTAGCATAGTTTGTTCTCTATGTAGCTCGATTTCTGTAGTCTCGGTTTAGTAACCAATTGATCAAAAATTGCATGAATACAGATTCATGCTCAACTTCCTATAGTATTTCCTTCTTCTTTTTTAATGTATTTTCTTTCTCCTTAAATAAACAAGTAAGCCGTTTCATTTCATCCATTAGATTTTGCCACTTAATCCTGTTCATTGCTTTTGCCACTTTAACCTTCTTCGGTAGATGTGTCTTTAACACATTTCAATCTTCTTCATCAGATCTTTCTTGAATTTTGTCAGTCGTCGATCTTGTAAAAAACTTTATTCCTTTTCATATCTTTACGTTGATTTTGAGGTGCCAGCTCATCAATCTTCCTGGCCTACAACATCATTAAATGATCTTCTATTCTTCTCAGTCAAGTCAAAGAAATGTGTCGGTAAAACTTATCGGTTAAAATTGTGCTTGGTATACAACACACTGTGTCAGTGTATGCTACCATCGGTGTTCATACTAAGAATCTCGGTAAACACTAAATTGTCTTCTTTTACCGACCAACACTTCTTTGTATCTTTGAATTCCTTTCTTCATAATAGATGAATACTACGTACTAGGATCAACATAATGAGATTAGAGACTCATCAATAAGTTATCCAAATCATTCCATAACCTCATCTATTGTGACCTTCTTCCACCATTCTTCAACTGTCTCGATAATGAATAACTTACAAGATAAGTACTGTCAAACTAATAAGAAACTAGTTGACATCAATGACAACATCATACTATTTTAGAAAATAGTATTATCTATCCATCTTGAGCTCTGTAATCTTCAATCACTTGTTCAACAATCTCTCCATATGATAAATCAGTTGTAGACTTAACAATCTCTCCCTTTGGCATTGATGGCAACTTAAATAATATGAATGTACCATACCCATACCAATATCTATTCTACAACATTGTCATAGTTCATCCTTAACTCTTCTTTATATAGTTCATCCTTAACTCTTCTTTTTTGTTTCTTCAGCATTCATCATATTCTCTCCCTTTTTCTAGTATTCATTCCTATTTGCTATTCTCTCCCTTTGACAACAATGCCAAATGAAAATAATAACAAAGTATGAGTATACTAACATCTCCATTGTATCTGAAATACGGATATCTCCATCTTTAAAAAAAAAAACTTAATCACAACCTTGAACTTAATCAAAGTGCGATCTATGCTAGCATCAACATGTATGATCTTTTGATAAAATAGGCTGATGCAACATGCCATATCACCTTAGTGACCTATAGACAAGGGACAAACCCCAAGTCTATTCCTCAAGTATTCAAAAGTTTCTTTCGGTAGAGGCTTTGTAAAAATATCAGCAAGCTATTCTTTAGATGTTACAAACTCTAGTTTAACTTGCTTGTCTAGTACTTTCTCCCTTAAGTAATGATACTTAATTGAGATGTTCTTTATCATGAAGTGCATTACAAGATTTTTCAAAATGTTAATAGCACTAGTGTTGTCACAAAAAATAGTCACTAGATCTGTGATCACTTCATTCATCCCTTCCAACACTTCCTTGATGTAAGCTATATTTGAGTAGTTTGTTGCAGCAGAAACATATTTAGCTTCGGTTGTTGACTGAAAAATACAACTCTACTTCTTTCTAGTCCATGTAACAAGTCAGTCTCCAAAGAAAAATGCACCTCCAGTTGTAATTTTATGATCATCCACATTACCAGCCCAGTCAGCATTAGTATATACCTTCAATTCAAATTTTCCATCTCTCGGGTACCAAAGGCCATAATCTTCTATTTTCTTAAGGTTTCTTAGGATTCTTTTTTTAGCTATCATATGAAATTCCATGGGGTTAGCATAAAATCTTGCAACAATTCCAATAGCATGAGCAATATCAAGTCTAGAATGTACTACATACATCAATTTACCAATCATGGATCGGTAAAGAGTCTTATCAACCTCGGTAGTATCATCTTCCTTTTTTAATTTACATCTAGTAACCATTGGTGTTCCTACAGGTTTTTCATTTTCCATACCAAATGTCTTCAAGATCTCCTTTATGTATTTTGATTGAGTGATGAAGATTCCATCACTGTGCTGAATCACCCACAATCCTAGAAAGAACTTAATCTCTCTGAACATTGACATTTCAAACTCTTTCTGCATCCCATCAGCAAATGCCTTACACACATTGTCTCTTCCTCCAAAAATTATATCATCAACAAAGATTTCAGCTATGATAATAGTGTCATCAAAATTTCCTTTCATGTATAGATTACTATTATCACTTGTTCTAATAAAACCAATACTTAACAAATATGTGTGTAGTCTTTCATACTATGCTCTTGGAGCTTGTTTCAGTCCATACAATGCCTTGTGTAGTCTACAAACCTTTTTTTAGTTGTCTAGATCTTCAAAACCTTTAGGTTGTTCAATGTAGACCTCTTCTTCAAGTATTCCATTCAGAAAAGAAAACTTCACATCCATTTGATAAACTTTAAATTTGTTATGTGTAGCGTATGCCACTAACATTCTAACACCCTCAAGTCTTGCAACAAGTGAAAATGTCTCACCATAATCAATTCCTTCTTCTTGTGCATACCCTTTACATACAAGTCTAGCCTTGTTCCTTGTCACTTCACCATTCTCATTCAGCTTATTTCTGAAAATCCATTTAGTATCGATTACATTCTTATCCGTCGGTCTGGGTACTAAAGTCCATGTTTTGTTCTTCTCGATTTGTTCAATTTCCTTAGTCATTGGCTTGATCCATTCTTCATTATTCAAAGCAAATTGTACAGTTTTAGGTTCAAATTCACAAACCAAACAAGTACCTTGTTGTGATTTAATTCTAGTTTGCATACCAACATTCTTGTCTCCAATAATCTAGTTTTCAGGATGATGTCTTCTTACAAATCTTGCTAAGATCCTAGATCTTCTATCTTGTGCATCTTGCTCTATATTCTACTGTGCATTTGGTTTAGGTTAATTAACTTGCTCGGTAGGTGCTCCTTGATCATCATTCTATTCTATCAGTTGTGTTGGTTGCTGTGCATTGCTCGTTTGTCCATTGGTTATAGTAGTCTGTGATAGTCTCAGTTGAAACTCAGGGACATCATAGTATGTAAACTATCGGTAGTCTTCAGGTTCCTCAGTCTTTACTTCATCTATAAGCTTGTCATCAAATTCATCAACTTGAACATTTACACTTTCAATAATCTTGTTAGTCATCTTGTTCAGACATTTGTAAGCTTTACTTTGGGCAGAATATCCTAAGAATATTCCTTCATCTCCTTTGGAATCAAACTTACCATTCCTATCATCTTTTAGGATAAAACACTTACTTCCAAAGATTCTAAAATAGCTTACATTAGGCTTGTGTCCAAACCAAAGTTCATATGGTGTTCGGTTGGAGTCCTTCTTTAACTGTACTCGGTTAAGTACATAGACAACAGTACTTACAACTTCTCTCTAGAATTTTTGTGCAATGTTCTTTTGTATCATCAGTGTCCTCACACAATCAACTATTGATCTATTTCTTCTTTCAGTAATGTCATTCTATTGTGGTGTTCTCGATGTAGACACTTGTCTCTAGATTCCATGCTAATTGCAAAAGTTAGTGAATTCATCAGATATAAATTCACCACCTCTATCTGACCTTAAACATTTAATCTCCTTATTGGTTTCCTTTTCAACCTTAGCCTTATACCATTTAAACATCTTAAATGCTTCAAAATTTTCTTTCAAAAAAATCATTGTCATCAATCTAGTATAATCATCAACAAAGAGAATAAAATATCTATCACCATAGTAGCTTTGAGTTCTCATCGGTCCACATAAGTCGGTATGTACCAACTCAAGAATTTTCTTTGTTGAGAAATATTTTCTTTTAAAAATAGATTTAGTCATCTTTCCCTTTTGACATTCATGACAAAGAGTATGATCAGGCTTATGTAAGTTAGGCAAACCTCTAACTCTTTTCTTCTTACTAATCTTGATCATATTATCAAAATTTACATGACAAAATCTCTTGTGCCATAGCCAAACATCTTCATCTTTCATCAGTAAACAAGAAGATTAATCAATATCAAGATAAAAAAGGTTACCTCTAGTCTGGGTACCAGTCCCAACAAGTCTTTCATCAGTTTCATAGATTTTCACCTTTTTGTTTTCAAATACCAATCTATGACTTGAATTAATCAGTTGTACAACACTCAATAGATTGTAATTTAGTCCATATACCCAATAAGCATTCTCACATCTTATCTTATCATTTATTACTAGGGTACCTTTACCTTTCATAGTGCACGGAGCATCATTTCCCATTTTTACAGAACCACCATTATATTCAACTAATTCTTCACATTTGTCTACATCACCTATCATATGATGTGTGCAGCCACTGTCGATAATCCATGTATCATTCTTTCTTACTTGTGAAATCAGGGTAGATTCTTCATGTTTCTCATCTTCTTCTGAAGCATCCTTCATCACCACAAATACAATCTGTACACTAGAATCGGATTCAGAGTTAGTCTCTTCAGTAGCAAAGTAAGCCTTCTTACCTTTATCTTTTCGGTCATCTCTATCTTTATGTCGGTAATTCTTATGAACTCTCCTTCCATAACTTCCTTTAGATCTGTCTCTAGGTTCATCATCATCATTTCTTTTATGAGGACATCTAGCAATGATATGACCTACTTCCTTGCAGTTAAAACAAGCCAAGGGTAATTTACCTTTATACTTCCCTCTGCCTTTCGGTAATCTTCTAGCCATTAACGCTTCAAGCTTATCAAGGTCATCATTGTTGGAAATTTGGCTAATGTGGATGCATAGATGTTTTCATTATGGAAACATATGATCTCTATTGAGAGTGTAGAATCAGGAATGCAAGTATGGCAAGTTGAAGGAAGAAATTGTCTAAGTATGGATACAGTGATCCTGACATAGCACTCGATAAAGATTGAGTTGGTGACGTCCACTGGAGCAATATTTTTGTTTGTGTACTTAACTAAAGCTTCTACAGAGTATGATGAAACCCCATCTCAGTGCGCATAAATTTTGGAGTAGTACAGATGAAGTTATTCGAAGTTTACCGAAGATAGTTTTTGCAGACAGAACAATTTTGGAGACAGTATTAGCGAAAGAGTTAAGGGATTATTTTTGCTTGTCAAAATAATGACTTAAAATTATGAAGGGATGACATCCTAGATGGTTACTCTTGGATAAAGATTTTGAAAGCTGACCATATAAAGTTATTAGCTCTAATAACTCATATATTAGGCATACTTAAAATGTAATGAAGTATAGTGTAGAGTGTGTGATATGTAAAAAGAAAGAAAAGGATAACTTGCGATAGTTGTATATTGTGATAGCAGAAAAGGCTATTGATGTGAAGTTGTAAGTAGTACCATACTACAGTCAGAAACATTTTTGTATTACCTATTTGGGCAGTGAGCTCAGCTGGTGATCAGGTTTTGTAAGCTAACTCCTAATAGGGTTAAGGCTTCTAACAAGGCCTAAAGTCCTTTAACCAGGACAGATCTACTATATATTGTAAATTGACTCCTAACAGGGTCTAATATCCCTAATAGGATACTTTTGATTAGTGATCTTTGTGGGTACCATCCCCACTAGGGTTTTCCCTTGGCCAGGGTTTCCTCGAGAGCATATCATGTGTTATGAGTTCTTTCTATTTACTGCTATGTTTGTTAATCATTTTGATAATATTTGTATGCACTAAAGTAATTTGTTATATCCATAAGTGGGAAAAAGAAAAAGTTTGTGAAATACTAATTCACCCCCCCCTCTCAGTATTTCTGATTCCTAACAATTGGTATCAGAGCACAGTTACTCGGAGAAGGAACATTCAAGGAAAGCTTAGTAGCTTGAGTAAGATCTCTATGGATATGGATCAACTTCAGAAGAATCTTGAAGAAGCTCTTGAACAGATTGATATGCTTACTGATGAAATAAACTCCTTAAGAAGAAAATATGAAGATGCAAAGAATGCTATTGACAAATTAAAAGGTAAGATTGAAGATCTAAAATCTGAAAAGAAATCTGATATGCTTGTTGCAGATTGTGATGAATTAGAAAAAGAAAATGAGATCCTTAAGCATGAGCTGAAGATAATAAATCTGAAGCTTAGTATGAAAGATGGAAATTTGAGATTTGATAATGAAAAATTGAAAATTGAGAATGAAGATCTAAAATCAAGACTTGAAAAGGAAAGATCTGAATCTGAAAAAGTAAAAATGTAGTATGTGGAACTTGAGAAGTATAATAAAATTGTGAAAGGTGAATTAACTCAATCTAAACAACAACTTGAAAGGCTATATTGAAATAGTGATAAGACTGGAAAACAAATTTCTTTTGAAGAACCATTCTTTGATAGGACTGGATTTGGATTTAGGATGTTTAGAACAAACCATGAAAGTAAGAAGCAAGATCTGAAGACATCTGAAAGTGTGGAGGAAATGTAGCTAGATGAGAACACATTGGAAGATCCACCTAAAGAAGAACTACCTAGAGAGAAAGAAGAATCAAAGCAAGAAGAATCAAAATAGGAAGAATCATCTAAAGGTATGCAAAGAGAATTCAAAGGTAGATGTTTTTCTTGTAATACTATTGGATACATGAAGAGAGATTGCACAGGTAAGCAATTTAAACCTCTTAATGGACATTGTTATAATTGTCATAGTTTTGGACATAGAGCTAAAAAATGTAGAAGACCTAAAGTAATTTTGAATAATTATGATAGAATGATTGGGAATACTAACAATGCAGATAAGAAATCTATTGAAGAAATGAATCAAAGAAAAGTGGTAGTATGTTTTAGATGCAACAAAGTTGGACATATTGCTAGAAATTGCAGGTCACAGATTAACTAGCAAGGACATAGATTTGGAAACAATGGAATCATTTGTTAGATATGCAACAAGTTTGGACACTGAACAAGAGTTTGCAGAATGAACAATGGAGGTTATCATCATAACCCTAACCCTAGGGAAAATGCAAGAAGGAATGAAAATGTAGGAAACAAAGAGAAAGGTTCTTGTAGCAATAAAGATGAAGTAAAATTTGATAAAGGCACAGATCAAGGAGGTATAATCAACATTGAAAGTAGTTAGGAAGGTAATGTAACTAATGGTAAGGATGAATCTTTACCTGACCCTTCTTTAAGTACTTAAATTATGTAAGTTTCTGTAGTTTAGGACTTAGGATTAGTGTAGATTAGGAATTTGAATGAGTTAATTTTTGTATAGTTAGATATAGATTTTTTAGGTTGTAATAATGCTATGGTTAAGTGTGCAAAAGAAAATATCATGTTTTACGAGGTTGCAAAAAGTTTTATGGTTGCAGGTTTGCAGAATCAGCTTTTTGAGGTTTTAGTGGCAAAATGAATAATGCGATGTTAGATCGAGTTAATGTGAAGTGTTATAAGGTCAAAATCAAAGTTATCATGATTAAAAAGCAATTTAAAAGAGATTTGAAAGAAGAAAACACAAGTTAAGGATGATTTGAAGAATTTTGGAAGCAGTTTGCAGGGACGATCATATCGAAACCCTAGATTTGCAAAATTGAGGTATTTTTTGATCGTTAATCAGTTGATAAGATGGATATTTCTATGGTTCATAATGTTAAGGATAAGAATAGACCTAAGATTAAGAAATAACTAGTAGAACCAGCTAAAATTGATAACAGACTAGCTCTATCATCTGTACCAGATGGAGTATTGCACATTGAGAATGTTAAAGGATATTTAGGTTGCAAGTTTGAAACTTTGGGAGATGCATATTTTAGTGATGATTACAGGAAATTGTATAATCAAGACATGTCAGTTAAACCAGCTTATGGGCACCTAGAGAGCAATGAAATTATCAAATATTCCATGAAGTATGAATTTAATGATGAGGAATGTACCAAGATCATTTTAAGTAGAATCCACAATGGGAAATTCTGGATGGAGGATAGAGTTATTGATATAACTACCGACCTAATTCATGATGTTACTGGATTATCAAAAGTTGGAGAGATTCCACTAAATGAAAAGAACATGAGAAAGATTGTTTTAGACAACACTAGATCTAGTTATAATGGTTGAGGAATTGCGATAAGTAAGATTAAGCAAGATGATGTTAGGTACCTTTGCAAGATCCTAACGACTAAATTATGTGGTAGTTCAAGGGAAGATGACATGGCTGTAGGAATGGTTCATGTAGCTTATCTTATGTGTATTGAGAAGAAACAAGTAGACCTATGTGAAATTTTGAAAATTCAGTTATTTGAGAACTTAGAAAAGATTAAGAAGGCTAAGTACACACAGTTTAGGTTTTCATCTCTGATAACCTATACATTTTTCCATATTTTGAGAATATTTCCTTACAAATTTGATTGGAGTGACAATGTGAACACAATGGAAAGAATAAACTCAGTCTACATGAAGCACCTTATTGATAAAGTCAATGACAGTGTGAAGCTTGTATTGAAGACTTTTTAGAATATTGTTAAGAACAAATCAAGGATTCCTCAATCCTTAGTTGAAAAGCATAAAGATGACATTTCTTTTATGGTAGACACTGATTTCACCTACATTGAAGTAGTTGATCCTAGAATGGAATTCATAGACCCTCTTGGCTATGAAGTATCTGAAGCAAAAATAGTAGGATATGTGAATAGATTGTTAAAGTGTGAGTTGGATGGTCATGCAAATAGGTTTGGAACCTATGAAGAGAATTTCAACTCTACAATAAGTTTGAGAGAAAAGAAGCAATCTAGTAGGAGAGTTGAATCTACTATGAAGAAAATACTGAAAGAATCAAGTATGTCAAGTCATGAGTTTGACATAGCTAAGAAGACTATAGAAGCCTTGAAGCAAAGTGAAAATCTTGTAATTCCACCTGAGGCATCTAGTGTAGACCCTGTTGATCCTATTGCAGTAAAGGTAAAAGTTGAAGTAACTGAAAAAGATGAAGGAGATAAATCTTTTTCTCCTATTCCTAGCAAAAGAGTAAAAGTGAGTGCAACAGGACCTGGCAAGAGATAGAAAGTGATTGTACCACCTGTACCTAGAAATGTAGTAGAAATTAAAATGATGATGAAGTTTCAATCAAGAAGAAAACTTGGAAACCAAGAATTGAAAGAGTTAATGAAGATATATTGAAGCATGGAGACTTCACTAAGATAAATAAATTCTATGATCTATATGGATCATTTGACAGATTGAATTTTGAAAATGCAATGATTACACATATGATTTTGACATATAAGAAACTTAGCACTATTCATGGTATGATCCCAGAAGATTTGTATAATAGACTTGTCAATAAAAAATAGAGAGCACAAGAAGAGGACATAAAGATGAGAGAACATGTAATCAGACAGTTCTGTGAACTTGAGGATGAAGATCATTTGAAGAGATTCTTGAAGTCTCTTGGAACTTTATTGAGAACTAAGAGAAGAACAATCCTTATAATGGGAGGCAAAAAGGAGGAAGTACAAAAAGAGACTGAGCAAGCAGTAATGCAAGTTCTTGCAGATATAGTTGCAGGAAAGCATGTTGAATCAGATCCTCAGCAGAAGCAATCAGAGGAACTGCATGTAGAGGAAGTTGGTATTGAAGAAGTCCCATCTTCTTCACATATCAATATTGGCAAAGAATCAATGGACATTGAAGGAACCAAAGTGACACTAGAGTCAGATGATGTAGTATTTCATGATCTAGGAAACATTGTTGACAATTTGGCTTTAGAAGAGCAAGAGAAGATTAGAGAATCAGAAAAGGATACAGAGGTAGTGGAAGCACCAGCAGTATCAGAATCAGTTCCAGTAGAGTAGACAGTTAAAGGTAAACAAATTTTGACAGAGATCACTACCCCTAGTGCACCTGACAGTAAGAAGAGACAAATTGGTTCAATTTTTGAAGACCTTGGAAAAGAGGTTGAAGATGATGATCAGCTTGAGTTCATCACATCTCTTAATAAAATTATTGGAAAGAATAAGAAGGTGAAGGACCTTGAAGGTAAAGTTAGAGTTTTGACAGAGAAACTTGAGAGTGTGATCAGCACTAAGGTATTTGAATTGGATCCACTTGAGAAAGCTAAAACAATAATAAACTCTTTTGACTTTGAATTTTCTAACTTAAAGGATATTGCTAGAATAAAAGTTTAGGAAGACTTTGAAGCAGAAATGCAACAAAATTTAAGTGTAAATATTCAAAATGATATTGGTAATTTGGATGTATGCATAAAGAATTTGAGGAAACATTTTGAGACTGGAAAGAGTTTGTATATACAATGCACAAAATCAAAAATCCTAACAGCTGAAGAAGATAAGAAGATCAGAGAGAAGATAGATGCAATTACAGCTGAAAGAAACACCTTGTCAGAATGTTAGTAGAGGAGAAGAATAGAAAGATGCTCAGGATTAACATCTTGAGAGAGCATATCTTAGTCAAGACCTCAATTGCTGAAGACCAAATTGAGCAGTGTCTTTCAGCGAAGACATCTTTTCAGAAGTTTAGCTTTAATTCCCTGCAAGCTTGTCAGACAGCAGCATACGGATTGAGTACTCTACTCAATGTTGTTGAATCCATCAGGAAGATATGGGAGAAAGATTTTGAATCATGGACGTTAGTGTTTGGTGACTGTGTTGCAAGCCTACCGCCTTTGCAATAGCTAATAACAAGGTATCAAGTTTTTTTTTGAAATTTTTGTACACCCTATCTTTGTCATTGTTGTCAAAGGGGGAGAGATAGCAGAAAATTGAAAATATGTTGAGGAAGGATACTCATAGGGGGAGATATTATATGGAGTAAAATATTGTATATGTGTTGTATAACATTTGGCCACAATTTTGTGTAAATACTTTGAAGTTTTGTTTGCACACTTAGCCAATTTTCCCATATGTTGCCACCAATGACAAAGGGGGAGATTGTTGGCAATTTGGCTAATGTGGATGCATAGATGTTGTCATTATGGAAACATATGATCTCTATTGAGAGTGCAGAATCTGGAATGCAAGTATGGCAAGTTGAAGGAAGAAATTGTCTAAGTATGGATATAGTGATCCTGATAGAGCACCCGATGAAGATTTAGTTGGCGACGTCCACTGGAGCAATATTTTTGTTTGCGCAGTCAACTAAAGCTTCTAAAGAGTATGATGATACCCCATCTTAGTGTGCATAAATTTTGGAGTAGTACAGACAAAGTTATTCAAAGTTTACCGAAGATAGTTTTTGCAGACAGAATAGTTTTGGAGACAATATTAGCGAAAGATTTAAGGGATTATTTTTTCTTGTCAAAATAATGACTTAACATTATGAAGGGATGACATCCTAGATGTTTACTCTTGGATAAAGATTTTGAAAGCCGACCATATAAATTTATTAGCTCTAATAACTCATATATTAGGCATACTTGAAATGTAATGAAGTATAGTGTAGAGTGTGTGATATGTAAAAAGAAAGAAAAGGATAACTTGTGATAGTTGTATATTGTGATAGCAGCAAAGGATATTGATGCAAAGTTGTAAGTAGTACCATACTATAGTCAGAAACATTTTTGTATTACCTATTTGGGCAATGAGCTCAGCTAGTGATCAGGTTTTGTAATCTAACTCCTAACAGGGTTAAGGCTTCTAACAAGGCCTAAAGTCCTTTAACGAGGACATATCTACTATATATTGTAAATTAACTCCTAACAGGGTCCAATATCCCTAACAAGATACTTTTGATTAGTGATCTTTGTGGGTACCATCCCCACTTGGGTTTTCCCTTGGCCAGGGTTTCCTCGAGAACATAACATGTGTTATGAGTTCTTTCGATTTACTGCTATGTTTGTTAATCAGCTTGATAATCTTTGTATGCACTAAAGTAATCTGTTATATCCATAAGTGGGCAAAAGAAAAAGTTTGTGAAATAATGATTCACCCCCCCTCTCAGTATTTCCTATTTCTAACAATCATCATTGTCACTATCATATTTACTAGATTTCCCAATCTTCAGTTTTGACATGAAAGAAGAGTCAATATTACTTCAAGAAGGTACAATGTTGTAATCAAAATTATTTAGCTCAAAGGTAGTAAGCTTACCGATCAAAGTATCAAGAGTGAGATTGGAAGAATCTCAATTTTCATGAATTATAGACACTTTAATGGCATATACAGGTAACAATGTTCTGAGGATTTTGCTAATAATAGTTTCTTCATCAATGAATCCATCAGAAGCTCTTACAGCATAAACAACTTCTTTGATTCTATTTGAATATTCGACAATATTTTCTCCTTCTTTCATTCTCATTTCATCAAATTTTCCTCTTAAGCTCTCTACTCTAGCTCTCTTGACAGATGTGTTACCACTGTATACTTGCTCTAGTCTATCCCACATTGTCTTAGTAGTACTCAATCCTTTGATTTCTTCAAATTCAGCGTCGGTACTGGTAGCAACAAGTTCCATCATTGCTACATTGTGATCATGCTTATCTTTTGGTTGTTCCACAGTCAGAGGACTAGTCGATTCACTGTAGCCAGTTGTCATAAAATGTAGTGCATTTCCACCAATTCCAGCTATATGCAATTTCATTCTTTGTTTC
Organism: Chamaecyparis obtusa; assembly: GCA_027943335.1. Taxonomy (NCBI): domain Eukaryota; kingdom Viridiplantae; phylum Streptophyta; class Pinopsida; order Cupressales; family Cupressaceae; genus Chamaecyparis; species Chamaecyparis obtusa. Next base: position 265,176 of record BSBK01009351.1, on the reverse strand, counting down.
CATACTGAGAAGTTGTCTTTGTTCAGTTTGGGCACTTCCCTCTTATTCATTTTGTGATCTTTATGCTCAAGTCCTTAAAACTCTATTTGAAGCAACCAACGCTCTAATACCAATTGTTAGAATAATTGAGAGGGGGGGGCGGGTGAATCAGTTATCCAGGTCGTAAAACAAAACAAGTAACTTAAAACTTGTATCTTCAAATAATGTCACTTGGTAAACATATATCTTCTTCACTATCACTGTATTTACTGATTATCAAATAAGCTCAAAATGATTTACCAATTAAATCTAATAGTTAACATGTAAAGTATGATAACAAATAGATAACACGCTCAACACATAACACAAAAGATTTTAACGTAGAAACCCTGTTAAGGGAAAAACCACCTAGGAACTGGCAACCCAAAAATTTCACTCTTCTGAAGTGAGGCCTGTGAGGACCAAACCTTGTTAAAGGTTACAATGCACACTGTTAGGTGTAACGTAGTTAGAGGATTTTCCACTAGGAGTTATCTTTCAATCTTCTATCACTCACTGTGCTGATTTACAGGATAGCCATGTTTCACTGATTAGAATGAAACACCAATCAGAACTTAAAAGTCCACTCGGTTAAGAGATTTTCACTGATTACAATTGTTAGAAAGTAACAGTAGTTTGAATCACCTTATTACAACAAATTGTAGATTACAAATCAATATTATGCTCAAACAATATTTTCTGACGATTTAACACTTCAGATCTTAAATCAACTTCACTTACAATCAATCAATACTATGCTTGGTGTAGCCTGGTTTGTTCTCTATGTAGCTCGGTTTTTGCAGTCTCGGTTCAGTAACCAATTGATCTAAAATTGCATGAATACAGATTCATGCTTAGCTTCCTGTAGTATCTCCTTCTTCTTCTTCATTTTTAATGTATTTTCTTTCTCCTTAAATAAAAAAGTAAGCCGTTTCATTTTCATCCATTAGATTTTTCCGCTTTAACCTTCTTTGGAAAATGTGTCTTTAACACATTTCAATCTTCTTCATCAGATCTTTCTTGAATTTTGTCAGTCATTGATCTTGTAACAAACTTTATTCCTTTTCATATCTTTATGTTGATCTTGAGGTGGCAGCTCATCAATCTTCCTAGCCTACAACATCATTAAATGATCTTCTGTTCTTCTCAATCAAGTCAAAGAAATATGTTGGTAAACCTTATCAGTTAAACTTGTGCTCAGTATACAACACACTGGGTTGGTGTATGCTATCGTTGGTGTTCATACTGAGAATCTCGGTAAACACTAAATTGTCTTCTTTTACCGACCAACACTGCTTTGTATCTTTGAATTCCTTTCTTCATAATAGATGAATACCACGTACTAGGATCAACATAATGAGATCAGAGACTCATCAATAAGTTATCCAAAGTATTCCATAACCTCATCTACTGTGACCTTCTTCCACCATTCTTCAGATGTCTCAGTAATGAATAACTTACAAGATAAGTACTATCAAACTAATAAGAAACTAGTTGACATCAATGACAACATCATACTGATTTAGAAAATAGTATTATCTATCCATCTTCAGCTCTGTAATCTTCAATCACTTGTTCAACAATCTCTCCATATGATAAATCAGTTGTAGACTTAACAGGTTGTTCACATCATATGATTGGAGACATGAAGAAATTCATAAATTTTAACAATTATGATGGAGGAATTGTTAGATTTGGAAACAATGCACCTTGTTTGATTAAAGGAATACGATCTATTACTCTTGATGGAAAGACTAACACTGATGATGTTTACTTTGTGGATGGATTGAAACATAATATTTTGAGTGTTGGATAGTTAGTTAATAAGGGATATCAAGATTGGTTTACTGAGAAACTTGTGTAATTAAAGACAAGGATGGTGATTTGATTGGAACTGGATCAAGAATCAAAGGTAATGTATTTTAGTTGAATCCTACTAAGATGACATGCTTGATTACTAAGATTGATGACAGTTGGTTATGGCAAAGAAGATTTTGTCATATAAACTTTGATAACATTGTGAAAGTAAGTACTACACTTGTAGTAAGAGATTTTCATAAGATCATGAAACCTACTAACATGATATGCAAAGAATGTGTTATGGCTAAGCATAGAAGAAGTTCTTTTCCTATTAATAAGTTCACCACAACAACAAAATTAGAAATTGTTCATACAAATTTGAGCGGTCCCACAAGGACTAGAGGATTCTATGGTGAAAGGTATTTTATGATTCTTATTGATGATTTTACAAGAATGATGTGGATTGCATTTCTTATAGAAAACTCTGGGGAATTTGATAAGTTTAGAGTAATTAGGAACAAAGTTGAGAATGAATCTGGAATGAAGATTAAATGTTTGAGATTAGATAAAGGTGGAGAATTTACTTCAAAATAATTTAACACTTTTTGTGAAGTGAATGGCATTAAGAGACAATTTTCAGCCCCTAGAACACCTGAAAAAAATGGTATTGCAGAAAGAAGAAACAGGTCAGTGACTGAAGCGGCAGCAGCCATTGTATTTGAAAATGACTTTGCAAAGACATTCTAGAGAGAAGTAGTAATACAACAGTATATGCAATGAACAAAGTACAAATTAGAAAAGACACAGACAAGACACCTTATGAACTATGGTTTGGACATGCACCATCAGTTAAGTATTTTAGAATTTTTGGAAGTAAATGTTATATTAAAAGAGATGATGACATTGGAAAGTTTGACCCTATAAGAAGTGATGAAGTTATATTTCCTGGTTATTCATTGAAAATTCAAGCTTATAGATGTTTCAATAAAAGAACTAAAACTATTGTTGAGAGCGCAAATGTTAAAGTTGATAAAAAGTTCAAAATTAAAGAAAGAATGCTTGATTATGAATCAGATGAAGGAACTCATCCTAGAATTGATCAAGAAAATGTTGAATTATTTTATGAAACTGATAGTGATTTGTAGAATGAAAGCTACATTGATGAAATCAGAGAAGAACCTATAGTTGAAGCAAGAACTGAGACAGTGACACCTAATAGGAATCTAGCAAGAAATCATCCTGTTGAGTAGATTATTGTGAGCATAGAAAAAGGAGTTTTGACAGAGAATAACACTAGTACAATTTGGACCTATTTTTGATAGCCAATTGGTCAAATTTTCTACCAATATTGGTCGACTATTTGACCAACCGTTTGGTCACTATTTTTTGGGTCAAATGTACAACATAACATTTTTAATGTTGAAATTTTGACATGAATCTTGATCAAAATTCACATTGGTATTGGGAATTCATCAGGTCAAATTGTCAACCAAAATAGGTCAAAATATTCAAAGCTTTTGACCATACTTGGTCAAAATATTTAGACCGCCCGACCAGGATGCCAAACCCATGACGAACATTTTGACATAAATTGGTCAAATGGTAGACCAATTCTTGTGTGGGTTTTGACCAAAGGTCGTCGAAAGATTGACTAATAATGGAATGTCAAAAACAAAAAACAATTGACGATAAATATCTAGAGTAATCACCAACGACATTGTGCTCAGTGATTAGTCTAGATATTTATCTTCAGGTGTTACTTTACATTAATATATATCATTGTGTATTTTGTTATGTTACTTTACTATTTTTTTTAATGGTAATTGGTAATTTTATTAATCATAATGGGTTAGAATGTTGGAAATATTCAAGGATTAACCGAGTTACTAAGAGGGGAGGGGTGAATCAGTAACTTCGAATTTTCTTACAATTACAGATGTATTAACATATAGTTCACTTTTTCTTTATGCATATAGAAAGCATGAAACTTAAAAGCATTCACAACAATGACACATAGATTTGGTTACCCAGAAACCTTCCAAAAAGAAAGTAAAACTGGGTGGGGATGAAACCCACAAAGCTTTAGTACTGCAGAATAAAGTTGGCCGGTTAAGGCTTACAATTGGATCACTTCTGATGATCTGCCCTGTTAGGAGCAATAAGGATTGCTAAATCCACCTTGTTAAAGGATTTACAAACATACAATGAAGTATGCACTCGGTAAAGAGATTTTACAAAAGACTGTTAAGTCTACCTAGTTAAAGGATTTTAGTACTGATTCACCTGTTAGGATGAAACAGTAGATCTCTTGCTTTGCAACTGGATTGCTGATTGAGATTCGCTGAATGTACTGATCACCTTCTGTGATGAATTTGTCTTTGCTGTTCCCTATACTGTTGTAGCCCTTTGTAATTCGCTTATCTTTGCCTTTCCTTTTTATTCACATACATACTCATATAATTACATCTTGACATTTTTACAACATTGTTTATATACAAGTCTAAACAATTAATTACAATTATAAAGTCAGCTTGACAAATAAACATAAGTGCCACTAAGTCAGCCCAAGTATGGTTACACAGTTCTTGCAAACTAACTCGGTGACTTTCTGATACTCGGCGTCCACTGCATTACTCGGCATCATCATGCACTTGGTAGAAGTGAAGGCACGGTTCATACTAACCACTCGGTAGGTTTTGAACTTGGTAAATACTGGTGACTCGGTAGACATAATGTTACTCGGTTTACACTGTCCTGCTCGGTTTGCATTGTTCTGCTCGGTTTGCACTGTTCTGCTCGGTTTGCACTGTTCTGCTCAGTTTGCACTGTTCTACTCGGTTTGCACTCAGAATGCAAATAAGTGTTGTCACTAGTGGCAATTCTGCTTAATGCCAACAATCTCCCCCTTTGGCATTAGTGACAAAAACACTTATTGCTCAAAACTTATATACATGAATCATACTGAGATTTATTTTGATTTTTTAAAAAAAATAAAAAAATTTGTCTTTGTCATAGGGCTTTATACATTATCTCCCCCTTTCAATGTGCTAACTTTTTCTTCTATACAAATCTCCTTCTATACATATCTCCTTCTATACATATCTCCCCCTTTTTGACGATAATGCTAAAGGTGTATATACAAGTGATTTACAGAGAGAATCCAAAATTTGATAGAAAATCAGAATGTATCTTCATGATTAGTGCCAGGGTTCTGTCCCAATTTTCTTGCAGAATCTTGCATGTTTGGATTGCAATTTGGACTTCTGCAGAGAGTTCAATCATGTGATCTGCTATAGAGAACTGATTGTCATGAATCAATGTTTTGGAATGTTCAATGTGCTTATACATTGTATTCATGATGGGAAGGATCATGTTCTGGATGTCTAGCAGTGTGGACTGGATCCTTGTGTCTTCTTTTAGTAGATCTGACTGCATATTTGATAGGTATGAGACTTTCATGTGATGAGCAGAGCTTGAACTTGGTTCAAGTTGCAACTTCTATATGCTAATCTTCATATCCTCATCCATTTTATTCATTTTATCCTTAACATCCTTTGTGAACTCGGCAATATTGCACAGTCTGGCCAAAAGAGAGGTGACATTCGAATAGGTAGATTCAATATTTGACAAATCTGAAGACAATTCCACTTGATTAATAGCTATGTGCTAAGTAATGTGCTCAAGCACTTTATTGTTGAATCTCTTCTCGGCTCTTTCAACTAACTTTTCTGTCCCAGATGAATCCTCATTGTATTTATTTACTGCTTCAGCTAATTGTAGCAAAACATGTTGAGAGGAGTCTACTTTAATACCTAATGCATCAGACAAAATGTCTTTAGCATCCTTAATGATTTGATATTCCTTGTCTCTCTCCTCTTTAAGCTTCTTTTTCTTTGCTTTCCTTTGGAGGATTTCACCTATATTTTGCATTTGGTCCGCTGATAGATTTGCAAAATCTAATGTTGGAATCTCTATTTCTTCATCTAGGTCTATATCCTCTACTATATTCTTACCCAAAAATTTTATACTCGGTAGAGCCTTAGGCTTATCTGTACTTAATGCCTTAGTAGTAGTGACAATAGACATAGTAGGACTGGCTATAGAGACTGGCACACTGTCTACTAGAGAACTTAAAATATTTACACTTGTAGAATAAAAAACTGGAATACTTACTGCTGAAAAACTTGATGAAGTGGGAGACTGCAACTCAGTAGAAGAAATGGTGGTTGCTTCTGTTGTTGCTATAGGTGATTGGACAAAAGTTGAAGTTGTCACAACCATGCTTGAAGGTGTCTCCGGGCTAGATGTAGAAACTTTTACTGGAGAGGTAGGAAGTGATGCAATGACTTCTGCTGCTATCCTCACAGTATCATCTACCTCAGTGGCTTCTTCTTGTTCATCACTATCATCTTCAATATCTTTTATTATTACTATTTCAATACTCGGTTGGTGAAGATGGTATATGTTCTTCCATGTGGCATTTGCAGCCTTCACAACCGATTCAATATTGTTGATCAGAATCAAACAAGTATTGAACTTTAGTGTCATCTTACTTTCATTTTCCTTTAATGCCTTCTTTACTTCATCATTTTTCAAGCTCGGCATTAACTGTCTCAGGCTTTGATCAAATATGTCTATTACAGTTTGCTTTGCATTGCTCCATCTCATTTTTATTGGATTTAATAAGACTGCTGGAACCTGTGGGGCTAATTCATCAGGAGAGTATTTCCACTGTCCCATCTTTTCAATAACAACATCTTCTATTTCCTTCTATTCTATTTCTGATCTGGTTTCATATTTAAAAGATTTTATGTTACTTACTCTAGATCCTGATCCGTCTCTAGAAAGTTTGATCCTCTCTTGAAATTTTAGAGGAGGCCTTTTGAATACTATATCTTTGTCTGCCTTGTCTGCCTTATCTGCCTTACCTCTTGCACTTCTCCTTGTAAATACAACATTGGGAGGCTTAGGTGCCTTAGTGATGAAAACCTTTCCTTTCTTCTTTGCAGGTTCTGGTTCCTCTATTTTCTCATCCTTTTCCTCTTCTTCTTCATCGTTATCTCCTTTGTCCTCGGTTAGCATTTGCATTTTGGCTATCCTCTTCTTTCCTTTGTTTACCACCTATGGAAGTTTTATGCTTAATTCAATTCTCACCTTTTCTTCATCATATGTTCCAAAATATGGAGCTTTGGGATTAACAGGCTGATTAAGAAGGGCTTCAATGATATTCTTGGTTTCATCAATATTTACCTCATAAGGAAGAGGTTTTACATATACAATCCTCAGTTTAGCTGCTTGAATATATACATTGTCACAGTCTACCATGAAACAAATGTCATCCTTGTAATCCTCCACCAACTTCTGTGGAATCCAGAATCTATCATTCATTTTCTCTTTGAAAGACTCAAAATAACTATCCATGATGCTTTCAAAATTTTCACCCATTTCTGAGATGTATTCATTTATCTCATAAAGGACTGGCACATCTTTTCTCCATACAACTTTTCCTTTGGAAGGGAAGAATTTTTGAACATAGAAGAATAAACAGACCAGTAGGGATCCAAACTTACATGGATTGTTTTTGGAAGTTTGAATGCTTTCCATGTTCTTGTTAAACTGTTTTAACAATAAATCTGCAAGGTCAAATGATAAGTTGTTCTTGACCACTTTGTATGCTAGGTCAATAGCTTCATAGGAGACACTATTCTATCGACTTGAACTGTATATTTTATGGGCAATTATGTGTGTACACAACTTTAGTTCAGCATCGGTAATGCTGCTAAATTTCATGCCTCTGTCGTCCCACTCGGCTAGGGTTTTCTTCTCCAGTTCCGACCGACCTAGGGTTTTGGTAGTTTTTGCTTTATTCAACATGGGAAGACCGGTGATTTGATGAATCATCTTCTTGGTGATCTCTATGGGTTTCTCAAGCCAAATTTTGCCATCATGTATACGGCTGAGAATGTATCTAACCCATTTCTCCCGAAAGTTTCAAGGTAAATGTGCAATGTAAACTAATCCCTTATCTTCCAGATGTTTGTGCTCGAGTTTTAGAATACCATCCACACACAGTTCTTCATGCACAATATCTAGTTCTAGGTTTCCCATTTCATGAATTGCACAGTTGAAATGATTGCGAATATCGTTAATAAGTAGTACCTTAGGAGGAATCTGAGATTGAGCTCTGTTCGGGTCTAGGGCTGCTGCAATTGTGGGCACGATCTTGAAATCTGGTGCTCTCCATTCCCCTTGGACTAACATTTCAGATCCTTTTTTCACTGAAGTGCTGGATGATGCCATGGTAGATCATAGAAAATTCTTTTCGCAAAAGGTATTTGAGTCGCTGGATTGCTCTTGAAGTTTTCTGCTCTCAAAGTGCTAAAATTCACGGTGAGGAATGAGTTCGATTTCTTGCCTTTTGTTTACAACTCTATCATTAATGCTCAGTACAAATTAGGGTATGAATTCTGACGGACTGTCACCCACTAAGAATTAATTGCTCGGTGAAGACTTCGCAACTCGGTGAACTTGAGAATTCATATTGCTCCGACCTCACTTGGTAAAGACTAATAATGACCTTGTTCGGTAAAGACTGGTACCGACCTTCCTGTGATCTTACTGCATCTTGTATGCTGATTTAGATCTTTCTTTTAATTCAGTTCTGGAACTGCTTGAAGTTTGTCTATGAGAATATAGTTCCAGTGCTTTCTTGGAAATTTAGTTTGAGTCGGTAGAGCCACCCATTCCATTACTTGGACTGGTTTGCTCGGTAGATTTAGGAATCCACTTTTGTCTCACCTGTTTCCTGACCTTAGTTGCTTCATTCTTCTTTCCATCTTCAACTTCACTAGCATTCATGTAGTTTCTAGCTATGTGACCGAGTTTAGTGCATTTGAAGCATCTTACGGTAGTATCTCTTTTCCTTAGATGATGTTTTATGCAGTTCATGCCAATGTGTCCATATTCTCCACAGTAATGACATTTCCACCAGGTGTTGTAGTCCCATCCAAACATTGCTTTCATAATTTGTTCTACTGGATTGAATGTCTTGGATCTACACTCGGATGCTTTGTGACCTTGTTTGTTGCATTTGTGACAATTACCTCTGAATCTTGGTTTTTCCCTGCATTCATTTGCTTTGTGACCATGTTGATTGCAGTTGTAGCATTTTCCATTGAATTCTGTTTTTTCATTGTTCCAACATTTATTTGAAGTATGTCCTATTTTACCACAATGATTACAAGTAGGTTTCTGATTTCTTTGAGTACCTTGCTTAGAAGATTCACCTTCTCCTTTGTATCCAAGTCCTGCTTTTCCTTTCTACCTATGCAGATTTCGCTCATACAGCTGATTCAAGTATTCTTGGCTTTTCAGCATTCCTTCATTGATTTGTTTTTCGGCGTTTAGGTCATCCACCAATCTTAGATTGATTTCCTTTTCAGATCTTAGTTCTTCTCTTGTGTTTTCTATTTCTGATCTTAGATTCAGAATTTCCTCATTTGTATGGGAGATCTGATCAATTAGGTTTTCTAGCTGAAGGGTTTTATTTTGGACTTCATTGTTCCTTCCATCTAATTCATCTTTCAACTTGTTTCTTTGTTCTAAGATCTCACAAAATCTTGTTGAGTGTAGCTCTTGTTCTCTTTTTAATTTTCTCACTTCTTCCTACAGAGACCCATTCTTTTCTAGGAGTTCTTTGACAGCATTGTTTGCTTCATCTGACCTATTTGAGGGAAAAAGATCTTCAATCTTTTCTTCAATGTAATTCTGATCATTCATTTGATTTGCAAGTTCCTTCCTTCTTCTTAGGGATTGGGAAAGATGTTCTTTTTCTTCCTTAAGTTTAGCTATGGCCATTTCCAGATCTAGCTTTTCATTTTCAATCACCTTCTTTAGTTTGAATACCTCCATTGTCCTGGATCTTTGCACAAGCTAGTTAAGCTTTATCTTGAGAACCAATAAAGGTCTGATACCAATTGTTGGAAATATTCAGGGATAAACTGAGTTACTGAGAGGAGAGGGGTGAATCAGTAACTTCAAATTTTCTTACAATTACAGATGTATTAACATATAGTTCACTTTTTCTTTATGCATATAGAAAGCATGAAACTTAAAAGCATTCACAACAATGACACATAGATTTGGTTACCCAGAAACCTTCCAAAAAGAAAGTAAAACTGGGGTGGGGATGAAACCCACAAAGCTTTAGTACTACAGAATAAAGTTGGCCGGTTAAGGCTTACAATTGGATCACTTCTGATGATCTGCCCTGTTAGGAGCAATAAGGATTGCTAAATCCACCTTGTTAAAGGATTTACAAACATACAATGAAGTATGCACTCGGTAAAGAGATTTTACAAAAGACTGTTAAGTCTACCTGGTTAAAGGATTTTAGTACTGATTCACCTGTTAGGATGAAATAGTAGATCTCTTGCTTTGCAACTGGATTGCTAATTGAGATTCACTGAATGTACTAATCACCTTCTGTGATGAATTTGTCTTTGTTGTTCCCTATACTGTTGTAGCCCTTTGTAATTCGCTTATCTCTGCCTTTCCTTTTTATTCACATACATACTCATATAATTACATCTTGACATTTTTACAACATTGTTTATATACAAGTCTAAACAATTAATTACAATTACAAAGTCGGCTTGACAAATAAACATAAGTGCCACTAAGTCGGCCCAAGTATGGTTGCATGGTTCCTGCAAACTAACTCGGTGACTTTTTGATACTCAGCGTCCACTGCATTACTCAACATCGTCATGCACTCGGTAGAAGTGAAGGCACGGTTCATACTAACCACTCGGTAGGTTTTGAACTCGGTAAATACTGGTGACTCGGTAGACATAATGTTACTTGGTTTACACTGTCCTGCTCGGTTTGCATTGTTCTGCTCGGTTTGCACTGTTCTGCTCAGTTTGCACTATTCTGCTCAGTTTGCACTGTTCTGCTCAGTTTACACTATTTTTCTTGGTTTGCACTATTCTACTCGTTTGGCACTATTTTGCTCGGTTTGCACTGTTCTGCTCGGTTTGCACTCAGAATGAAAATAAGTGTTGTCACTAGTGGCAATTCTGCTTAATGCCAACAACCTAGTCTAAACCAGCGATAGCTTCATTCAGGATAGCTATCTCCCCAAATATTTGGTAAACCAACATCAATCACACAAGCTTTAGAAGAAAGAAAGAAAGCACCTCCACTTTGGCTACCTCATTTTACCAATCCCTGAGATTATCCCCTGAAATATAACCCACACCCAAGGCAAACTTCCCATATTGATTCAAATGATCATCTAATCACTCATCCACCTTGTCTCGACACCCAATAGGTCCTTTCTTTTCTCTACCCTCCGGTGTGGTTGCTACCTTTCTAGCACTCGACCCATCATCCAAACCATCCACCAAGATGAAACCTTGGACATAATTTTTCCAATTTGGATAGTAAGTCTAATTTAATTTGTCTCTAGACTGAGACTTTTAATTATTGAGCTTCTCTTTGTTTCGAGAATAGTTTAACGTTCTCTACTTAACAGGGCCAACCATGTGAAGGTGGAAGCTCATCTAGCCCCTCCTAGGAGCCTCTTATGACCCTTTACATCATTTCAAGACCTCTAAGATGTATTCTTAAGGATTTTAAAGGGTCGTAAAGGGTCATAAGGGGTCTTGGGAAACAACAACTAAGAAACATAATTGTAGGCATCATGGTCACAATTTTTTGGAGACAACATAATTGAGTTGTATACCCAGATGATGTAGAGAAACTTCTACTCCTTTGGTTGCAAGTTGACATTGCGGGATCCAAAGACCATAGATAAGGAATAAATTTAGAGAGTAGAGGAGGGCCATACTAATAAAAATAATAGAGGAAAAACCTCAAGTTAAATGAGGCAACTGCAAACATTTTAATAGATTTTAATTATTAAATAATGAAATTTGCATATACTAGTGTTCTAAGCCCCCTCTGACTTACGCATCTAGAAAATGAAAGTGCAACCTACTAGTCCTATTGAGACAAACCTTATAAAACAACAACAGCTAAGAAGGATTTCTTCACAACATTTGTTGGAGGACCTTGTATTCATGAGCAGATATTTTCAAGTGATCCTTCTTAGCTATTGTTGTTTTATAATGTTTGTCTCAATCCCAATAGGTTGTAGTTTCATTTTCTAGATTCATAAGTCAAGGGGGGCTTACAATAATAAATCATGTAATGAGGGGGCTTAGAACACTAGTATATGCAAATTTCATTATTTAATAATAAAAATCTATTAAAATTTTTACAGCTACCTCATTTAACTTGAGGTTTGTCCTATATTATTTTGGTCATTATGGCCCTCCTCCACTCTCTAAATTTATTCCTTATCTATGGTCTTTGGATCCCGTAGTGTCAACTTAGAATCAGAGGAGTAGAAGTTTCTCTACATCATCTAGGTATACAACTCAATTATGTTGTCTCCAAAAAAATGTGACCACGATGCCTACATTTATGTTTCTCAGCTGTTGTGATATCTCCCTGTTCTTGTCAAACTTCCTTGGTACATTAGGCCTCCTCTTAGCATTTATCTTCCTCTCCTAATTGCAGCCAAAGCTTCCTTTTCATCATGATACAGGGGCATCCAAGGTTAAGGTAGGGGCATCCTTTGTCCTCAGTGAAACTACATGGGGTGTTGGTATTTTGGCTGGTGTTACTCGGTTGCAGCCCTGATTGACCGCCTCGGTCATTGAAGGAAGCTCTATCACAGGAGGAACTCGATAATCTCTGGTGCTTGGCGAAAGTGTTACTTGGTCATGCCTATAGTGCTTGGTCGACATTGGTGCTTGGAAATGCCTGATGTGCTTAGTTAATTCACTATTGTTTAGTCGTTCTCTCTTACCGATTGGAGTTCTATGTGATTTGTTATTCTGACTTGGTGCATTTATTATTGGTAGCTATTGTTATAGGCTGACATGCTAAATTAAATGTTTGTATACAATTGTAAGTTGACTTGTATGGAATTTAATTATTTTTTTTGGGGGGAGTTAATGGTTTCATCCAGTCGACTTGTGGCTGATGATTAGTATTTATAGGATGTTTGGGTAGATGTTTAGGGGAGATCATAGAGGGAGGAGAGAAGTTACTAACTTGGAAGACTTAGTGAATCAGATCTGAGGTTCTGAAAGACAGAGTTGGTAAAGTTGTGGAAAAGATCTTGCATGACCTTGTAGATCAGATTGTTATCTGATAGTTATTTGTAGCAGAGCTAGTGGTTTGCACACTTGGAGACAAGGAGATTACTTGGAGGCTTTCAAGATCAATTTTAGATGTACCTTAGGGTTTCCATCAGCTTATGATTGTATTCAGAGCTGAACTAGCTGAGATTGTGTAACGCCCTGCCAGGCAACCCAAGAGGATGGGACATAAAACCTCTATAAAATGCAAGTAGTGAATTTTTTATTTTATTTTTATTTTAAATAGAATAATATTCATCATTACACTTCCTATTTCTAAAAGAATAAATAATTTTCTACTACTTGAATGTAAGATTTATACAACTTAAGTCCTCCCGGGTTCCCTAACGTCGCTAATAAAGCAACATCATATAAACCATTTACATGCATAAGATATTCACAAAATCATGAGCTTAAAAGATCTAAATTCATTTTAATGCACCAAGTTAAATGTCCCTAAATTATTTCTTTTATTAAACATAGGTTAATCATCCAACATCATTATTCCTTTTATCAACTCATTCCATAAATTCATATTGATTTCATCTACATCTACTATCCTTTATATCACTTTTCTCTAATAATTTAGGTAAGAGATTAATATTAATTAAGGTAGGCATTATCCTAGGTACTTCATTAACATGAACCAAGTATTAACATTATAATCAAGTTACTATTTTATTGCATTGTTTCATAACCATTCATTGTTAATAATTCCAATCACTAACCTATCATTTCTCAATAATTTCCTTGGATCCTTTCATCAAGAGAGAATACATTATTTTTGTGATACATCATTATATATAACTATATTTAAGATTATTTCCTTTACATATGGACAACATAAGAGGATAGGAGAAATAACATAAACACTTTCTTTTAATGCTAGTAACATGTCCAATATTTCACATTCTTTTCCCTTTCTTTTACCTAGAACTACCCATTCCCTTAGCATTGCTTTGAATTGAGATTACATCAATACTACAAGACTCCTTTTAGGAGATTAAAATTACATGAATATAGATACATAAGTACATCTCAACATATTAAAATATCCAATAAGAAATCTTCAACTGCAAATCTAGAAAGGAATATGTGCTAGGATCATCTAGAGAATCACGAACAATACCTCGATATAAATATTAACCACCCAGCCATGTGAAACCAATAGGTCCACTCCCCTGAGCTAGGAGATAGAACCAAAGGCCCATACAAGAGGTAACAACTAGGAAATTCCTAAGGTGGTGATAAAATTTCCCCAAAGTCACAACACAAAAGAAAAGACAAGAAGACCACAAGGACTACCAGAGGCATGATCAAATTTGGTAGAGACTCTAAGCTACAAGCTAGGTGAGTGTCATCGGATAGCCCTCACCCCTTGGGTTGTCCTGGTACTAGCCACTCTTGGCCCCGGCCCCCAAGTAGGCACATGCGGAACTGAATGCCTCTCGTACAGACAAGGTCATCCAGTCGTATCTACGCATAGGTACCTTCTCCCACTCCCATCCTTAGTCTTTACTAGCACTAAAGGCATGGGCGAGGCACAATTAATCTTGATTAGTGTGTAATTTCCCATTCCAATAATTTTCCATTCCCAATTTATTTATTTAGGTTATCACTTGATTAAATAACTCTAGTAGGTTATCCTGGTACTAGCCACTTAGGGCCCTGGCCCCTCACTATGAGCCACTCACCTAGTGTACTTAGGTTCCCTAACATAAATATAAAAATCATAAGAACATAATAGATTCATCATCAAGAATTCATATCAATTCCATAACAACATTTGATTGAGTTTAGGAAAACATATGTTGTCCCTAGTCCACTTGACAACCCTAAACCCAATATGGCATTCAGAATGTTCCAAATATATAAGAAGACATCCAAGTGATATTATAAACATATTTAGAGTATACATAGATCCAATTAACCAAAAAAAAATTCTAATATCCTCTGGTAACCATGCGAAACCTTAAAACTTAATGATGTTCTTAAACTAAATTATTTCAAGCAAGGATTAAATGCAAAGAATAGTCATCATAGAACAATCATCCATATCTTCCACAAAAAAATTAATAAAGAAAATCGCTTCAGTGGAGATTTAGATAACATAATTATGGAATCTTAATTTTATTTTTAGGAAGATCCAATGGTGGGAAAGAAAGTTATGACTTCTGGTTTAAAACAGAAAATTTCGGTTAGGGTTTAGACCTGCCTTCACTAAAATGGTTGTAATTTTCACAAAACATAATTAAAATTCACCAAACCAATTGGAAATGAAATATAAGGCTTAGGATAATCTCTGATATCAAATTCAGACTTTTATATGATTATATCAGCCTGTAGCATACAAATACATTTGACAAAAAATTTGGAATCAAGAATGGATAGGCATAGTCTTCCAAAATGTCAAAAATAAGGCATTAATTAGACCCTAAAAATAAAATCAGAGAGATACCCATTTGAGATCTATGAATTTTACTTCCATAAAATCAATTTAGTAAAACCTTAGATGCAATTTAAATTATTATAATAATAGATCTCCAAAAATGGGTTGCTAAAAACCCTAGGAAAACACATGCCAATTCTTACAAATAAAAACTCAAAAATTTAAAATAACTATAGAAATGAAAAGTAAAAATATAATAAATAATGATAATATATAAATAGATCCATAATCTATCAGAGACATAAAGTAACTAAAATATTCAATCCATACCTCATGTCCTACGAAGGTTGAATCGAAGAAGGAAGGAAACAAAAGAGAAGACAATTCCAAACTTGAGATGCATTCTTCAAACTCTATCCACTTTTAGAAATCTCCATGAAAGAAAGAAATAATTCCACAACAAAGAATCCCTCTCTCAACTACTGAAATTCTCACAAAAATGTCTCTCTCCCAAAAGCAAAGATAACCAAAAATTCTTAAAGACATATGCTTACAAACTCTCCCTCACATCTCCAAGTTTTCTCTCCAAAATCTCCATGAAAAGTAAGGCCATCCTCTCCTCAATGCTTCAGCCCCAAAATCTCATCCCTTCAAATGAGAAAGTAGTTCATATAAATAAATTTCCAAAGGTTGAGAGGAAAAGTAACCAACTCCCAACTAACTCTTAACTAAAGGGTATTATAAAATAACTTAATATCATAAAACTATATTACTAAAATATACAATAAAAGATTATTTGTATTCATTCATACACATACGTAATATTATCCTAACATATATGCATATGCCATCATTAATTACATCAATATCTATATATATAACCTATCCTCATTATTAATAATTAACATTTGAGAATAATATACCTCACATTATTTAATATTTAATTATTAATAATATTATACTTTACATTAATCCCAAAATATACACCATCAACAATATCTACAATACTTAACATATAATCACATATAAATTATATATATATATATATATATATATATATATATATATATATATATATATATATATATATACATATATATATATATATATACATATATATATATATATACATGCCAAATACCAAACACTATAATCTATAAGATTATGAAGTAATAGATCACAATATTATTACCTATTTATAATTACTATAGGATATAACACTGAGGTAGAATAAAATCACATGCCTCAAAATAAATCTAATCATCGAAAGAGGCCATAAAAATCAACTATGAAACATATCGAGAAAACCATAAGATCAAAGAAGGTCAACCAAAGTCAACAAGGAAAGTCAAGCCAAACTCCTGAAACACAACATAGAAAGATTAACTAAGAATCATACCAAGAAGGAGAAATAAATAAAATGAGTAAACAAATCATACAACCAAATGAATTCAAGTGGCCACAATGCACTAACTACAACCATGCCCAACCGGGTGCACTGGATCTGGGTTTTTGACCCAATGGTTGACTGACAAAGAAGGAACCCTAATATTCCCAAATTGGAATAATGACAAAGGAAGACTCATGTAGGGGCCTTAGTACTATCTACATAACAACAACCATCAAGGATTTGAGGGCATGCTCAAATCTGTGAAGCCAGGTGAAGTCGATGCCCGGTACCTGCAAGCCTGCATCACAAAGAAGAAATACATATGCATGGATATACATATAAAATAAAACATTGCAGAAAGATGATCAGGATCGATACATCATGTGGACCTTAGCTATGTGAGTAACTACGACTTCATCCTGAATCATGAAAACACATCATGTATATATATACACTCAAAGCATGTAGCATCATCATAACGAAGGTTAGAATCTCAAGCATTGTGTTAGTCTCTTATCAATACTAATAATAAATCAACATAATCAAATCATCAAGTGAGATACAAGATTCATCCAAAGTAACCTTAATAGAAGAAAATATAAATAACCACCTATATATAACTATCAAATACATATCATATAACATCCTAACTATGTTCATAAAGGTCTTGAAGGTACTCAATACATACACAGAGATAAATACATACAAAAATGATACCTTTAGATAGTATGTCTGATATTAGAATCATTGAGTACTATCTTATGAAATTATTATAAACAACTATAGGAATAGATCAAACAAGTATCATGTACAACTTAAGCTGTAAGAAAACATCGAAGGATCTTAATTCTTTCAAAAACACAAAACTTATATTAGGGTTAGAGGGGTATTACAGATTGTATTGGATCTATTTGTGGATCTTGCAGAATTGTTTTTTTTTAATAATTGGCCCTAACCCGGAAGGCCTTACAGTCGGGCATGTTTATGCAAATTACTTGAAACAGTTGTTCTGATTAAGTAAAAATAGAATTTGAAAGGTCCCAAAACCTTGTACAAAAGATCATAAGATATTCAATACTGATCAACCAAAAAATAGATAGGACAACAAAAACAAAGGCACACGGCCCAACAAGAGACAATGAGAAAAGACTGCCTAGCAGTCAGAAATAGGAAAAGACAACACATAAAAAAGACAACAACAACGAAGCGAAAGCTAGTTGATATTCATAATTTCAGAGGCATGATCAGCTAAGAGATCCATGTTTCAAGTCTGGTCCTCCAGCTCCATCTCTTTTTTCTTCGTGCTGGCTCTAGTGCGATTACCAATGCCCATATCCTTTTAATCTTTGAAATCCGCCCCTCTATGGAACTCCATAGTGGACTTAGTTTGATCTTCAGGGATATTTATAATATGGGTACTTTTCTCACAGTTCTTGTTAATGGGCTTATCCAAATTATGGACTTTCTCTTCCAGAAAGATGATTCTTTCCTCATACCTCTTTTTGTCAAATTTGAGCTTCTCCAAAGTTCGTTCCATCTCCATCACCTTGCCACCTATTTCAGCAAAAACTTCCCCTTTGCGGATAGCCTTCATCTAGTCCTCCAAGCAAGAAGCCAGAGGCTTGTCTCCAAATGTAGCATGTTTAATCATATTCGTGACCTTTTTTTGATCTTGGAGGTCCTCCTTAATGAATTTAATGTCAAAAGAAATAGAGCCCAGAAAATGCTCGAAGGAGATGATGCTCTCCTTGTGGTAAGGATCAATATTATTGTTGACAGTCTTCCTAAGAGGATCATTGGTCCCAACCTGGTCATTAAGGGGATTCATACCAAAGGCTTTATCTTTCTCCTTGTCTTTTTGGTTGTCGTGGGTGTCAGTCCAGCCCTCTTTGTCATTATCAGGGTCAATAGTGCTATTTTTCCTTTTCCTTTTCTCTTGGTTTTTCATGGAGTTCTCCTCTTCATTAGAAAAGTTAAAAAGCCCTTTTTTCTTGGACTTCCTATTATTATCCATATTTCTCCCCTTAATCTTTGGACTCTTTCATTTTTTCTCGTACTCATCCTCAGAAATAGGGTAATCATCATCAAGAATCTCAATTTTTCTTTTACTAGTACCAACCCTATTCTTACCTTTGCTTTTTCCTTTCTTATTGTCCTTAGCAATATTTTCATCTTCCGTGTTAGCTTCAAACATCCCATTCAATCCCTCATCCTCTGACTCTCCCTCATTAGGATTTTTTCCCTTATTGATAGGCCTTACAATATTATTTTCTTTCAACTGATTGTAGAGAATAACCATGAGACCTTGATGGGATGCATGATCCCCCTTAGGGTCCTCCTAAAGGCTCTTGATAGTGTGATTCATAGAGCACATCAGATAAAAGGGCATACTGACAAATTCATCATGCCTAAAGTGGTTTAGGATGATGAAATGGTGGTCGTAGGCTCTAAAAAACTTCCCATCAAGGGTAAGGTAGCTAATAGTAGCATAAAGAACAAAGTGCCAAGGTCTACTAATTTTAGTAGGGATAATGAATCCACACAACTGTTTAACCAGCTTAGCCTCTTCTTCTTTGTTATCAGGGAATCTCTCAGCCACCTTGTCAAAAAAGATTATGTCATGATAAAAATTCCTACCCTCCTTGGGAAGTTTTGTTGCATCAGAAATAAGGTCTTCATTGACTTCAATCTAGTGGTTATTGAAAAAAATCTTGCCATTCTTCCAATTCTTCATAAAATACTGAGTGACTCCCAAATTCCCACCCTAGATTTTCTCCATGTAGGCACTGAAATTCCCCTTCTTAAGAATCTCCCAAACCATATTCTTTTGTCTCCAATCATTACAAGAAATAGGTTCATATCTTTTCTTTCCTCCTCCCATGTTCTTAGAATAAGGAAAATGCTTTTCTATGGTTTTATTATCAACTATCCCCTTAGCGATATTATTGTAAATACCTGATCTTTTTGGAACCCAGAATTTATGTGAGGATAGATCATCATTCCAAGTGGAGTCTTTGGTAATGACATTGCAATAATTATTCCTTACATTCCTCATTTTTTTCACCATTATATCTCAATTGTCTTTCACTTCTCTGATTTCTATAAGATCTCTCAAAATGTATGATGGATTTGATCTCAAATGGAATACTATCCTTGCTCTGCCATGAAGTGACATCCCCTTTTTTGCAAGCATACTTAGCAGCCCAGTCAGCCGCCACATTAGCTTCATCATAAATGTGGGTAATAATAAACTCAGTCATAGTTTTAGTTTGCTCTTTAGCAGAATTAATGATATTTTCAATAGACCATGAAGGAATGGAATTCTTGATAAGGAAATCAATAATATTTTTTGAATCTCGTTCATGCCATAATTTTCTACAATTGTGCTCTTTAGCTAACAGGATACCCTGGTAAGCCACTATTGCCTCAACAACATGGTTAGTCTGGGTACTGATAGGGATAGCCTTTAAAGCTTTACAAATTCCTATCTCATCCCTAATGATAATGTCACATCCCGCAGTGCCAGGGTTACCCTTAGAGGCACCATCAAAATTAACTTTCATCCATCCAAGAGGGGGGCTGTCCCATTTCACATCATCTCTGGGATCTTTCTAGTCCTAATTGTTAATTTGAATTCTCCATTTTTTAAGGATTTTAATGTCCTCATCAATAGCCTTGGTAGCCTTCGAATTCATAGCTTTATAGTTCTCTCTAATCAAACTTCTAGTTTTCTTAAACAAGATCTTAGGAGGGGTCTTGTTCTCATGGAAGATTATGTCATTTCTCTCTTTCCAGATGGCCCAACACATGTGAGGCAAGGCATAATTCCATATACCCTTGATATCTTTGTTTCTACTAATTTTTGTGTTATCTGTTGTGTTGAGTATTCTATTGTGTAATTCTATTGGATGCAAAGTTTGGACTATCCTTCATTGGATTCACCATCCTTGACTGCATCAGGTGGTATCAGAGCTGAAATTTGTTCCTGTGGGAGTTGATAGTTGATCTTGTGAAGCAAAGGTTGACCTAGCAAGACTGATCTGGCGAAGTTGATCCTATTGGAGCAAAGATTGTGTGCAATCTGGATTACAGATCTGAAGCACTAAACTTGTGAAATCTTGCCCTAGTTGTTTGTTCAAGGTGGCAGGTTGAGATCTGACTTGTACACAACTTGGAGATTGCCACAAGGTGGTCAGTGAGGGTTTGTTGCAAAGGGTTATTTTGCATATCTTTAAGGATGCCTCTAAGAAGATCAGACCCTAGAGCTATTGCAAATCTTTGTGATGTTGTGGAATCAAAGATTTATGATAAAGTCAGATTGGATGCCAGATCTGAGATAGAACTGATGAAGAATGACATGGTCGCTGAGATCATGAGATCTATTGCTAGTGTACCTCAGAATGTTGGTACTAAAAATGACTATGAAGAAGTTGCTGAAGAATTTGAAACTACTGGATCTAGTGGTGATGATCGGAGGAACAGATTTGGTGAAGAGAGAACTACTCGGTTGCATAGATTTGGAGCTTGCTTTAGCAGTAGTTACCAAATGGAAGTTTCTACTTTCTCTGGTACTTTGAAGCCTAACAATCTGATTGATTGGATTGGTGAAATTAAAGATTTCTTTGAGTTGGAAGAAATTGAAGATCCTCTTCAGGTGAGATTAACACAAATAAAGTTGAAAGGATATGCTGCTTTTTGGTGGAAGGAACTACAAAGACATAGAGAAGATGAAGGTGAAACAAAGGTCAATTGGTGGAGGTTGTTGGTGACTAAGTTGAAAGATAAGTTCATACCTTTTGACTATGAGCTTGACTTGTTTAAGTAGTTGCAAAATCTAAAATAGAAGGATTTGTCTATTGAAGATTATATCGAGGAGTTCTACAAACTTACTATTTGGTCTGGACATTGATAGCTTGGTAAGGAAAAGGTAGCTCTATATGTGAATGTTCTAAGATTCAATATTCAGGATGAGCTTGGTATGCTGAAGATTGATTTTGTTCAAGATGCTTATCAGCATGCTCTAAAGGCAGAAGATAAGTTGAAGAGAAAAAAACCTAGTAACTCCTGAGGGAAAGAAAAGATTGATCACTCAGTGAAGGATAAGCTGACTAATGCAAAAGATGAATAGAAACCTATGGAACTGAAGAAGAAGATAGGTAGAGTTATCTTTAAGGGTACTTTCTATAACTATGGAGAGGAAGGACATCATTCTTTTGAGTGTACATAGAAGAAGGTTGATTGATGAACTACTGTGATGAATGAGAACATTCAGAATGAACCCGAATAAGAGAACTTGTTGCTTTGATGAACATTTCTCGGTACAAAGGAGGAACCTTGTCAGAGGAGTAACTTTTTTAGAACTTGATGCAAGTCTAAAGGTAAACTCTATGATGTTATTGTTGATAGTGGTAGTAATGATAACCTTGTTGCTGAGGACCTAGTTTAGAAACTTGGGTTGAATAGAATGAATCATCCTTGTCCTTATAGGATTGGCTAGTTGCAAGATGTTCATGCTTTGGAAGTAAGAGAACAATGTTTCATTGATGTTTAGATTGGCCAGTACAAGGATCTTGTGTTATGTGATATTCTGAAGATGAATAGTTGTGATATATTGCTTAGTAGACCTTGGCAATATGATTGCAGAGCTATTTATGATTGTGTCTGAAATGTGTTTATTGTTGAGAAGGATGACATGAAGTTTTCATTGATGTCTTTGATGGATGCAATGCTCAGTAGTAGAAGCTTGAGTATTGGTAGCCAAGTTGAGATTGTTGATCTAGAGAAAATGAATGATTAGTATGGATAACTGACCTGTGTATTATCAAGGAAAGACTTGAAGAGACAGAGGAAATTGAAGTGGAAGAATTTGCAAGAAGAAAAGGTGGAGGACTTGTATGTGAAGAACTAGTTCAGGATTTATGTGCTGAATCCTAGAAGATGTTCTTCTCACATATGAACATCTTTTGGAACCTGGGGTGTCTGATGTAGGGGCATATAAGGTTAAGGAAAGATCATCCTTTTTCCTCAGTGAAACTACATGGGGTGTTGTTATTTTGGCCGGTGTTACTCGGTTGTAGCCTTGATCGATGACCTTGGTCATTGAAGGAAGATCAGTCATTGAAGGAACTCAGTGATCTCTCACACTCATTGAAAGTGTTACTCAATCATGCCTATGTTGCTCAGTCAACACTAGTGCTCGATGATGCCTGGTGTGCTCGGTTAATTCACTTTTTTTCGGTAGTTCTAGTTTACTGACTAGAGTTCTATGTGATTTGTTGAGCTAACTTGGTGCATTTATTATTGGTAGCTATTTTTATAGGTTGACATGCTGAATTAAATGTTTGTATACAATTGTAAGAATACTTGTATGGCATTTAATTATTTGTTAGGGGGGAGTTAATGGTTTCATCCAGCTGACTTGTGGCTGATGATTAGTATTTATAGGATGTTTGGGTAGATGTTTAGGGGAGATCATAGAGGGAGGAGAGAAGTTCCTGACTTGGAAGACTTAGTGAATCAGATCTGAGGTTCTGAAAGCTAGAGTTGGCAAAGTTGTGGAAAAGATCTTGCATAACCTTGTAGATCATATTGTTATCTGATAGTTGTTTGTAGTAGAGCTAGTGGTTTTCACACTTGGAGACAAGGAGATTTATTGGAGGCTTGTGATCTCAAGTTTAGATCTACATTAGGGTTTCGATCAACTTCTGATTATCTTTAGAGATGAACTAGCTGAGATTGTATTGGATCTATTTGTGGATCTTGCAAATTTTATTTTTTTTCATAATTGGCCCTAACCTGGAAGGCCTTATAATCGGGCATGTTTATGCAAATTACTTGAAACAATTGATGTGTTGAGTATTCTACTGTGTAATTTGATTGGCTGCAAGGTTTGGATTTTCCTTCATTAGATCCACCATCCTTGAATGCATCACATCAGGATTCAAGTCCACTTCCCCCATCTCATCATCCTCGTCACCCTCAGTTGCCATCCTAAGCCCTTTTTCCCTATCTGGTTCTTCAAGCCTCTACAAAATATCTGGATCAATAAAGTCTACAATATTTTGTCCATCCATGATCTCAGGAATATCATATTCTTTCCACTCTTCATTTACCAAAATATACCACTTCTTCAAGATTGTAGAATAAACTCCAACCCCACCATTTTAATTCTGAATATACTTCTCCAGCTTCATGGCCTCCTTGGCAACACATTTCCTATCATCCAAAATAGCTTGAGGAATACAAGGGGGCCTCTCTTTCCTATCTCGCAGCTTGGGCATTGCAACATGAATCCTATTGAGACAACTACTAATATTCTTCGACTTCATCTTAATTTCCACTTTCTGCTCTAAGAACCTCTCACATGCCACATTAATGCCTCAAGGGGTGGTTTGAAATACTAGGGGTATCAGTAACCTGATACCTCAAGTACGTCTTATAATCAATGGCATGTTTACAACAAAAAATAAATTACAAAATTGAAACAATGACATGTTAATTCACAAAAAAAACTTACAAAACTGAACCAATGACATGTTTACAACAAAGAAATAGAATGGGAATAATATTCTAAAATTTCTATTCTGTTTGATACATGCCAAAGGACCAGTCCCAACTATTCTTAAACATACTTTATTTGATATGATGAATTCTTAATAAAGGTCTAATTTTGTAGACTTCTAGCATGAAGGAAGATTTGACCTAGCCAAATCTTCCTTGTACCACATAAAAAACTATGAATAACTATGTCTACTCCAACCTTAATTGTTTAAGAATTCATCATATCAGATAACATATGTTTAAGAAGTGTTGGGAGTTCTATTAGACCTTTTTTGTAAACATGTTATTGGTTCAATTTTGTAAATTTTTTTTTTTGTGTTAAATGCATTTAAATGGACATAATAAGGTTAATTTTTAATTTTGTTTAATTTTATAAGGTTAATTTTTAATTTTGTTTAATTTTTATATTGAAAATCAGAATGAAGTCATAAACAACAAAAAAGTTTATGAGTTTATCAAAATATGTCCAACATATCTACTTGAAATTCTAAAAAAATTTCAGTATCTACAATAACCCTTTATTAACCAAATTTACGTATATGGTCCCAACAAAGTAGTGCACAAACTACACAAAGAAGGCATCACTGAAATATGATTTCTGCTTTCACCATCAAAGCAATCTTGGTGGCACTAGTTGCCTCTGGAGCCTTGCACAAGTTGTACTCATTTCCTACATCAGGTATAGATGTAGATGGGCTAGATGTAAATGTAGTTTCATCGACCCATTGAAAGTATTGACATCCACTATTTCCTTGCAATACCAAATGTACATCAGTTCTTCATAAAATGATAAGTTGTCACATTATTTTTAAACATAAAATATAATTACGTATCTAGACCTTTTTCTTATTTGGTCAAACACAAAATTGATGACCAAGATTACTTGTTGTGCGTGACGTCTTCAACATGCATGGGCCAACACCACATTGACACATAGGCACATTGACCGAAGTCATCAACACTATTTTGACAAATATTGCATTATCATTATTTTGTTCATTCATACTAATTATTATTACAATAAAAAGAAACATACTAATGTAGACTTGCACATTTTTTGGCTAAGTCGAAGTCTTTTGTTTAAATCACTAGAAAATCAAAACAATGGTAAATATTTACAGCAATGTTCAAAGATTTGCAGTGGTAAAGAGAATCCCCATATTTTATCAGCCTAACATAGTCTTTGGCCACTTTGGCAATGAGATTGCGAGCAATTAATACAAATTTTTTTTACAAAACTAAACCAATGGCATGTTAACACAAAAAAAAAATTACAAAAATAAACCAATGGCATGTTTACAACAAATAAATAGAATGATAATAATATGCTGAAAATTCTATTATGTTTAATACATGCCAAAGGACTAGTGATGATGTTGGTGGTGTATGCAAACAAATGGCTCAGATCCGTGAATTGGTAGATCTTCCTCTTAGGTGCCCACAACTCTTCAAATATATTGGTGTGAAGCCCCCAAAGGGTATTCTTCTCTATGGGCCTCCTAGTTTTGGGAAAACCTTAATTGCTAGGGCAGTGGCAAATGAAACCGTTGCCTTCTTTTTTTGTATCAATGGACCTAAGATCATGTCAAAGTTGGCTGGAGAAAGTGAAAGCAATCTCTGGAAGGCTTTTGAGGAGGCTGAGAAGAATGTCCTGTCCATTATATTTATTGATGAGATATTACAGAGATTTGTCAGTGGGATTGCAAGTATGCTATTAGAGAAAATATTGAGAAGGTGAGTTTCAATTGTGGCAACTTTTGCAAACTAGATTTGGTTTGCATGTTTACAGTGTGGAAGCAGTGTTGGGGATGCTGGTGGTGCTGCAGATAGAGTCCTTAACTAGTTGTTGATGAAAATGGATGGTATGACAGCCAAGAAAATATTTTTCATTATTGGTGCTACAAACAAACCTGATATCATCGATCTTGCATTGCTAAGGCCTGGCCGACTTGACCAATTGATTTATATTCCCTTACCTGATGAGTCCTCACATTATCAAATTTTCAAGTCTTTCTTGAGAAAATAACCTATCTCAAAGGATATGGACCTAATGGCATTGGCCCATTATACCCAAGGATTCAGTGGAGCCGATATTGTAGAGATTTGTCAATGGGCTTGTAAGTATGCCATTAGAGAAAATATTGAGAAGGTGAGTTTCAATTGTGGTGGCTTTTGCAAACTAGATTTGGTTTGCATGTTTGCAGCATGGAAGCAATGTTGGGGACGCTAGTGGTGTTGCAAATAGAGTCCTTGACCAATTGTTGATAGAAATGGATGGTATGATAGCCAAGAAAATAATTTTCATTATTGGTGCTAAAAATAGACCCGATATTATCGATCTTGCATTGCTAAGGCCTAGCTGACTTGACCAGTTGATTTATATTCCCTTACCTGATGAGTCCTCATGTTATCAAATTTTCAAGTCTTGCTTGAGAAAATCATATGTCTCAAAGGATGTAGACCTAATGCCATTGGCCTGTTATACCCAAGGATTTAGTGGAGCCAGTATTATAGAGATTTTTCAGTGAGCTTGCATGTATGCTATTAGAGAAAATACTGAGAAGGTGAGTTTCAATTGTGGTGACTTTTGCAAACTAGATTTGGTTTGCATGTTTGTAGCATGGAAATAGTGTTGGGGATGCTGGTGGTGCTGCAAAAAGAGTCCTTAACCAATTGTTGATGGAAATGAATGGTATGATAGCTAAGAAAATAGTTTTCATTATTGGTGCTACAAAAAGACCCGATATCATCGATCTTGCATTGCTAAGGCTTGGCCAACTTGACCAGTTGATTTATATTCCCTTACCTGATGATTCCTCATGTTATCAAATTTTCAAGTCTTTCTTGAGAAAATCACCCATCTCAAAGGATGTGGACCTAATGGCACTTGCCTGTTATACCCAAGGATTTAGTGGAGCCGATATTATAGAGATTTGTCAGTGGGCTTCAAGTATGCTATTAGAGAAAATATTAAGAAGGTGAGTTTCAATTGTGGCGGCTTTTGCAAACTAGATTTGGTTTGCATGTTTGCAGAGTGGAAGCAGTGTTGGGGATGCTGGTGGTGCTGCAGACAGAGTCCTTAACCAGTTGTTGATAGAAATGGATGGTATGAAAACCAAGAAAACAATTTTCATTATTGGTGCTACAAATAGACCCGATATCATCGATCTTGCATTGCTAAGGCCTAGCTGACTTGACCAGTTGATTTATATTCTGTTACCTGATGAGTCCTCACATTATCAAATTTTCAAGTCTTTCTTGAGAAATCACCTATCTCAAAGGATGTGGACCTAATGGCACTAGCCCATTATACCTAAGGATTTAGTGGAGCTAATATTACAGAGATTTTTTAGTGGGCTTGCAAGTATGCTATTAGATAAATATTGAGATGGTGAGTTTCAATTGTGGTAGCTTTTGCAAACTAGATTTGGTTATGAATTTATTAATGCTTTTATTTGAACTGGTGTGTTAGAATTTTACATTGTTTGATTCAATTTTCCTAAACTTTTATCTTATTATTTTAATTTGTCATGTTCTCTTTCCTCTGCACTTTTACAAGATATTGAACGTGAAAGAAAAAGAAGTGAGAAGCCCATGGCAATGGATGAGGATGATAGTGATGAGGTAGCTGAAATAAAGGCTGCTCATTTTGAGGAGTCAATGAAATATGCCCAAAGAAGTATCAGTGATGCTAATATTCAGAAGTATCAAGCCCTTGCACAAACACTACAACAATCTTGAGGCTTTGGTTATGAATTTCAATTTCTACATAGACTTGCAAGTGCTTCTGCTAGTGCTTCAGATGTATTTTCTACAATAGATAATAAAGATGATGATGACTTATACAAGTTGCACATCCACATCCACATCTGATATAAAATTTATTATTATAAAATCTTGTTATGGAAATCTATTTTATATTAGTCTATATTATTCTGAAGCCTTGTTATAGAAATCTATTTTATATTAATCCTAAGAATTAGTTAGAAAATCTTCTTCTTTCTTTCTAAATTCATGAATGATTCTATTTTTCTACAGTAAATAGCATACGTAATAGATAAACATGAAATCAACAAAAAAATCTACCTCTAAATACAACTCCAAATGAATGAATAAAAGAAGAAAATGATAATGTTGATTGGGTATCCAGTAAATAGCATCTATTTGTTTTTAAGGGATAGTGAATAAAAGAAGAAAATGATAATGCTAATAAGGCTGCAAACTATTAAAGAATAGCAGTGATTTGTTTTTAAGGGATTGTGTTTCATTGTGGAGGTCATGTTTTGACCAAGGCTTCATTTTCAACAAAGGAGGCTCACACCACCCTTTTTCATTCTTCATGTTGCAATTTGGGAGCCGACTAGCTTCAACCAACTCCTAACGTGACCACTTGGCTATGTGCATTTCATGTATGGTGAAGATTTGACATCCCAAGGACATGTGCGATTACTGTTGGATAGCTGGTGAAGTTTTTAGAAATTTGAGAAATGTTATTATTATGGGAGAAACTAACTGGGCAAATAGTATTGATCCAACACTTAGAGGGTTTGGAAGGTTCAATAGGGAGATTGATATTGGGGTTCCAGATGAAGTAGGTAGGTTGGAAGTGCTTCACATCCATACAAAGAATATGAATCTCTCTGATGATGTACGCATATTTGGGCATTATTTTTTGTACTTCTATCTACTATTAATTAACAATTTCTTCTATAGAGGCAATTTTGAATTCTATGCTCATGTGGAAAGGAAATGTCACTTAGTTTGAAGTCCTGATAGAATAAATACAATAAGAAGACATTGACATATCATGCCTTAAATCGGCACCAATCACAATAAGACGATGGAACAACCACAAGGTACACACATGTGCAAGTCATTGTAATCATTGGAGATATTTTAAAGGTTAAGTACAATAGTAGAGCACAACCATGATACAATTAATGAAAGTGCCATAAAACACCATGATATTTATAATCAATCATAAAGAAAAGAGACAGTGACATAAATGATTTGTATTTTAGTGCCACCAAAAACTTTCGAAATAGTCATCAATGTATTAAACCATTCCAAAGTATAGGATAGAAACGTGCTTCAATATATAGCTGCAGTGATTAAAATAGTATTTTACAATATCATGAAGTAAACAAATGCAATGTTTAAAAATAAGGAAAACTAAAACAACAAATGACAAGCATTGTCATTAAACACATCATAAAAGGCATCTTTGACATTGAGCCCTCAAAGAATAGGTTTGATGTTTTCATGTTTTGAAAGTTAACAAGGTTTATATTTTCATTGTGAATATGTGAAAACAAGCACAAAGGATCACAATAAGTAATCTCTAATATAAAGAAACACAATGACTATAAACATCAAAGCGGTGGTGTAGGAACTAAAACATCATCTAAAGAAAATCCTCAGAGAAGAGTCACAAGGTATTGTCATGAAGATAGAGTTATTGTCATGGGAGTACATTAAAGTTACAATTTCAAATAGCTAGCCATTGAAATCTTCTCTTCTTGCTTATGCAATATTTAATATTTTCATCCTGATGTAAATCTATATGTTTTCTCCTGGTTATACATTTTTGAGTCTGTTCATCCTGGCGTAAGTTTCACCCAGCTCTGTTATAGATGGGGATTATAGATTTAAGGGTCTAATACGTTAAAGATAGTTACATATAACTTTAACACTGATATGAATATGTATAATCAGTATCACTATTGGTACACAAAATATAACTTCCCTTGTATTGAAATGATAAGCTTGTTTTTATTTCGATTCTCAACCAAACAAAAGTCTGATCATTGTTTCAGGTGACTGTCATTGTATTTATCTATCAATTATCCTGATTATACTTTTATTATTCATGTGTCCTTTATATTACTATTTTGGCTCTTCTAAGCACCTTAGTGGGTATTTAATTATAAAGTGTTTACACTATTATTTTCTACTTGGGACTTCAAGCCTCATCTCTGATATGGTCTCTACATTTTATTTTTTGATTATGAGTAACAATTCCTATTCACTATTGATCTGAAAAGGCTGAATCTAGATGAGAGAAATAATCAAACCCTTGATTCTTTCCCTTCATCCTCCTATCCCATCAAGTGGTTGCAACTCTTTAAGAGGCACATCCTCTCTTATAACAATCACACCCTACCTTATTGTTGACCTTTAATCTAATGATTGATAATAATTGGATTTTCATCATGGATTTTTATTGAGATTACTATATCATTCCTTTTACTTTAAGTTGTCATCATGTACCATAACTATTAAATTGATTATCTTGTTATGTGTATTTTTTATTCCAGGTTGACACTATACAAAATTGATCTAGATTTATCTTCTAAGCTTAGTCTCCCTACTAATAATGAAGTTGGAGATATTGTTTGATTCTTGCAACTTTGATATGCATGCTACCTATCCTACATGTACCACAATATCCTATGCAAGCACTGGTTTATGTCACCACTAGATATTTGATTAGTATGTATGTCCATTCTAGTTGACAACACACCTAAGCCACTGTGTATAGATCTTGGCTATGATATACCATTGGCAGCTCCTATACACATTGTTGTAGGTGAATCTTGATATATTGATGTATCTGTATGTTACTATTATGATCTCTAATTGCTATTTATGTCCACTCATTTGAAAGAAGCTTCATCGTATTTGATATTCCCTTGGGTGATGCCTCTTCTCACTAGTGGCTCTACAGTGGTGAAATACTACATTCCCAATCCTCCTATCTACCATGATGCCTCTGGAAACACCCATCCATGTATTTGAGGGTAGTATATGTTCCATCTTGATTTTCTTCCTTTCCCCATAAGTTTCACCCAGAAATATATTGTTTGATTGATCCCCCTTTTCCACCCGTAGATGTAGAAGAAAATAAATAAACATCATAGTAACATGGAGGAGTGAAAATCTCAAAGAGCATTCACAGCTTCTCCTTATTTTCAATGCTCTATCAAGTTGTTTATACTATTTAAATATGGCAGCAAATTGGCATAATACAAAACCCTAAAGAAGAATAATACAAAACAGAGAATGTAGAAAGCCTTCAAGTTGAGAAATGTGCAAATATTGTGGAGAAATCCTTGACCATAACATTATATAGTGGAACCCTCATCGAGCCATGAAAAAAAAAGGTAAAAGACATAAAAATGTGATATATTTTCTTGTGTTCTCCTTAAGAAGAACATAACCTAGGGAAAATCATGACGCATACCTAGCAATAGGCCCAGATTTGTAAAAAAGAGTCTCAGAGATCTTCAAATTCACATTTCACGTGGCACAATTCCCTTGAAAAAATTCACCATGGTAATAATGAATGAGAAATGAAACCTTTTTTTTTTAAGTTATGCCCGTGTTAGTCAAAATTTTGACGTACATATTATTGGTTGAAATTTCAACTAACACGTACATAACTTTAAAAAAATGAAACTTTTCC
This sequence comes from Chamaecyparis obtusa, assembly GCA_027943335.1. Taxonomy (NCBI): domain Eukaryota; kingdom Viridiplantae; phylum Streptophyta; class Pinopsida; order Cupressales; family Cupressaceae; genus Chamaecyparis; species Chamaecyparis obtusa. Next base: position 233,341 of record BSBK01009351.1, on the reverse strand, counting down.
TTCTATAATCCGACCAACCAAAACCTTTTTATTTCATGGTCAAAAATTTTGGTAGAAAAACTAGGTCAAATGTACTAGTGTAAGGTACAAGAACAACTATGTTTAATTTCTCAAATTGATCCTAAATCTACTAGTGAAGCTTGTGAAGATGAATATTGGATTAAAGCAATGAAGGAAGAACTAGATCAAATTGAAAAGAACACGACTTGGGAGTTGGTCCCTAGACCTAAAGATAAGAATGTTATAGGAACTAAATGGGTATTCAGAACAAGATGAATGAAAAAGAAGAAGTTGTAAGGAATAAAGAAAGATTGGTATGTAAAGGATACTCACAACAAGAAGGAATTGACTATGAAGAAACTTTCGCACCTATAGAAAGAATTGATGCAGTAAGAATGTTTCTGGCTTATGTAGCCTATAAGAAATTTGAAGTATATCAGATGGATGTGAAGTCAACATTTCTAAATGGAGAATTAGAAGAAGTTTACATTGAGCAGCTTGAAGGTTTTCCCTTAACTCATTAAGGAGACATGGTATGTAAACTGAACAAAGCTTTATATGGACTTAAACAAGCACCTAGAACTTGGTATGCAAGATTGGATAAGTATTTGATAAAATTAGGATTTACTAAAGGCACACCAGACAGTAACTTGTATATGAAAGAAATTGAAAATGGTTTGTTGGTTGTAGTTATTTTTGTTGATGATATTATCTTTGGAGGAGAAGATGAAGCCAATGATAAATTTGTAGATGAAATGAAGACTAAATTTGAAATGAGTATGATTGGTGAGATGATTTTTTTTTAAGGATTGTAGATAACTCAAAATAGTGATGGTATCTTCTTATGTTAAACAATGTACTTGAATGACTTATTAAAGAGATTTGGAATGGAGAATTGTAAGCCGGTTGGCACACCTATGGTAACTGGACACAAGTTATCTAGTATGGATGAGACTCCTACAGTTGAATAGAAGAGGTATAGATCTATGATTGGAGGATTGCAATATTTAACTCATACAAGACTATACATATCACATGCGGTTGGAATCATTGCATGATTTCAAGTTAATCCTAAAGAATCACATTATGGAATAGTAAAAAGGATATTGAGGTACTTAAAAGACACAATTGAATATGGATTGTGGTATGAAAAATCTAATGACTTTACCCTATGTGCATATACAGATGCAAATTGGGGAGGTAGTGTTGATGAAAAAAAGAGTACAAGTGGTGGAGCATTTTTCCTTGGATGAAGATTGGTTTCTTAGCTAAGCAAGAAACAAAATTGTATTTCATAGAGCACATTGGAAGCAAAATATGCCACAACAGCAAACAATTGTAACCAGATAATATGGATGAAACAAATGTTGAAGGACATTGGAATAAAATTTGATGAGCCTATTGTTATACACTGTGATAACACCAGTACCATTAGTATGTCTACGAATCATGTACTACATTCTAATACAAAACATATAGAAATAAAGTATCATGTAGTAAGAGAGAAAGTTGCAGAGAAAGAAGTCAGACTTGAGTATATAAGTACAAAAGAGTAGATTGTAGATATATTTACAAAGCCTTTGCCTAAGGATACATTTGAGTATCTGAGAGGTATGCTTGGGGTTATGCCCCAACCTACTTTCGAGAAGTGATACAGATTTTTGCATTAGTCCAGTGGTATATGAGCTTTATCTTTTTTGGACTGGATGTTGGTACTTCCTCTATGTGGGAGTATGTGTTTCTCAGTTGAGTCATGAGGACTCTAGTGAATGTATTTTTTTGAAAAGTGTCTTTTGACATTGAAGTTGTTGTTGACATAGTGATGCATTATCTTTCATTGATGTCAATGGGGGAGAAGGATACATGAAAAATCATATTTTAAAGAGAATTTGAGGAAGAAGGATACAAGCAATATAAAATAGAAAACTAAAATAATTGAGTAGGAAAATTAAGCAAGATTTGATTCATGAAGAGGATGTGAAAACATTTTAGAGCAGTAGTGTTGCAGTGTTGGTATTCATGGAACTTGGATGTTTTTTCATCTATGTTTCCATCAATGCCAATAGGGGAGATTGTTAGGAATGAATGCTGAATATATCCTATGGGGGAGTATTCATAGCCATTCTATAGCAGTTGTTGTTGCATTCATGACTATGATTGTCATTAATGTCAACACAATGATCTACTGAAGATTACTAGAGAAGCAGATAGTGTTTGTATTAGCACACATGGGATATTGAAGATCAAGCTATGCAGAGTTGAGGACTTAATCTATGTTGTGTCTTGAGATAGTGGTCAAGAGTGCATACAAAAATTCAACTATTTATAACAATTATATGTAATTCAGTCGAAGCAGTATTCAAGTAGTGTTCCTAAGAAGTGGCTTGTGGAAATTGGATGATATCTCCTAATTGGGATAGAATCTGAGCATGCAAGGTTGTACAAGTGATGAAGGCATGATGATCATGACATGGATGTGACAAACAAGTTACAGGTTGCACAAGTGAAGAATTATCTTATTTGAAAGCTAACAGTTTTATGTAATTATGGAATATTGTGTAACATGTGGAAGATTATATTTTATATATTGTATGTTGACTCATTTATAATCATTTGAGTGTGGTATAAATAAAGGATTGATTTTCCTTATTGTAAAAGAAGAATGAAAATGAGAGATAGTATGAAAGTGAATTAAGGAATTGTGCAATATTTGTTGTAAGAGGATATACGAATTGCAAAGATCTGTTATTGAGATCTAATGAAGCAGTTGGTGTGGTTTGGCACAATTAGAGGAGAAGTGATAAGTTGTCAAGTTTAGAAATCTTTTGGTATTATTTTGTTGAGTAATAAAGAGATCAGTTGGATAGTGTGTTCAATGATCTTGGTCTTGAAGCTGTTTGGATAGTGGGTCCTTCTGTCTTCCATAAATCTTAATAGGGTTAGAATCTTTTAACAGAGATTCAAAATCTCCTAACAGAGATTCATATGTACTGAATGTATTTCATAAGGCTCCTAACATAGTCCATCCTCTCACAAGGAATTTTCATATTAGTGCATCTTTTGTGGGCATCATTCCTAGCAGGGTTTACTCTTTGATCAAGAGGTTCCCTAGTCAACATATCTTGTGTTATTGTGTATGTATATATTTCTATGGTTGTTGCTTACATTTCTTACATGGTTAAAATCTATTAAAGGTGATAAAAGTTGTATTTATCTGATAAATGATTCACCCCCACCTCTTAGTTATCTTGGTGGACTTTAATTTCTAATAGCTATTACCTTCAAGGCATTGCGTGAAGTGTTTGATCTCTCTTTATTTGTTTTGTTGTTGATATTCACTATGTGGTACTCCTTGTTTATGATCATTTCATGAGGAAATGTCCTGATGGCTTGCGGGTTGCAAGCTAGGGCATCATACATTGTTTATGATCTCACTATTTAATACAAGCATTGTTTACATCTTTTTATTTGGAATGCTTGATGACCCATGAGCTTTGAGAGATAGGGCATCATTGCTACTACCTTCAAGGCATTGTGTGAAGTGTTTGATTTTTATTTATTTTTTGTGTTGTTGATATTCACTATGTGGTACTCCTTGTTTATGATCATTTCATGAGGAATTGTCTTGATGGCTCGTGAGCTACAAGCTAGGGCATCATGCATTATTTATGAGTTCATTGTTTCAGCACCTCATGTCCCTATTTGATTGGCCAGTGCTCTATTTTTTATATTGAGTTTAAATCATATATTTAGTCTTAATAAAATCTTATAAAACAACATAAAAATAACCCAAAATACTTTGTCTTAATAAAATATTAATAAAATAATAGATTTAGTCTTAATAAAATCTTATAAAACAACATATATTGTGTGAAGTGTTTGATATTTGTTTATTTTTTTTGTTGTTGATATTCACTATGTGGTACTCCCCGTTTATCATCATTTCATGAGGAAATGTCTTGATGGCTTGCAGGATGCAAGCTAGGGCATCATACATTATTCATGAGCTCATTGTTTAATATTGGCATTGTTTACATCTTTTCATTTGGAATTCTTGATGACCCGTGAGCTTTGAGAGCTAGGGCATCATTGTTGTTACCTTCAAGGCATTTTGTGATGTTTTTTTATCTCTCTTTATTTGTTTTGTTGTTGATATTCACTATGTGGTACTCCCCGTTTATGATCATTTCATGAGGAAATGTCTTGATGTATCACAGGCTGCAAGATAGGGCATCATGCATTGTTTATGAGCTCACTGTTTGAGCACCTCATGTCAAATTCGGACATGAGGTGCTCAAACAGTGAGCTCATAAACAATACATGATGCCCTAGCTTGCAGCCCTCGAGCCATCAAGACATTTCCTCATGAAATGATCATAAATGGGGAGTACAAAATAGTGAATATCAACAACAAACCAAATAAAGAGAGATCAAACACTTCACACAATATATGTTGTTTTATAAGATTTTATTGAGACTAAATATTTTTTTTTATTAAGATTTTATTAAGACAAAGTATTTTGGGTTAGTTTTATGTTGTTTTATAAGATTTTCTTAAGACTAAATATATGATGTAAACTCATAATTATACTTGATATATATAATACAATGGTATGTAGTATAATCTATCCATTTGTGAGATGTGAACAATTCTAGTTATATGATGTTTTGGGATTAAATTGGTGAGTTTGTATAATTTCTCAATTTTAAACTAACCTATGACTTCAAAGGAGGAATTATGAAATATAGTTGTAGGTAGTTATCTCTTCTATAATGATGGAGGAGTCAAAGATAATGATCAATGAGATTGCTGCTATTGAATCATACATTAATACACTCATTATTTTGAATTTAATTGATACAATGGTTAGAAAGTAGAAATTGTTAGTATGATTTAGAACAATAGAGAGGGGGAGGTGAATCAGTTGTTCTCAGGTCCTGATGTATAAAAAAAACTTACAAATACTTCAACAAATTCTGATATAATAATTAGTAACTACTCAGTCATTACAGCCTGTATACCAAAAATAGATAACAATGCAGTCCACTATCCGATACCATTTATCTTGCAAAACACAAAAATATTTAACACCAAAACATTCACACAAGTTTGACACCAGGATTTATAATGGAAACCCAATTTGGGAAAAACCACTTTGTAACATGTTACTGATATATTCACTCTTCTAAAGTGAGCTTTGTAAAATGACAACCCTGTCAAAGGTTTACAAACACACTATTAGGTGTGACCCTATTAAAGGATTTAAGCCACCCTGTTAGGAGTGTAGTAGTCTGATTAAAAAACATACAACATAATGACTCTTAGGTTAACCTTGATTAAAGGATTTAATTGATACAATGGTTGGAAAGTAGCAGTAGTCTGATTAAAAAACATACAACTCACTTTGCAAATTACAGATCCAATTTGACTCCTATATGCTAGCTTACTAACTATGTACCATTTCCATCTCAATCACTGATCTTCTAAGAAATACCTTCAAGCAATCACAACTTTGATCAAATCCTTCTCCTTCAATCTTATCTACTTTGTTAGTCAATAACATCAACAACATCCCTCTCTCTACATTTTCAATCTTATGCTTAGGTTAACTTATATCTCTTTAATAGATAGATCTCTCTTTTACCGCTTAATCTCCTTTGTAGATCTTAGGTTTAGGTAGGATCCATCGAATCCTTCCATCATTTAAGTTCATCATCCATCCTTCTAGAAAAATCTTCAATCTCCTTAATGAAATCACAATAAAATGATTTACTATGCATTAAATGCTCCATACACTTTATAAATAAATTCAACACATTTTACATAATCCAAGAATTCAACAATGTTGGATAGAAATCTGAATTCTCCCTCAAATGTAAATTACTGACACTCGGTCAATACTATGTTCATCTCCTCGATCATCATTGCGCAAGTCGGTCACTTCTTCTTTTCTCACTTGAAAAATACTATCACTCAGCAATAAACCAATGTTTGGTCAACACTAAATTTACTCTACATATATTGGCTCTTGGTCGACACTAACATCACTTAGCTTAAACTAGATTTCTTCACTTTTGCTCGGTTAAGCTCATTGGAGATTTTCTAGCAGACCAGTACTGACTATATGTTTGTCATTGATGACAACATATGGAAAGTAGCATGCATGGAAGACTTATGTAGTAAGCTTTTAGTATATGTAGCATGGACATGATATCATGGGTGCAGAGGTTAACTGTTAGTATAGATAGCTATATAACAGTTTGTGTCAGCAGTGTTCCTGACAGAGTAACAGGCAGTGTTCTATGTATGGTTGTCTGTACATTTATCATGGAGCCTTACACACTTGGATATATGTTGAGGAAATGTTAGTAATGTGGCATTCATGGATGCAGAGTTTGATGATTAGTAGAGGTAAAGTTATGCAGTCACTATTCACCAGTAGTAGTTTCCTGTGTTTGTTCAAAAGAGCCGATAGAGATTATATTATTCTGGAGTTGCACCTATCATTTGGGTATGCACCCTTGGATTTAAGCTTATAGAAGAGTTAGTGATGTTTGGTTAAGAGCACAAGAAGTAATTCATCTTGAGGAGAAAGATACAGTTGTTTTGGTAGAGCCAACAGTGTGTAGCGTGCGTCTACAATTATCTTATTAGACAGGTCCCAGAATGTGTTGTGTGCTTAGTAGAGCTGACTGAATTATTATTAGAGTTTGTTATGGTTTCTATAATATGATTTCAAGATGGTTCTAACAAGCCGAATTGATTATATCATTTAGAGGAAATATATTTATCTGCACTCATTTGTGATTTCTTGAGTGTGGTTCATGGTTGTTAGTAAGAGAAGAGTAGAGTGTGCGAAGTGTTGAGCCATTAGAAGAAGGTCTATGTGACTAAGTAAATTATTTGTGCTATACATTGGAACTGAACCTGATATCAGGTCAAAGCGTAGTTCACCAAGATCCAGATATAGTGTATAACTGTTAAATAGAAGGTTGTAGCCTTCACCCCTTTGAGCAGTGTGCCCTCAGATAGTGCATCCTCTCCCCTAATAGGGACTATTGTAAAAGACTCATAATAGGTTCTAACTCTTGACCAGGTCTACTGTAATAAATATATTGTAAAGAAACTCCTAATAGGGTTAAGGATCTTCTAACAAGGATCATAATACACTAGTACATAATATTAGTGGGTGTTAATTCCCACCAGGGTTTTTACCTATTTGGGTTTCCCCGTAACCAAAATATTGGTGTTGTGTTCAAGTGTTCTTTCATTGTGTTTATACTTATGTTTAAGTATACTTAATTGGATAAAGAATTGAAACTTTTAGATAACTGAATCACCCCCCCCCCTTCTCAGTTATCTCTTGGGACTATTACTAACAATTGGTATCAGATCCAAGTGCCTCAGTGAGAAATTTTAATAGCTTGAGGTTTTTCAGATGGCATTCTTCATAAAAGAAAGTTTTAAGTTTGATGGAGAGAATTATCTTGATTGGAAGAACAAGATGGTGACTCATTTGCAGTGCATTGCTTTTGAAGTTTTTGATGTAACTATCAAAGCAGTCAAGATCCCTAATTTTGAAGAAATTAAAAAGGATGATGCTACTGATAAGAAAAAGGAATTATTTCATCAGAATGCAATAGCCAAAGAAGCTCTTATCAGCGCCCTATTTGATAGTGAGTTTTGAGAAATAAAGAAGGTAGATACAACCCACAAAATATGGAAGTACCTAGAAGACATATTTGAAGGAGACAAACAAGAAAAGGATGCACATAGAAAGACATGGAAGAAAAATACAATGCATTAGAGATGCTTCCTAAAGAAAATATTAGAGCTTACAATCAAAGGATCAATGAAGCAGTTACTGGAATCAAGAACAATGGTGGAGAGATCTTAGAGGAAGACATTATGGACAAATTGATGACTACTCTCACTCTAGAATATGAAAAAAAGATCAAAATCCTTGATGAGACCATGAAGCTTACATCAAATTTCAAGAGAGAGACTTTGATTAACAAAATATCAGCTTTTGAGATTTCAAGAATGAAGATAGAACCTAAAACTGAAACAACTTTTAAAGCAACAGTTCATGGTAAGAAATCTACAAACACTTCTGGTAATTTTGATGAGATGATGAAGAGAAAACACTAGATGATTTCATTGCTATGATTTCCAAAAGAGAAAAGAAAGGAAAAGGAAAATATGAAGGTTAATTACCATTTAAATGCTTTTCATGTAATAAGATTGGTCACTTTGCATCTAAACGTCCCTTAAGAGCTAGAAAGTTAAAAAATGACTACAAGCCTAAATTCTCTAAGGAATGTAACTATGCTAGAGATGGAGTTTGAGATGATGATTCAGCTGAAGAAGAAATTGGATTTATTTCTATCATAGAGAAAATGAACAATAAAATAGATCATGAAGATAAGAAAGAGAATCAAGATCTAGCATTGATTTCACAAGATGATATAAGGACATACTGGATTAGAGATAGTGGCTGTTCACATCACATGATAGGTAATAAAGGTAGGTTTTTTCATCTGGACAAATACAATGGTGGCATGGTTAGATTTGGAGATAACACTCCTAAACCCATAATTGGTAGAGGAGCCATCACCTTGGATGGAAAGAATAGTATTGATGATGTTCTCTATGTAGATGGTTTGAAACATAACCTTCTTAGTGTTGGATAGTTACTTGGACAAGGTTATCAGTTGGAGTTCAAAGATGACAAATGCATCATTAACAACAAGGATGGTGTTATGATTGCATCAGGCTCAAAGACTAAAGGTAATGTTTTCCAACTTAATTCAGAAGCAAGTTGTTTTGTTGCTAAAGTTGACGATAGTTGGTTGTGGCATAAAAGACTATGTCATACCAATTTTGATAACATAGTAAAGATAAGAAATGTAAAGGTAGTAAGAGATCTACCTAGCATAGAAAAATTAGTTGATACTATATGCAGGGAATGTGTGATGGGAAAGCATGTAAGAAACTCATTCAGGAGCAATCACAATTCAGAAGAGAACAAGTTGGATCTGATTCATTCAAACCTATGTGGTCCAAATCAAACAAGATCATACTATGGTGAAAGGTATTTCATTTTGTTTGTTGATGATTATACTAGGATGATGTGGGTTGTGTTCTTGAAAGATAAGTCAAAAGCATTTGATAAGTTCAAAATATTCAAAGCTAAGGTTGAAAATGAATCTAGACTAAAGATAAAATGTTTGAGATCAGATAGATGAGAATTCACCTCTGATAGATTCTATGAGTACTATGAAGAACATAGCATAAAGATACAGTTGAGTGCACCTAGAACCCCTCAGTAGAATGGAATTGTAGAAAGAAGGAATACGATCATCCTTGATATAGTGCACACCATCATGATTAAAGGAAAAGTGGCACACACATATTGGAGAGATGTAGTCAATACAATAGTCTACACCATCAATAGAATTCAATTAAGGCCTGGCATTGACAAAACACCATATGAGCTATGGTTTGGTAATGTTCCCATAGTAAAATACTTCAAAATATTTGGAAGCAAGTGCTACATCAAGAGGGATGAAGTAGTAGGCATGTTTGATGCAAGAAGTGATGAAGGTATTTTCCTTGGTTACTCTACTAAAAGTAAAGCTTATAGATTTTTCAATTTAAGATTGAAAAGATCATTGAAAGTGCTCATGTTAAGATTGATGAAAAGTTTATGGTTCAAGAAAGATATCATGATTACTCACCCATGATTGAAGAAGAACCTAGACCCTCCACTAGTGAGATAGTTATTGAAGAAATGTTTGATAGTATTGATGTGTTATTCAATGACCCTGAGACAAGTGAAGAAGAAACTCCTAAGGTTGATGACTCAGCCTCACCTAAGGTTCCAAAGTTTACATCTAGAAACCATTCCAAGAAAGACATCATTGGTGATCAGAACGACAAAGTCTTAACAAGATCGCAAGCAAAGAACTCAGCTAGCAGTGAAGCGGTATGTTTACTATCTCAGATTGAACCTTTAAGTGTTGAAGATGCTTGTAATGATTCAGATTGGCATGATGCTATGAAAGAAGAACTTGATTAGATTATTAAGAATGACACTTGGGAACAAGTCCCAAGACCTAGTGATAAGAATGTGATTGGAACAAAGTGGATATTTAAGAACAAGATGAATGAAGATGGTATAGTAGTAAGAAATAAAGAAATTTTAGTATGTAAGGGATATGCGTAAAGAGAAGGTATTGATTATTCAAACACATTTGCACCTGTGAGTAGATTAGAAGCTATTAAGTTGTTTCTATCTTATGCTATAGTCAAAAACCTCAAAGTTTATCAAATGGATGTCAAGTCACCATTCTTGAATGGAGATTTGAAAGAAGTATACATTGAGCAGCTAGAAGGATTCACCTTATCAGATAGACCTGATATGATATGCAGATTGAAGAAGGCCCTCTATGGACTCAAGCAAGCCTCTAGCGCATGGTATGAAAGACTAGATGGATATCTAATAAAGATTGGATTCAAGAAAGGAGGTGCAGACTATAATTTATTCATAAGAGAGACATTTTAAGGTTTACTACTTGTAGCTATATTTTTTGATGACATTATCTTTGGAGGTAATGACAAAATTAGTGTTGAATTTGCTAAGGAGATGCAAAATGAATTTGAGATGAGTTTGATTGGACCTATCAAATACTTTTTGGGATTGAATGTACAACAAATAGAGAAAGGTATTTTCATTAATCAGTCCAAGTATGTGAAAGAAATATTAAAGAAATTCAAGATGGATGATTGCAAACTGATAGGGACACCTATGATAATAGGATGCAAACTTACAAAAGAAGATGACTGACCAATAGTAGATATAACATTGTACAAGTCTATGATTGGCAAACTTATTTATCTTACTCATACTAGACTTGATATTTCCAATGTAGTTGGCATAGTTGGAAGATTTGCAATAGAGCCTAAACAAAGTCACCTCATGGTAGTAAAAAGGATATTTAGATATTTGCAAGGCACTATAGACTATGGTCTATGGTATCCTAATTCAAAAAATGTTGAGCTTCATGTGTACACTGATGCAGATTGGGTAGGTTACATTGATAACAGAAAGAGTACATCAGGTGGAGCATTGTTTCTTGGTGATAGACTTGTCACTTGGACAAGAAAGAAATATAATTGTATTTCTCAGTCAACAATAGAAGTGGAGTATGTTACAGTAGCCTTGAATTTTTCTACAATTGTTTGGATCAAGCAGATGATAAAGGATTTTGGAATTCAGATTGATTATCCTATTGTTATTCACTATGATAACACTAGCACTATCAATATGTTGAAGAACCCTGTGATGCATGCAAAGACAAAGCACATTGAGATCAAGTATCACTTCCTAAGAGAGAAAGTGGTAGAGAAAGAAGTCAAGCTAGACTATGTGAGTACTAAATATTAGATGGAAAACATATTCACAAAGCCCTTACCAAAGGATACTTTTGAGTATCTTAGGGAGAAGTTGAGAGTAATTCCCTTCCCTGATTCTACTTAGAAGAAAGGAGGAAAAGCATCATTCCTCAGGGACTAATGGATGGTTGACTACTCTACTTCTGGAGTAGTACCAGTGCTTAAACTGATTAGCACCCTTTTCCATTGATGTCAAAGGGGGAGTAATATATAGCCATGAAAAATAGAAGTAAAAAGGAGGATTAATGTACTAAGGGGTAATATTCAGTTATGACAGTAGTCCAGTTGAGGAAATGGAGAATGTTGAAAAATATTGCACCAGATGGAGGACTCATCTTTGGGGGAGTTTTGAAGAGGAAATGGAGAATTTTATAAAAGAAATTTTCATTTAGATTGGTGGAGTTTTTCATTCCATATGTTGCCATCAATGCCAAAGGGGGAGATTGTTGGAGATTTGCCAGCAGGCCAGTACTGACTATATGTTTGTCATTGATGACAAGATATGGAAAGTAGCATGTGTGGAAGACTTCTGTAATAAGCTTTTAGTATATGTAGCATGGACATGATATCAACATGATATCATGGGCATAGAGGTTAACTATTAGTACAGACAATTATATAGCCGCTTGTGTCAGCAGTGCTCCTGACAGAGTAACAAGCAGTGTTCTATGTAGTGTTCTATGTATGGTTGTCTGTATAGTTATCATGGAGCCTTGAGTACTTGGATATATGTTGAGGACATGTTAGTAATGTTACATTCATGGATGTAGAGTCTGATGATCAGTAGAAGTAAAGTTATGTAGTCACTATTCACCAGTAGTAGTTTCTTGTGTTTGTTTAGAAGAGTCAATAGAGATTGTATTGGTTCTAGAGTTGTGCCTATAATTTGGGTATGCTCCCTTGGATTTAAGCTTATAGAAGAGTTAGTGATGTTTGGTTAAGAGAACATGAAGTAATTCAACTTGAGGAGAAAGATACAGTTGTTTTGGTAGAACCGACAATGTGTAGTGTGCATCTACAATTATCTTATTGGACAGGTCCTAGAATGTGTTATGTGGTTAGTAGAGCTGAATGAATTGTTATTAGAGTTTGTTATGGTTTCTCTAATATGATTTCAAGATGGTTCTAACAAGATGACTTGATTATATCATTTAGAGGAAAGATATTTATAGGCAGTCATTTGTGATTGCTTGAGTGTGGTTCATGGTTGTTAGTAAGAGAAGAGCAGAGTGTGTGAAGTGTTGAGCCATCAGAAGAAGGTCTATGTGACCAAGTAAAGTATTTGTGCTATACATTGGAAATGATCCTAATAGCAGGTCAAAGCATAGTTCACCAAGATCTAGATATAGTGTATATCTATTAAATAGAAGGTTGTAGCCTTCACCCCATTAAGCAGTGTGCTCTCGGACAGTGCGTCCTCTCCCCTAAAAGGGACTATTGTAAAAGAATCCTAATAGGGTTTGAACCTTGACCAGGTCTACTGTACTAAATATATTGTAAAGAAACTCCTAACAGGGTTAAGGATCTTCTAACAAGGATCATAATACACTAGTACATAATATTAGTGGGTGTCAATTCCCACCAGGGTTTTAACCTATTTGGGTTTCCCCATTTCCAAAATATTGGTGTTGTATTCAAGTGTTCTTTCATTGTGTTTATGCTTATGTTTAAGTATACTTAATTGGATAAAGAATTGAAACTTGTAGATAACTGATTCACCCCCCCCGCTCAGTTATCTCTTGGGACTATTCCTAACAAACCCTACTTGTTCAGCCTTGCATTTACCTAGATAAACAATACATTGTCTTACCAAAGTACCACATAATCAAGTGCTCATTGAAGTATCACAAATAACTCAACCTTTGTCTAGGTGCTATTGTTATCACTCCTGCCCAATAGATATAGTACTTTCTTAGATAGCAACAGTCTTACCAGTTAAGGTTTGACATCAATGACAATTCAACAATTGCTTCAATTGTAGTTTCCAACACTCTCCCTCTTTGGCATTGATGGAAAAACCATATGAATAACACATGATTCACTAATCAATCCAAAACTTGTTAGTTCATCAAAAATATTTGTAATATCCTTAGCTTCATTTTGATTCTGAATCGCTCTGCTAGCTCACTTGACCAACCACACAATAACTCCCTCTGAATCTTTGATGTGTCTTTTTATCTCTATATTTCTCCCTCTATGATTTGAATTTCTCTATGTGTTTCTATCTGACTTATCATGTATTTTCATCTCTGAATCTCTCCCTCTTTGGTAGAAAATGCCAAAGAACTTGCCTCTTTTAGATGTAGATATCATCTTGTCAGCTCAGTAACAATGTTTCTTCCTCTGTCATCTTGATTAGTACTATTTTTAGCTTTGTTGTTATTTTTCTCACAACTCTAGGTTGTTCCTAAAGTGTGACCTTCTCTACATCAATTTGTCAGATATTCTATACAACATATTTGATGCAGTGATCCTAGCTTGACTAGGTAGCCTTAGTTAGGGGAAGCACCCCTAATTTACCTCTCATATATTCATGAGCATCCTTAGGTAAAGCTTTTGTGGATATGTTTGCTAGTTGTTCCTCTGTATTCACATATTCCATTCTTACTTCTTTATCTTGTACCAGTTCCCTCAAGTAATGATACTTGATGGCATTATGTTTGGTCTTTATGTGCATCACTGGGTTCTTAGATATGTTGATAGAACTTGTGTAGATACTTGGCTTCAACTGTAGATTGGGAAATGCAATTTTGTTTCTTGCTTGTCCTAGAGACTAGTCTCTGTCCAGGAAAGAAAGCTCCACCACTAGTGCTTTTTATGTCATCTACATTTCCTACCCAATCTGCATCAGTGTAGACTTTCAGTTCAAATTTTTCATGCTTCTTGTAGTATATTCCAAAGTCTTCTGTTCCTTTCAGATATCTCATTATCCTCTTCACATCCATCATATGACTTTCCTTAGGATTGGTAGAGAATCTTTCCACAATCCCAATTGCTAGAGCAATATCTGGTCTTCTGTGAACAACATATTGCAACTTTCCAATCATGGATCTATATAGATTTAGGTTCACTTCAGTAGTATCATCATTCTTAGATATTTTCTATCCAATAGCCATGGGGGTACTTACTATCCTTGAGTCCTCCATCCCAAAGGTTTTTAGTATCTCTTTAATATATTTAGACTATGTAATAAAAATACCTTTTTCCATCTGATATACTTGCAAACCAACAAAGAACTTTATCTCACCAAACATTGACATTTCAAACTCAGTTTGCATTGCATTTAAAAATTCCTTACACATGGCATCTTGTTCACCAAATATGATGTCATCTACACAATTTTTAGCTAACAAAATCCCTTTACCTTCTTCATCTTTCATGTACAGATTGCTGGTGTCATTTGTCCTTGAAAATCCAATCTGTATCAGGTAATTGTGTAGCCTCTCATACCATGCTTTAGGGGCTTGCTTCAAACCATACATTGTCTTGTTCAACTTACAAACCATATTTCTCTTGTTGGGGTCAAAAAATCCTTCAGGTTGTTCAATATACACTTCTTCTTCTAATATACCATTAAAAAATGCAGATTTAACATCCATTTGTTATACCTTGAAATCTTTGTGAGCAGCATATGAAAGTAAATTCCTTACTCCTAATCTTGCTATAGGGGAAAATGTCTCCCCATATTCTATTCCTTATTCTTGTGCATAACCCTTGCATACCAATCTTTCTTTATTCCTTGTGATTTTTCCATGTTCATTAAGCTTATTTTTAAATACCCACTTTGTTCTAATGAAATTTTTGTTTTCTGGTCTGGGCACGAGAGTCTAGGTATCATTCCTTCTTATCTGGTCTATTTCCTCATTCATGGCTTGAATCCAATCTTCATTTTCTAATGCCTCCCTTATTGTCTTTGGCTCAAATTCACACAACAAACATGTAGGGCCTCTCAACTTGCTTCTAGTCAGAACTCCAATATCTTTGTCTCCAATTATTTTCTCAGGCCTATGATGTCTTCTTACATACTGTGCTAGAGTAGGTTTAGTTTTCTTTTCTCCTTTCTCTTCAGGTTCATCAATAAGATTATTAGATTCAACCTCTGAATGCTCGATAAATTCATCTTGATGATCGATAGCATCCTCCTGATGCTCAATGACACTTTCCTGACGCTCGACATTACTTACTCAAGAATCTGCATCAAGTTCAGGTGTGTTACTTGCCTCTCCTTCTTCCATATAGATAAAAGATCTATAATCCTTAGGTTCCTTTTTTCTTTCCTGCTCATTCTATTTTGCATATTCATCAACTATCACATTTTCACTTTCCACAATTTTGTTAGTGTTACAGTTCAAACACTTGTAAGCTTTACTCTTTGTGGAATAACCTAGGAATATGTCATCATCACTTTTTGCATAAAATTTTCCATTCCTATTATCCTTTAATATATAGCATTTACTCCTAAAGATTCTAAAGTATTTTACATTAGGTGCATAGCCATGCCATAGCTCATAAGGTGTAACATTTGTACCTTTTTTTATTTGTACTCGATTCAAGGTATAAATAGCTGTACTTATAGCTTCTCTCTAGTACTTATGTACAACATTCTTCTCAATCATTAATGTCCTTGCACAATCCATGATAGATCTATTCCTTCTCTTCGCAATACCATTTTGTGGAGGTGTTCTTGATGCTGACATTTGTCTCTTGATTCCTCTATCATAGTAGAACAAATTGAACTCATTTGATATAAACTCTCCACCTTAGTCAGATCTCTAACATTTTAGGTTCCTACTTGTCTCTTTTTCAACCTCAGCCAAATACCACTTAAATAACTAAAATGCATCAGACTTTTACTTTAAAAACATTATAGTCATCATTCTAGTATAATCACCAATAAAAAGAATAAAGTATTTAGCACCACAATAGCTTTGTACACCCATAGGTCCACAAAGGTTAGCATGAAGTAGATCTAAATAATTTTTAAAAGTAAAGGTCTTGCTCTTAAAACTAGACTTTGTCATTTTACCCAACTGACATTGTTTGCACATCACATTATTAGGTTTCTTGAATCTCAGCAAACCTCTCACTTTCTTATTTTTTCTAATATTCACCAGATTGTCAAATTTAACATGACATAACCTCTTATGCCATAACCAAGAATCATCAAACTACGCAATCAAACATGCCTCTTCAGATAAATCTAGATAGAACAAATTACCTCTAGTCCGCTCTCCAATTCCAATCAGTTCACCAGTGGCATCAAATATTTTAGCTTTTCTGTGATTAAATTCCACTTGATAACCAGTGCTATTTATCTATGCAACACTTAGCAAATTATAGTTAAGACCTTCAACCCAATAAGAATTTTCACAAGTAATTTTATCAATCAGCTTAATTATTCCTTTACCCTTTATAGGACATGGTGCATCATTACCAAACTTTACACTTCTTCCTTTGTAATGATCTAGGGTATCAAATTTACTTTTGTCACCAGTCATGTGATGTGAGAAACCACTATCAATAATCCATTTATCACCTTTAATCACATAAGAAACAAGTGCAGTTTTCTCATCTTCATCAGACTCATCTTTCATAGCAACATAAACTACTTCAATTTCAAAATCATCACTACCTAAATCAGTTTTTTCTTCAGCAATATAGCAAGATTTCTTACCTTTATCATTGTAGTCCTTGTACCTTTAGTAACCTCTTATTTCTCTCTTATCCTTGTACTTGCTTTCTTTTTCCTCATCCTTATCATTCCTGTCAGGACATCTTGCAACTATATGGCCAACTTTGTTACATAAAAAACATATGATAGGAAGTTTACCTTTATATTTTCCTTTTCCTCTTTTCAGTCTTCTAGCCATAAGAGCTTCAGGATCCTCTAGCTCCTCATCAGAAGTGTCACTTTAACTTTCACTTTCACTTATGCATTTTTCTTTCTCCTGCTTAGACTTATGTAGGACCATTTGTGATTTGAATGCAGATTCAACATTAGCAGCAGTATAGTTATCATAGTTAGAAAGCTCAAAAGTAGTAAGCTTACCAACTAAACTTTCCAGTGTTAGATTATTACCAGGATTACATCTAGATTCTTGAATTGTTGATATCCTAATGGCAAATATAGGAAGAAAAGTTCTCACAACTTTTCCAATAATAGTTTCATCATTAATAAGTCCATTAGCTCCTATAATAGCATTAACTACCTCCTTGATTCTACCACAATATTGAGCAATATTCTCACCTTCTTGCATTTTCATTTCATCAAACTTACCTCTTAGAATTTCATCTTTTGGCCTTAATACATTTAAATCACCACCATAGATATTTGTAAGATTGTCCCACATTTTCTTTGTAGTAGTGCAATATTTAATGTCTTCAAATTTAGGATAGCTTAAGGAAGATGCAATTTCCAATATTGATTGATTGTGTTCATTTTCATCTCTCATCTCCTCAGCAGTCAAAGGTGTAGTAGGTGTAACATAGTCATTTTCAACATAATATCTTGTTGAGTCTCCAATACCAGCTAAATGCACTTTCATCAGGCTCTACCATGCATGGAAGTTCTCCTTATTCAGCTTTGGTACCTCCTTTTTATACATCTTGATCATTTGATTCAAGTACCTTTAAACTTGTTCTCTATAAGAACCAACTTGGCTCTAATACCAATTATTAATATGATTTAGAACAATAGAGAGGGGGGGTGAATAAGTTGTTCTCAGGTCCTGATGTATAAAATAAAATTTCAAATACTTCAACAAATTTAGATATAATAAATAATAGCTACTGGGTCATTACAGACTATGTACCAAAAATAGATAACAATGTAGTCCACTATCCAATAGAATTTATCTTGCAAAACATAGAAATGTTTAACACCGAAACATTCACACAAGTTTGACACTAGGATTTATAGTGGAAACCCAATTTGGAAAAAACCACTTTGTAACATGTTAGTGATATATTCACTCTTCTAAAGTGAGCTCTGTGAAAATTCAACCCCGTCAAAGGTTTACAAACACACTACTAGGTGTGACCCTATTAAAGGATTTAAACCACCCTGTTAGGAGTGCACCTTGTTAGAGGACTTAAGTACATTCCGTTAGAATGAAACCTTGTTCAAAGGATTTACACAATGACTATTAGGTTAACCTTGATTAAAGGATTTAACTAATACAATGGTTAGAAAATAGTAGTAGTCTAATCTGAAAAACATACAACTCACTTTGCAAAATTATAGATCCAATTCGGCTCCTATATGTTGGCTTACTGACTCTGTACCATTTCCATCTCAATCACTGATTTGCTTGGAAATCCCTTCAAGCAATCACAACTCTGATCAACTCCTTCTCCTTCAGCCTTATCTTCTTTGTCAGTTAATAATATCAAGAACATCCCTCTCTCTACATTTTCAATCTCATGCTTAGGTTAACTTATATCTCTTCAACAGATAGATCTCTATTTTTTCTCTTAATCTCCTCTGTAGATGTTAGGTTTAGGTCAGATCCATCGAATCCTTCCATCATTTAAGTTCATCATCCATCCTTCTATAAACATATTCAATCTCCTTAATGAAAACACAATAAAATGATTTACTATGCATTAAATGCTCCATATACTTTATAAATAAAGTCAACACATTTTACATAATCCAAGAATTCAACAATGTCGGCTAGAAATATGAATTCTCCCTCAAATGTAAATTATTGACACTCATTCAATACTATGTTCATCTCCTCAATCATCATTGTGCAACTCAATCACTTCTTCTTTTCTCACTCAGAAAATACTATCACTCGACAATAAACTGATGTTTGGTCAACGCTAAATTTACTCAACATATACTAGCTCTCGATCGACACTAACATCACTCACCTTAAACTATATTTCTTCACTTTTGCTTGATTAGGCCTACTTGTTTAGTCTTGCATTTACTTAGATAAACAATACATTGTCTTACCAAAGTGCCAAATAATCAAGTACTCATTGAAGTATCACAAATAAGTCAACCGTTCTCTAGGTGCATTTGTTATCACTCCTTCCTAATAGATATAGTACTTTCTTAGATAGCAATAGTCTTACCAGTTAAGGTTTGACATCAATGACAATACAACAATTGCTTCAATTGCAATTTCCAACAAGTTGTAGGTAGTTATCTCTTCTATAATGATGGAGGAGTTAAAGATAATGATCAATGAGGTTTCTTCTATTAGATCATACATTAATACATTTACTATTTTGAATTTGAGCTCGAACATCATGCAATGTTATTGTTGTTATTGCATGCTTGCTACTATTGTGCACCATATATGGTTTTATACACTATTTATTTCATTGAGACCGTGAGCTTGGCATTTGTAATGTATTTGTTGTTATTCGATCAATGTTTCTATGTTGTTGAGGCTGTAGATGCATTGAATCACCACTGTCATTCTATTTTGATAGGAACAATATAACGAACAGAGCACCGACCAATCAAATAGGGACATCAGCAAGACATTTAATGCATTATTACTTCATCATGATGATAAAAATTTCATTGCATTAAAACACATAGAATGTGGGTAGATGCATTGAATCACCACTGCCATTCTATTTTTATGAAGAGGAACTATGTTATAAAATTTCAAGGCATGAAATTTTATAACTGTAGATATATTTTATGAGTATAACTATACAACAGAAGAGCACCCACATGTTATTTAGATGAAGAAATTTATTTTCCTTTAAATGTATCTTTTCATGAAATGAACACAAATTAAACAAGATCATATAATAATGCAAACTAGGGTGTATTGTAGTCACTCATCTAGTAATTAGGTCCTCAAACCATTACTAAGGATTGAACATAAGTCTAAAAGTCTCCAAATCTATTGTTTTATGTGTCCTTATTGCCTTCATAATTTTGGTTCAACCCCTATAGGATGTCCAAGCCTAGAGGCCAAGGAAAGTACCCAAGAGCACTAGAAAGAAAGATGAATGAAACCATTGTCCTTGTGTGGGTAAAACCATATAAGTGTTCTTCCTTTGCATCACAACTCCTACTTGAGGATCCAAAATCATGTATTGATGTTCAAGACTTATTATTACCTTGGTCTTTTTGAATCTTAGGATGATATCTCAATTGGAAAAGGAAAACCAAAACCTTTCATAGACCAATCACAACCAAGGCATGTGGGTACTCTTTTTTTGTACAGTTATACTCATAAAATATATGTACAGCTATAAAATTTCAAGGCATGAAATTTTATAACTGTACATATATTTTATTAGTATAACTGTACAATAGAAGAGCACCCACATGCCTTGGTTGTGATGGTCTATGAAAGGTTTTGGTTTGCCTTTCCCAATTGAGATGTCATCCTAAGATTCAAAAAGACCAAGGTAATAATAAGACTTGAACATAAATGCATGATTGCGGATCCTCAAGTGGGAGTTGTGATGCAAAGGAAGAACGCTTATATGGGTTTACCCACATAAGGACAAGGGATTCATTCATCTTTCTTTCAAGTGCTCTTGGGTACTTTCCTTGGCCTCTAGGCTTGGGCATCCTAGGGGTCGAACCAAAATTACAAAGGCAATAAAGACACATAGAACAATAGGTTTGGGGACTTTTAGATTTATGTTCAATCTTTAGTAATGGTTTGGGGACCCAATTACTAGATGAGTGATTACAGTACCCTAGTTTGCATTATTAGATGGTCTTGTTCAATTTTTGTTCATTTCATGAAAAGATAGATGTGAAGGAAAATAAATTTATGCATCTAAATATTACATGCATATATATGCAAAATAACTTGTATATACTATACAAGGAAAGGAACTTAAAGATAAAATCATCTAGGCTCACACATGCATACATAAGAGGATGAACATAAATAATAAGGGTACCAGACATTGCTTGAAGTGATGAATTTTTTACCCAGGTATGAATCCAGTGTGCTCCTATGTGATCCAGAACCTACAAATAAAAGAGAGACAGGGTTTAGATAAAAAATATCTAAGCAATGAATGCCATTCTATTACTAATCCTCATCTACAATTATGTATGTGCATAGGCAAACCATTAACTTCTGAAAGAAAAACTATGCTACATGACATGTGCACTGAGAAGAATGCTGCAAAAAGTAAATGGTTGCATTTATGTCTACATGAACACCTGGTGAGTCACTATTGTGATTGCATTATTCAAATAGTGCAACAACAACACTAGATGTTGTTGTTTCATCTGGTGTTGTTGTGAGATCATTTCCAAATGATGCACCCACAACAGTCACACACCATGCCCATCAACATAAGGTAGTCATGAGAAAGAATGAGTAAGCAATGGAAGGGGCATACATCATCATCAAATCAAAGGAGAAAAGCATCAAATATGCATATTAAGGGAGGAGTACATCATGGATTTCAAGTGAAGATCATAACATCACAACATGGTTGGCAGCCCCAAGGAGGCCCCATTGCATGCAGTGAGTAAGCTAGATCAAAACAAAGAGGTACACAAATTTGCATCATCTATACATTAATGTTATGGCATGGAGTATATTTGAATTTTTATTTTAAAGGATAAGTAATAAAGTTGCATGATGCTAGTGAAATTAAAAAAGGTACAGATCTAATGAAGTAATGAAGCTACCCAAATTCTATGTGCTTTGAGCCAATGACATTTTTATCATCATGATGAAGTAATAATGCATTAACTGTCTTATTGGTGTCCCTATTTGATTTGCTAGTGCTCTATTTGTCATATTTCTTGTATCAAAATAGAATTGCAGTGGTGATTCAATGCATCTACAGCCTCAACAACATGGCAACATTGATCCAATAACAAAAAATATATCACAAATGCCAAGCTCACGGTCTCAATGAAATAAACAGTGTATAAAACAATATATGGTGCTCAATAGCATCAAACATGCAATGACATCAATAACATTGCATCATGCCTGAGCTCATATTGAAAACATTAAGTGTATTAATGTATGATCTAATAGCCGCAACCTCATTGATCATTACCTTTGACTCCTCCATCATTATAGAAGAGATAACTATCTACAACTATATTTCATAATTCCTCCTTTGAAGTCATAGGTTAGTTTAAAATGGAGAAAGTATACAAACTTACCAATTTAATCCTAAAACATCATATAACTAGAATTAATCACATCTCACAAATGTATAGATTATACTACATACCATTTTATTATATATATAAAGTACAATTATGAGTTTACAACATATATTTAGTCTTAATAAAATCTTATAACACAACATATATTGTGTGAAGTGTTTGATCTCTCTTTAATTGTTTTAATTTTGATATTCACTATGTGGTACTCCTCATTTATGATCATTTTATGAAGAAATGTCTTGATGGCTCATGAGTTGCAAGCTAGGACATCATGCATTGTTTATGATCTCACTGTTTGAGCACCTCATATCCCTATTTGATTGGGCGGTTCTCTATTTGCTCTATTGATGTTATTAGATCAAATAGGACATTGGTAATAAAATAGGGACATCAGTAATAAAATAATACACTTACTATTTTGAATTTGATCTCATAAAGATTAAGATATCCCTATTTAAGCAAATAGGGACATGAGGTGCTCAAACAATGAGCTCATAAACAATACATGATGCCCTAGCTTGTAGCCTGCTAGCCATCAAGACATTTCCTCATGAAATGATCATAAACGGGGAGTACCACATAGTGAATATCAATAGAAAAACAAATAAAGAGAGATCAAACATTTCACATAATACCTTGAAGGTAATAGAAATGATTCCCTAGCTCTCAAAGCTCATGGGTCATCAAGCATTCCAAATGAAAAGATGTAAACAATGCCAGTATTAAACAGTGAGCTCATAAAAAATGTATGATGCCCTAGCTTGCAGCCCATGAGCCATCAAGATATTTTACAATGAAATGATCATAAACAAGGAGTACCACATAATGAATATCAGTAGAAAAAAAAGTAAAGAGAGAACAAACACTTCACACAATGCCTTGAAGGTAATAGCATTGATTTCATAGTTCTCAAAACTCGTGGTTCATCAAGCATTCCAAATGAAAAGATGTAAACAATGCCAATATTAAACAATGATCTCATAAATAATGTATGATTGCCTAGCTTGCAGCCAGTGAGCCATCAAGATATTTCCTCATGAAATGATAATAAATGGAGAGTACCACATACTTAATATCAACAAAAAAATAAATAAAGAGAGATCAAACACTTCACACAATGCCTTGAAGGTAATAACAATGATGCCCTAGCTCTCAAAGCTTGCAGATCATTGAGCATTCCAAATGCAAAGATGTAAACAATGTCAATATTAGCATTCATATTATGCCATTAAATCAAAAAATTCCGTCAAATGAAATTTAGTTAATGAGAAGACAAAGCTTGAATGCCTACCTCAAGTCATGGTTGCCATATGAAGATCAAATGCTAAGGAACCATGCTTTATGAGCTTTATGTGTTTTTTTTAAGTGAAGACAAAGGTTAACTTAATTTGTTATCTTTAAATTTTATTCATTTTATGATTTTAAAAATTGAAATAAAAAATATAAACTTTTAAGAAACTTTTACATCTTTTCATCAAATGACCCAAAAACATCAAGAATGGTCATATATGGTTGCCAATAGCCAACTTTCAGAAGAATATGAATGAATCCAAACATACATAATTGGATGAACATATATAATGAACATACCAAACATTGCTTGAAGTAATGAAGTATTGACCTTGGGTTCAATCCAGTATGTGCTTATATGATCCAAAACCTACAAGGAAGGAAAAGATGGGGTTTTTAGGAATGGGAACACTGAGAGGGGGGAGTGAATCAACGTTCACTATATTAATCTTTTTCTTTACTCTTGAAAATTAACTTGAATGCTTAAGTACTGAAATGAATCTTAACATAAACACAACACATAACACCAATATGATTACGGGGAAACCCAAATAGGTAAAAACCCCGGTGAGAATTGACACCCACTAAGAACTGCACTAGTGTCTTGTGATCCTTTTTAGAAGATCTTGAACCCTGTTAGGAGTTGTTCTTTACAATTCTTTTAGTATAGTGACCTTGTCAAGGGTCAAACCCTATTAGGATTCTTTTACAATAACCTTGTTAGGGGTGGGGACACACTATCCTAGAGCTCACTTCTCAAGTGGTGAAGGCTTCAACCTTCTAATGTCAGATACACACTATATCTGATGGATGAATTGGTGCTATAAAACTTTTTTTATGACTAGTTCCTTTGATGCCCTAATGCTTTGACCTCTTGCAAAGCTCTAATACATTCTATCTACTCTTTGCATACCTCTTCTCTTCTTATCTTGACTCTATATTAACTTCCATACCTTATTACAAAGGTGCATCTAATATTTATATGCGCTTACCAAAATAATTAACTAGGTCAGCCTATAACCAATTACATACAATTCTTCCAAGTGAATTGGGTCAAGCATGTTTACAAATAAACATAATTACATGTCTAAAACTTAATTACAATAGGTGCATAGCCTTTACAAAAAAATAATATCATCGCTAATCAAATTACCAACAGTCGGTTGTATACTCTGTTATGTTCTGGCATTCACTATCTGTGCTTACTTCCCCTATCTATATCTTCACCATATTGTATCCTTTTATCATGTGCTCTTACACTTAGCATTAATACACTCTTACATACTTATCTTATAGGGCACATACCATAACTCTACCGTATGCAAGTGTGTTGATGCTTTGTTCATTGTCTAGTCTTCTATACTTAACCAAATTATGATCTTCTGATAATATGCGCTGACTCCAAAACACCATATGACTTTGTTGCCATAATGACAACACTATATCTAGTCATATCCTTCAGTATAGTCAACTTGCCAATAGGGTTTAGATCCAAAGGATCTAAGAAATTCCTGGCACCCTATTACTGATCCTCATCTACAATTATGCATGTGCATAGTCAAGCCATACACTTCTAAAATGAACTATGCTATGGAACATGTACACTCAGAAAACATGTGCATGTTGTGAGTAAATCAAGACCAAAATGGAGCAAAAAGTATGATGTCAAATGTGTTATCAAGAAACACCTCATGGGCTATGAGTCAACATGGTATATATGTTGTGTATACAAGATTAGTAAAAGGACATCTATAGCCTCAACAACATGAAAACATTGATCCAATAACATAAAATACATTGCAAATGTCAAGCTCACCATCTCAATGAAATAAATAGTGTATAAAATAATATATGGTGCACAAAAGCAGAAAGCATGCAATGAAAACAATAACATTGCATGATGCCCGAGTGCAAATTCAAAACAGTAAGTGTATTAATGTATGATCTAATAGAAGAGACCTCGTTGATCATTATCTTTGAATCCTCTATCATTATAGAAGAGATAACTACCTACAACTATATTTCATAATTCTTCCTTTGAAGTCATAAACATTTCATGATAATAGGCAATAACATTGCATGCTTTTTGTTGTTATGGTGCACAACAGTAGCAAGCATGCAATGCCAACAATAACATTGCATGATGCCTGAGCTCAAATTCAAAATAGTAAGTGTATTATTTTATTACTGATGTCCCTATTTGGTGTCCCTATTTTATTATTGATGTCCCTATTTGATCTAATAGCATCAATATAACAAATAGAGCACCAGCCAATCAAATAGGGACATGAGGTGCTCAAACAATGAGCTCATAAACAATGCATGATTCCCTAGCTTGCAGACTGTGAGACATCAAAACATTTCCTCATGAAATGATCATAAACATGGAGTAACACATAGTGAATATCAACATCAAAACACATAAAGAGAGATCAAACACTTCACACAATGTATGTTGTTTTATAAGATTTTATTAAGACTAAATATATTGTTTTATTAGGATTTTATTAAGACAAAGTATTTTGGGTTAGTTTTATGTTGTTTTATAAGAATTTATTAAGACTAAATATATGATGTAAACTCATAATTATACTTGATATATATACTAAAATGGTATGTTGTATAATCTTTACATTTGTGAGATGTGATTAATTCTAGTTTTATGATGTTTTGGGATTAAATTGGTGAGTTTGTATACTTTCTCCATTTTAAACTAACCTATGACTTCAAAGGAAGAATTATGACATATAGTTGTAGGTAGTTATCTCTTCTATAATGATGGAGGAGTCAAATTAATGATCAATGAGGTTTTTTCTATTAGATCATACATTAATACACTTATTGTTTTGACATCAATATCATTGCATGATGCCTGAGCTCAAATTCAAAATAGTAAGTGTATTATTTTATTACTTATGTCCCTATTTGATCTAATAGCATCAATATGAAAAATAGAGCATCGGCCAATCAAATAGGGACATGAGGTGCTCAAACAGTGAGCTCATAAACAATGCATGATGCCCTAGCTTGTAGCCCATGAGCCATGAAGAAATTTCCTGATTAAATTATCATAAACAGGGAGTACCACATAGTGAATATAAAAAACAAAACAAATTGAGAGAGATAAAACACTTCACACAATGCCTTGAGGGTAATATCAATGATTTCATAGCTCTCAAAGCTCTCGGGTCATCAACCATTCCAAATGCAAAGATGTAAACAATGCTAGTATTAACATTCATATTGTTCTATTAAATCAACAAATGCCATCAAAATAAAATTGAGTTAATGAGAAGACAAAGCTTGAATGACTACCTCAAGTCATGGCTTCCATATAAAGATCAAATGCTAAGGAAATATGTTATAAAATTTCATGTCAAATTTCAAGACATGAAATTTTATAACTATACATATATTTTCTTCGACTCCTCCACATTGTAAACTCAATGATAAGGAGCAAAAAGTATGATGTCAAAAAGAATAAAATTTCATGCCTTGAAATTTTATAACATAGTTCCTTAGCAAATGCCATATGAAGATCAAAAGGTTCCAAGCTTCCAAATCAAGCTCGAGATTCACAACAGAAGAGCAGTGTAAAGTGGCAACTTTCCCATTTTACCATAGTTAGGGCCCTCTTTTACCATGCTTTATGAGCTTTATGTTTTTTATAAAAAGTGAAGATAAAGATTATCTTAATTTTTTTTTCTTTGAATTTTATTCATTTTATGATTTTAAAAATTGAAATAAAAAATATAAACTTTTAAGAAACTTTTACATCTTTTCATCGAGTGACCTAAAAACATTAAGAATGGTCATATATGGTCGCTAATAGCCAACCTTCAGAAGAATATGAATGAATGAAAATATAGATAAGTGGATGAATATAAATAATGAAGGTATCAGACATTGCCTAAAGTAATGAAGTGTTGACCTGGGGTTCAATCCAGTATGCTCTTGTATGATCCAAAACCTGCAAGGAAGGGAAAGATGGGGTTAGATCCAAATGATCTAAGAAATTTTTGGCACCCTATTACTGATCCTCATCTACAATTATACATGTGCATAGTCAAGCCATAGAATTCAAAAATGAGCTATGCTACAAAACATGTGCACTCAGGAAACATGTCCATGCAGTGAGTAAATTAAGACCAAAATGCAGCAAAAGGTATGATGTCAAATGTGTTATCAAGAAACACCTCATGGGCTATGAGTCAACATGGTATATATGTTGTTTATACAAGATCAATAAAAGGACCAACATGACAACATTGTTCCAATAACAAAAAATACATTACAAATGCGAAGCTCACAGTCTCAATGAAATAAACACTATATAAAATAATATATGGTGCACAACAATAGCAAGCATGCAATGACAAAAATAACATTACATGATGCCCGAGATCAAATTCAAAATAGTATGTGTATTAATGTAAGATCTAATAGCAGCAACCTCATTGATAATTACCTTTGACTCCTCCATCATTATAGAAGAGATCACTACCTACAACTATATTTCATATTTCCTCCTTTGAAGTCATATGTTAGTTTAAAATGGAGACAGTATACAAACTCACCAATTTAATCCCAAAGCATCATATAACTAGAATTAATCACATCTCACAAATGTATAGATTACACTACATATCATTGTATTATATATATATCAAGTATAATTATGAGTTTACATCATATATTTAGTCTTAATAAAATCTTATAAAACAACATAAAACTAACCCAAAATACTTTGTCTTAATAAAATCTTAATAAAACCATATATTTAGTCTTAATAAAATATTATAAAACAATATATATTGTGTGAAGTGTTTGATCTATCTTTATTTGTTTTGTTGTTGATATTCACTATGTGGTACTCCCCATTTATGATCATTTCATGAGGAAATGTCTTGATGGCTCACGAGCTACAAGGTAGGGAATCATGCATTATTTATGAGCTCACTGTTTGAGCACCTCATGTCCCTATTTGATTGGATGGTGCTCTATTTGTTATATTGATGCTATTAGATCAAATAGGGACATTATTAATAAAATAGGGACATTAGTAATAAAATAATACACTTACTATTTTGAATTTGAGATCATAAAGATTAAGATATCCCTATTTTATTATTGATGTCCCTATTTAATCAAATAGGGACATGAGGTGCTCAAATAGTGAGCTCATAAAAAATGTATGATGCCTTATCTTGTAGCCTACGAGCCATCAATATGTTTCTTCATGAAATTATCATAAACAGGGAGTACCACATAGTGAATATCAACAAAAAAACAAATAAAGAGAGATCAAACACTTCACAAAATGCCTTGAAGGTAATAGAAATGATGTCGTAGCTCTCAAAGCTTGTGGGTCAACAAGCATCGTAGATAAAAAGATGTAAAAAATGCCAGTATTAAATAGTGAGCTCATAAACAATTTATGATGTCCTAGCTTGCAGCCCGTGAGCCGTCAAGACATTTCCTCATGAAATGATCATAAACGGGGAGTACCACATAGTGAATATAAAAAAATAAAACAAATAAAGAGATATCAAACACTTCACATAATGCCTTGAAGGTAATAGAAACAATGCCCTAGCTCTCAAAGGTCACGGGTCATCAAGAATTCTGAATGAAAAGATATAAACAATGCCAGTATTAAACAGTGAGCTCATAAACAATGTGTGATGCCCTAGCTTGCAGCCCGCGAGCCATCAAGACATTTCATCATGAAATGATTAGAAATGGGAAGTACCACAGAGTGAATATCAACAACAACAAAAAAAAAAGATATCAAACACTTCACACAATGCCTTGAAGGTAATAGTTGAAGGATTTGATAGATACAAATCCACAGAACGCCAAGAATACCTGTACACAAATAACCTGTTACAAGAGAGAAGCAGAAAGAAGTAAAAGGTAGAACTCAAAAGTTACTCAAAATGTGAGAGAAAAATTATGATCCAAGTTAATAAAAAAAGATTTACAAGGTTCAACCTATAAAGGTGAACAAAACCCTAAAGCCTAAAAAAGCTAGGTTGCACATTATAATTAATAAAGATATTAATTATAATGCACCTAAGAGATAGCTTAAGAAAATAGAGTAATAAATAACTTAATTAATTAAACTGAAGTGATTTAATTAATAAGTGTAAAATGTAATTTCTGTAACACCCCCCCTTAAGCGAAGCTCAGGAGGTAAGCTAACCTAGCACAGCTATGAAAGCAAGAAATGGGTCCTGGCAACAAGGCTTGATTAGGTACCCAATACAAGGAAATCTTTGTAAACCGGAGACAAAGCAGAAAACCCAGTGGGAAAAATTCCTCTCCAAAAAGAGATATAAAAGCAAGAAAAAGACAAAAAATGACTTCAGGAGACTCTCTCAAAGCCATAAGTACAATGCATGCTGCCAACCCCCTCGTGAGAGAGGGTCAGGGCTCTAAAGCCCCCTAGAATGAAAGAACCCTTGGAACAATGAATGAACCACTGTGACTCCAATAGAAAGGAGTGAAAGATAGTGAACATTGAAGAGGTACCCTCAAAAGATGAGGTGTCACAGGAAGGCCGAGATGATGCTCAAAGGAGTAGACATGAGAATCTTGAAAGGGAATACCCAATGTAGGTGGTAAGACAGGTGTGCTAACACTATTAGGAGGGAGGAGATGAATGTCCTCTATATAATCCTCAACAACTGCACCTAGTGGCTCGATGAATGGAGCTGGAGGGTTTGGCAGTGTTGAAGAGAAGAAACCCCAACAAGATGAGGTGAGGCAGTTACAAAAGTGGTCTTAGGAACAACACATAGGTTCAAATGACCTGACTATCCCACATGATGCTCTCACATAAGAGGAGATCTGTGCTCCGATGGAGATGGTGGACCAAAGTGTGAGAAGGTGTAGAGATGGGTGGAAAGATCAACTTTCCCTGTAGCAAAAATGCCATTTATCACACTATCCCGAATGAAGACTAAATCTGGCGTGAACTCAAGTGTCTTTCCTGACCCACTGAGTGTAATCTGATAAATCAAGAGGAGGTTTGTAGACAGAGATGGAACATACAATACATCATTGAATGTGCCATCTTGAATGCGTACAAAACCTTTCCCTTAGACTGGCATAATAGTGTTATTCCCCATGGGAATGTGAGGAATAGGAGAAGCCTCAATAGAAGAGATCTCTGGAGAAGATGCCATATTGTAAGAAGCACTTGAATCCAGTATCCAAGGGACCTGTGAAGGGGATGCAATGAAAGCCCTTAATGCATGACCCTGTCCAAAATCTTGTCCAGATGTCAAAGATGTGGAAGAAGACTGAAAAGAAGACCCTTGTGAGGTAGAAGAGGATGGAGAGGAAATAGTGCTCTTCTGAAGGAGAGCTTGCAAATCTGCAATCTATTTCTCATAGCCATCAAATCTCTTCTGAAAATAATGTGACTCATCATGAGGTCCCTTCTGATAATAGGAACATGTAGGGCTCTCAGTCTTCTATTTCTCCTTCTTAGAAGAATATGGTGGGCTAGTAGGGTGCTGAGAAGAGGAATCATATATCTTCTTTGGCTTCTGCTTCTGTGTATCCTGAGGTGTCTTGGAAAGCAATGCCTATGACTATGAACCTGCAAGAGAATCCATCTAATTGAGTTTGGACTACTCACGAGTCAACCTATCATAGAAAGTCTCAAAAGAGGGGATAACATGTCGTGCACCTAGTGCATCCATAGTGGAGTAGAAGGTAGAAGTGAAAATTTGATAAGGGCCATGAAGCTTTGAGAGTATCAGAAAGATACACTCATCATCTGACTTTGTCTTTCTAGCAACCTGTAAAATAGAATGAAGAGACTTGAACTTTGTCAAGAAGTCCTCAATGCTGGTGAATGATTTAGGTACCAAGGAGGTGAACTCTGCATCTATATGGAAAACCCCAAACTCATTCATTGTGCGGAACAAGGTGGAAAAATTGTTCCACATAGCCCTGGGTGTGGTCAAACCATCCAAGTGGAACAACAACCCATCTAAAATATTCAGTGCAATGAGGCCCATTGCCTCATCCATCCTATTTGTCTGCATAAGAGCCTCATAAGGCCTCAGTAGAACTGGTTGAGCCTCATCGAGGCATGACCATAACCCTTTTGCCATAAGCAATCTAGTCATTTGTCCTTTGCAAATGTGGTAGTTGTGAGGTGTAAGACAGGTGACAGAAGAGTCTGCCATTGAGAGAAAGTAGATAGAAGCAGAAGGGTCTCTTTGAAATAAATGATAGAAATAGAATTTGCACCCACCCACAAAGTATTATACTATCTCCCGTACACTTCAAATAAGTATGTAAGCACACAAAAAAAACAACGAAAAAAACCTGATTTTCAGATGCCTCCACTTTGATGCCAAAATAGCTGATCAAATAGAAAAATTTGAAAATAAAACCAGCATGGTTGGATTAGGCACGGAAAGAGCTTTCCAACAATATATCACACTTCGATTTTTTATACCATTTGCAAAATTTTTCAAAAAACCCTTTGCGGCTCCAAAAAACCACCCACTACGTAGTCAAAACTGTCTGTGTATGAAAAAAGCCATCTTCATACCTTCTGCACTCAAATCTCAGTGTCTCGTGCCTTGATAATCATGCCAAGTTCGTACAGTCTTGGTTCCAAAAAAAATTGCTGCAGATTACTCCAATACCTAATGGTGGTTGAATTTTATATCAAAATTTGTCTGAATGATTCTCTCAACCCATTGCTGAGGTCAATTTCAGCCCAAAATGTGTCCAATAAAAAAACTTTCCCTAGATCCAATAAAAAAACTCTTCAAAAACTTGAAACCCTTAACCTCAAAACCTGCTTCAAAAACACAAAAACAGGTAGTAGCAGGGGAGCTCTGATACCAAGAAGGATTTGAGAGATACAAATCCACAGAACGCCAAGAATACCTGCATGCAAATAACCTGTTACAAGAGAGAAGCAGAAAGAAGCAAAAGGCAGAACTTAGAAGTTACTCAAAATGTGACAGCACAATTATGATCCAAGTTAATGAAAACAAGATTTACAAGGTTCAACCTATAAAGGTGAACAAAACCCTAAAGCCTAGAAAAGCTAGGTTGCACATTATAATTAATAAAGATATTAATTATAATGCACCTAAGAGATGGCTTAAGAAAATAGAGTAATAAATAACTTAATTAATTAAACCGAAGTGATTTAATTAATAAGTGTAAAATATAATTACTCTAACAATAGCAACGATGCCCTAGGTCTCATAGCTCGTGGGTCATAAAGCATTCCAAATGCAAAGATGTAAAGAATTCCACTATTAACATTCATATTATGCCATTAAATGAAAAAAGGCCATCAAAATGAAATTGAGTTAATGAGAAGATAAAGCTTGAATGCCTACCTCAAGTCATGGATGCCATATGCCAAGCTTCCAAATCGTCAAACTTCACAATAGAAGAGCTCTCTTCATGCAAGCAACTCAGTCTAACATAGTTAGGGCCCTCTTTGCGCACAATGCAACTCGATCACAAAAATTAGAAATGACCCTTTATTTTTTTATTTTTTTATAATCATGCGTGTATCGATATTATGACGACACATTCGCTATTATGACACCATTGGGGGCACTTGCAAAAAAAACACAAAAATCAAACACAAATGGTAGTTTTGTCAAAAATTGGGGTTAAAATTTGATGCCAAATGTTGTAGTGTCATTCAATTTTTCTGAGAAGAAAGCTACTGGACTAACATCCTAACTGAGGACTGCATGTATGGCTAGGTTACTAGAATCTATCTCCACTGTGAACAATTTGTTGAAGGTTGGTTGCGCCAAGATGGGGTATTGTGCCACTCTTCCCTTCAAGTATTCAAAGGCCTCATTTTCTTGAGTTGTCCACTAAAATCTAACTTTCTTACCACCTTTGATGGTGTCAAGTAATGGTGCGCAAATATGACTAAAATTCTTGATAAATTTCCTATAGAAGGTAGCCAATCCATACAATCTTCTGACTTCTTCTAGAGTTTTTGGCGTTGGCCAATTGGGGATTGCCTCTACCCTTTTTGGATCCATCTTCAGTCTACCCCTTGAGATGGTAAAGCCAAGAAATATCAGTTCTTGTTGTATGAATGTACACTTTTCCAAGTTTATGGATAGCTTGTTCTCATGTAACCTTTGGAGAACCTGTTCCAAGTGTCTCATGTGGTCTCTTATAGTTCCACTAAAGATTAGGATGTCATCTAAATAGACCACCACAAACTTGCCTATCAAATCATGAAGCACTCTCTTCATTAGTCTCATGAAGATGCTAGGAGCATTGCTAAGGACAAATGGCATCACGAGCCATTCATATAACCCCTCAGTGGTCTTAAATGCAGCCTTCCACTCATCTCTCAGCCTTATTCTTATCTGATGGTGTGTGTGTGAATTTTGTACCTAGCTATAGACACAACACTTTAGTAAAACATTAGAGGTTAGCCAAAAACCAAAATCATGCAATGAAATGGAAACTAAACTAATAAGGTGATTTACTACCTTCTACTAGGTGTGAGTATGATACTCTCAGATCAGACCAAGACCAGTGACAATGCAACACCTAAACGAAGGATTTTAATGCAAAATATGAAAGACTATGAATGCAGATTAAGCCATATTTTTGTATTTTCTATGCAATAATATGAAATCTATATGAATCTAAGCTATGTCAATAAAATGGAAGGTAGATTTAATCTAAGAATGTTATGAATGAGTATGAAATCTATGATATGAAACTATGCAAAAGCTAATGATCAACTATGAAAGATCTCACAAATCGCCTGTTGCAAGTGCTCAATCCTTCAATCTCCAATTCACCAGAGTAATTGTGTAAATTTGAGTGTTGATAAAAATGAAGAGCTCAGCCTTGATTTTATAGAAATCTAGGGCTTTGAGGATGCAAGAGAAAAGCCATAAACCACTCTTGATAAACTTAGGTTGATTTTTGAGTTATCGGGAAATTAGAGATAATTAACTCACAAACATCATGCAAAAGCAGAGTTTTACTCAAAATAGAGTTTAGATCAAATTTCAACTCATCATCAGATGTTGAGTTTCAATTTTAAAATTGATTGTTAATTTCTAGTTGCTTTCTTTTCTGACTGTGCATGATTTAATTATAAATTAATTAAAAATAAAGTGATTTATTCTCAACTTAACTGATTTTTAAATTAAAAGAATTGATTTATGGGTTAATCAATTATTAAATCAAACTTTATCCAAAAACTATATTATTAAATATTGACAACTGACTTTAATTAATTAAATAAGAATTTAATCAATTAGTCATGAGATTTTAGATTTATTGTCAAAATAAAATAATTCAATTTAAGAATAATTTAATTAAATTTAATTAAATAATTAAGTAGCAGTATTAAATTTGATTAATTAAATATTCAGAATATTCAATTAATCAAACTTTAGGATAAATAAGATTTATCGCCAAATAATCATTAAATTAAAGATAATTAGGATAAATAAGAATATTGCTAGGAATATTCCCCAATGTAGAATTTAGGATAAAATCAATTAAATTCCATAATGTGCAGATGTGCCTTAGGTTAGGACTTTGATGTCGATTTCATTCGATTTGAAGATGTAAAAGGTTAATGAGCCTATAGTCCATTTTTGGGGTATTACATTTTGCCCCTCTTTGAATTACTGTGCAAAGCACAGTGGTTCAAAGAATAGTCTGTGTATGATAAAGATGTATGAGATTGATTTGAAATATTTACCGATTCTGAGAGAGAAATCAATTGAAAGATTAGAAAAAAGAGATACCAACCTAGGCCTAAAATGACCAAGAATCGAGATGATGCTAGCTATATCAAAAATGAACCGGTGATTATGAAAAAGTGCCAAAACACCTAATTCTAAACCTTATGATTACGAAGAAGTGAGTGATTGATTCCAGACCTCAATGTCCTTGTATGAATCATATTGGTATCAAATCCTAAACCCATCAGTTACGAAGAACCAAGGAAATAACACTAATGAACCGCTGGTTATAAAAAGTTGGTACAATTTACAAGATAGATTTAGGATACTAGATTTATATGGATCTCAATGAATCTAATATGCCCCAAGCGATGATAGATTTTCCCCAAGTGATGAGGACTTTTGATGAGTCAAAAACTAGACGTGGTTGTTGTCTTGATTACTGAGGAAAGATTCATTACAGATTTTAGATTTACAAACTTGAATGATGTGCAATACCATGCCCCCTTCAGGATGAAAATTGAAATCTGACAAGAAAAGTTAGCATTGAATGGTTTAGAAGCATGTGAATTGATTTGAGAATTGGTTATACACGTTTGAGAATGTGTTCTGCATTGTTTAGAGGTCCTGGAGACTAAGTTTGACTAGGTTAAACCATAAGTTGACCATAATTGACCAAGTTGAAATTTTGATAGTTTGACGTAAGATAATTAGTTAAGTTGAATTCTAGATTTCTGTGATGATTGAAGGTTGATTATGTGAGTAGTCAGACATCCTGGGTCTAAAAAATTTTAAATCATGATTTTGACATAGTAAATGATCTCAGATTTTTATTTTGATCCTGGAAATGGGTTCAAAATGCCAAAATTAGCCAGGGGTGCAATTTTCGTGAAAAATAGAGCACTTTTGAAAATTAGGTCAAAAGCTATATAAAGGCTAGAAGGGTAATTTTCAATTCATTTTCACCGTTGACTTTTGAAAACCTTGTGGAGCCCTCTAAGTGAGAAAATGGTAGAAATGAAGGCACTTGTTTCTTCTCATCATTTTGAGTGCAGCCGGAGGCATCAGAGACCTCAGCAGTATGGACATCCGGTAAGTGGACCTATGTGCCTCTCTGAAAAGTCAATTTTTCTTTGTTTATAGCATTTTTATCATATTTTTCATATGTTTTCAATTTTGAATTTTCGCATGCATGGAAACTCGTACGACTGTCCTTCTGGGCTTGTACGACTTTTCAATTCTAGTTAGGTTGTCGTATCACTATCCCCCAAGACTTGTAAGAGAGGGACCCAAGAGTCGTACGACGTTTCGTTGGGTCCCTCATAACTTGTATGAGTTGATATACAATGTTGTATCATCATTGTTTGTCATATGGTAACTGGGGAAAACTCGTACGAGTTTCAATGCCAGTCTGCTTTGTCATTTGAAAAATAGTGAGCCCAAAACTCATTTCTAGGTCAAATTTTTGAATTTTCTGATCTTTTAGCTTAACTACTGAGTCTTTGATCTACCTTTTGAAATAGTAAACTATGCAATTCCTATATTTGTAGCCTCTTTTTCAACCAAATTACTGATAGGGTTCCCTATTTTTGTGCTGTGTAGGTCACATATCTTGATGTTCATGTGCGCATCTCACATCCTGCTACTCAGAGACTTTGTGTTTCATTGCCTAATCCTATGAGAGTTCATCTTACTTCATGTAGATTTGAGTATCTGATTCATTTACCCAAGATTAGAGTAAATCATGGACTATTGACTACTGTGATAGAGAGATTTCATTATGAGACCCAGACTTTCCACTTTCCAACTGGGGAGATCACTATTACACTAGAGGATGTATACTATATATTGCACGTTCCCTTCCATTCAGGTCAGTATCCAATGTATGTGAGTTTGGGGAACTCTGGTTTACTAGCATTCATACATCTTTTTAGAGATGATACATAGCTAACTGATTCTATTTCCTGGGAGACCTTGGTACAACACTATGGTCAGACCCATAGATTAGAGTGCATCCTTGCTGGGATGATAGATGGTATTATTATGTTTAACCATCAGCAGAATGGTCTATTGATGGGTTGGGCACCGATGGTAGCACGTCTGATGGTGACTCCTTCTAAGTTAGCCTGGGGTCATTGTTTATTAGCCCACATGTTCTCTGAGATGTATGGGGTAGTGTATCAGGAGAGCAAGTCTTTTTCTACTGGTGCTTTAGTTCTATAGATCTGGGCATGGGAGCATATCCTAGTTTTGAGACCAGTATGTCAATCACAGTGACAACCACAGGAGCTTGTTATTTATATTTATGCTAGATATGTCACATAGGTTTGCATGGGCCATGTAGAGTACTAGAGATGGTGCCTTGATGACATGATAGTTGTACGATGGAGGCCTTATGTAGATATTGAGCCTTGACCTACTACATGAGAGCAGTTCAGTTTCTTCTTCTAGAGCCATGTGTTGATTGGATGATCATCCTCTATACTTGAGCAATTTATTATTACCAGGGTGTGATGATAGTATGGACGAGTGCAGGATGCACCTCAAGATTATGCCACTTACACTCAGATAGCTCATGAGCTTGGACTTGGATGGAACGTGAGGGTTTCTTATGCCTTGTGTTCATAGGAGTACAGTGGTATTGTTGGCAGGGACTAGGAGTATAGACCATAGGTTGTTGATGCTAGAGTGACACATGGCTTTATATCATGGCTTGCAGATCACCCAATCTATAGGTTCTCTAATCCCACAAAGCTAATACCTTCCATGGAGGAGGCTATGGATGTTACTTGAGCTCTAATGAGATAGGGCCCGAGACCCACAGAGGCTCTAATTTTTCACCCCACACGTCTGAGGCCGAGAGTGATGGCTCCTTCCCAGAGATCAGTAGGACAGATGGGGCCCCCTCATCCCACTAGTTCTATAGCAGATAGGCCTATAGGTTCATAGAGATGGACTAGGGGAGAGGGTGGTACTTTAGGTAGTGTTGGTACTACTGGGGAGGTACTTGCAGTGTGTAGGTGGTGGTGATCTAGATCCATTAGAGGGTGATACATCTTTTGATTTAGGTGCCGAGGTGAGACACCATAAGCCATAGAGAGCTGAGACTATAGAGTAGCCTGCTATAGATACTGATATGCTAGTGATAGATGTTGATCCTAGTGTACCACTTACTCCATAGGAGGTTGTGAGGAGACTTAGATTACAGGCTAGGGACCTGAAGGTGCGTAGTGCTCGCTGGGAGGAGAGGTTTCTTGAGGTAGATAGAAAGCGTCATGAGCTTTGTGGTGAGGTTCAAAGATTACATGCAGAGGTTATTCATCAAACCTCTTGGGCTGCATCTTATTTTTTTGCATATTATGCTATTGTTCCAACTACTCAGAGAGTTCCTTCATATTCTCAGTATATGTTAGCATCAGAGGGAGCCAAGGCACCTAGAGAAGAGGTAGTGCCAAATGCACCACCACCACCTCCACCAGATGGAGAGGACTAGGATGATAGCTGATCTATCTTCCTATTCTGATATTTTTGATCTTTTGATTTTGATATGATTCTAAATTTTGATAGCTCACATGAGCTCATTCTTTTGTACACTGTGCCAATAGTGCACCCATGACTATTTCAAGTTTTATGATATATATATGAGATCGAGATTTTGGCTATGACTTCATTTGTACTTGTCATGTTTTGATTTTATGATGATATCATGTGATGTAAATGCTATGAGTAATGTAGAATGTATGTATGGATTTATGCAATGCAATGATTTCTTTCATATGTAGGGATGTGATGTAAATGTGTTTGATTATGAAAAGTGTATGCATGGAAATGTATGTAATGCAATAGATAGAATGAATTATTATGTAATGTAAATGCAACGATACACATGATATGTTTTGTAGGTATTGATGATGACAAGTACTCAGTCTTAAGTCAAAAAGGATGTTTAACCCAGGATTGTGACTAATTATGTTTCTGTGAGAAGACCTTCGTTTGAGATTCAACTCTTCAGTTTAAGTATAGTTTTTAGAAGAATTGTTGAAGATTTTAAAGCAATTTCTAAGATCATGCAATCATGCAAAGTGTAAAATGACATGCAACCTAAGACCTAGGACCTAGTCATTGATCATGTGTCAGTCATTTTTCATCATTGAGTTTTTAGGTAACTAGATAAATCAATACAATGCCCACTGGTTATGAAACCATAGACATATGAATATCTATGTGTATGTGCAAGAATCAATACAACACCCATTGGCTAGACAACCATGGACAGATGAATATTGATTTTGTTCTCAAAATGTCATATTAGATATAAGCACCAGCATAAATGCCAGGATGACCTGAATATCATGTCCATTTTGATATAGCAATTTGTATAAGCATCAAAACATAAATGTTGTGATGACCTGAATATGCCTTGCATTCAAACACATCAAACAGTCAAGAGATCCTTCTAAATCCAATGTGAATTACCCGTAGTGACCCTTTATCATTCACATCCTTAGGTAAGATTGCGTTTCACAGTAGGAGTAAGAAATCACTCAAAAGACAATAGGTTGATCAAACTTCTTTGAATTTTTTGGGTATCAATGGTTGAGGTACACATGGCCATCCAATTTGAGATAGAGGCTCTTACAGATAGACACCATTTCAATCCAGAATTTCCAAAGTTGTCAAATTTTCACATACAGGCAGAAGAAAAAGAAAAGATTATGACCCTAGTCATCACTCTCTAAATCCTGTAAAGGACATCATCAAAGAGCTCGAAGGTACACAATATTCAAAAATCTCAATGCGAATCAGTAAGCATATAAGGAGATAAAAGCATGTAAAAAGCATAGATTGTTTTTAGTTTGTGTTTGATTGCATTGTTGTCAATGCAAAATCCTTTCTGGAGAGGAGATAGACTAACTGACTCGGATGAAGCTTCAAAGGACCCTAACTAGATATGACACATCTGAGATATTGAGGACTATAGGATATGACTTTGATTGCCCCCAAGTTTGAACTTTGATAGGATACAAATGCTTGAGCTGATTGGTGTACAGACTGACTTATTGAAAATAGGAATGCAGGAACACACTGGGAAATAAGTACAAACTAAAGCAAGACTGAAAGCTAGGAAAGACCAAGATTGCACTGATATATGGAGCATTTTGAAACAAGTGGTGCTTGTTTGCTGGGTTTTCATTATCTTGGCAGAGATTCTATTTTTGCTACCAAGGTGCCTGTTTCCAGGTTTTCACCAAGACACTTTTTCTTTTTCCTCATTTTTTTGTATTTTTCATTTTTAAAATTTTTTTTGTACTTTTGATATTTTTTTGATATTTTTTTGTGAATCATCAAGGCACCCATTGCTAGGTTTTCACCAAGATGTTCATTTTTTCAAGACTTTTTCTGAGTTTTAAGATTTTTTTAGGACATTTTACCATAGACTAAATGCCTTAGGCATAGAATTTCTTCAAATGGAGAACGTTGATTGGTTCTCAAAGCTATTCTCCTTCAGTCGTTGAGAGTTGATAGGAACTAGAGCCAAAAGTAGAAGTGATAACAAAGGGACCCAACCAATTGGGTTCAAACTTCCCCTTGTGCTCTCTATGTGATTGATTTTGAGGATTCTCTCTCAAGACTAGATCTCCAACCTGAAATTCTCTGTCTGACTTTCTTGTTGTAACCTCTAGACATTCTTTTCTGATACACTCTAAGATGATCATATGCTACTTGTCTACGCTCATCTAGTAGTTCAAGTTCTTGCAACCTAGACACTCTTTTGTCATCATCACTTACTAGACCATGCATTTTGATTCTTAGTGATGGGATTTCAACCTCAATAGGTAGTACCGCTTCAGACCCATAAACTAAAGTGAAAGGTGTAGCCCCAGTGGGCATTCTAATACTTGTTTTGTAGGCCTAGAGAGTTGGATTGATCATGAGATGCCAGTCTCTTCCTGTTTTATTAACTGTGCAGTGAAAGATTTTGAATAGATTCTTGTCAGAAGCCTTTTGTTGTCCATTCCCTTGAGGATAGTAGATAGTTGACCAATGTTGTGTAATCTTGAATTTGGCACATAGATCATCTAAGTCTTTATTTTTTAGTTGTCTACCATTATCTATTACTATAGAGTGTGGAATACCATATAGGCATATGATGTAGTTCAAGATGAACATAGATATTTGTTTTCTAGTTGCTTGTGTCAAAGGGATTGCTTCTACCCATTTTGTGAAATAATCTATAGCTGTGATTATATGGGTATGTCAATTAGAAGAATGAGGATGTATGGCTCCTATAAGATCAAATGCCCATTGGTGAAAAGGCCATTGTGTAGTAAAGGGAATTAGATCTCTCCCTAGAGCATGAATTAAATTACCATGTACTTGGCACTTTTGACAATTCTTAGCAAACTTGATAGACTCTTTCTCCATTTCCGACCAATAGTACCCAACCCTAATAAGTTTTCAAGCTAGTGTTAAACTGGTCAAGTGTGACCCAAAAATACCATCATGGACTTCCTCTAATGCATGTTCAGACTCTTCCCATTCTAAACATCTAAGTAGTGTACCATCTAGACCTCGTTTGTACAGATCATGACCAATGATAACATATCAGGAGGCATTGCAGATAAGGTATCTCTTTTCATTATGGTTAAAGGTATCAGGAATGATTTGGTCTTTGAGATAGGAGAATAGGTTTTTATATCTAGATGAATCATGACCTACAATAGTGCAAATCATGTAG
This sequence comes from Chamaecyparis obtusa, assembly GCA_027943335.1. Taxonomy (NCBI): domain Eukaryota; kingdom Viridiplantae; phylum Streptophyta; class Pinopsida; order Cupressales; family Cupressaceae; genus Chamaecyparis; species Chamaecyparis obtusa. Next base: position 190,988 of record BSBK01009351.1, on the reverse strand, counting down.
GTTTTAGGGGAATCATATGTAGGATAAGATAGTTCTTCTACCAGGAACTCGTAGTGTAGCTCATGTTCATGCTGCTGTAATAGAGTAGATAGCATTTCCATTGCATCGAAAACCTTGTTCTTTGTTCTAGGTATTTTCCCAAATGTGATAGATATGAAGTATTTATTTAGATCATCTACCATTCTTTTGTATGGAACAAGATTTTCATCCTTAGTTTGGTACAGATCATTGAATTGATGGATTACAAGTTGTGAGTCTCCATGAATGTGTAACTCAGTCACTCTCCACTCAATTTCTATTTTCATACCATTTAAAAGGGCTTCATATTCAGAAATATTGTTTGTACAAGGAAATTTGATTCTAAATGCCTTAGGAATGGAGTATCCCTGAGGAGTGATAAATAATATGCCTGCTCCAAATCCATTTTGTGTATAGGAGCCATCAAAGAACAATTGCCATTCTCTAGAAGAAAGATTCATGATAGAGGAATCTAGAAATTCCATTTGCATTAGTGTTTCATCAAACAAAGATGCATCTGCTAACTGATCAACAATAACTTGGCCTCTAATAGCTTTTCTTTCAACATATTCAATATCAAATTTACTTAAGAGCATGACCCATTTAGCTAATCTACTCGTGAGGGAAGCCTTGCTTAGTAGGTATTTTAGTGGATCAATCTTAGCTACCAAATGCATGGTATGAGCCAACATATAAAATCTCAGTTTTTGTGATGCAAAGATCATAGCTAGACAAGCTTTCTCAATCATAAAATAGTTCTTTTCGTATGCCACCAATGTTCTACTAATATAGTATATAACTCTTTCTTTCTTGTTCTCATCATGCTGTGCAAGCAATGCCCCCAGTGATGTATCTATAGTAGAGACATATAAGATCAAAGGCTTCCCTTGAATGGGAGGCATCAAGATAGGAGGATTTGATAGATATTTCTTGATATGATTAAAATTATTTTCACATTCCTCATTCCATGAAAAAGTCACACCTTTATGTAATGTCTTTGTAAAAGGTTGTGATATGTCTACAAGCTATGATATGAAATGCCTGATAGATTCTACTCCCCCTTGTAATGTCCTCATTTGATTAATATTCTTTGGGGGTTGCATCTCCATTATAGCCTTTACTTTAGTTAGATAAAATTCAATGCCCTTCTTTGAAACTATGTATCCTAAGAGCTTTCCAGAAGTGACACCAAAAGAACACTTCTTAGGATTTAGTTTGAGACTAAATTTTTCCATTCTATCTAGTATCTTTCTCAAGTCATTTAGATGTTCAGCTCTAATCATAGATTTTTCTCAAGTATCATCAACATAATCCTCCATGATTTGATGCATCATGTCATGAAAAATAGATGTCATAGCTCTTTGATATGTAGCACCAATATTTTTAAAGCCCAAATGGCATGACATTCCAACAGAAGGTACCCCATGCACATGTAAAAGTAGTTTTCTCCTGATCTTTTGGAGCAATTTTGATTTGATTATATCCAAAAAACCATCCATTAAAGAATACATCTCAAAACCTGTAGTCATCTCCACTATCATATCAATGTTAGGTAGTGGAAAATCATCCTTAGGGCATGCTTTATTTACATCTCTAAAATTTTTGCATAATCTTATAGATTTGTCTGGTTTGGAAATAGGTACAATATTAGAGATCCATTCAGTATAATCAATAACATGGATGAATCCATCTTTTAGTAGTTTCTCTAATTCAGCTTTTACTAAGAGTGCAACATGTGGATGCATCTTTCTCAATTTTTTCTTAATAGGTTTAATGTTTGGAGCTATAGATAAATGGTGCATTATAAGATCAGGATCCAACCCTGGCATATCTGAATATTTCCATGCAAAGTTGATCTTCTTTTATGTTACGAATGTTGTAAATTTTTGCGTCTCTTCTTCTGATAAATATTGTGCTACATGGATCAACTTGGTTCCTCTGTTGTTCCCAAGTTGATAGATTGAGTGGGCTCAATTAGAACTGGAGATCTATCATGTAAATGACTCAGAAGGACATCAAATATCTCATCCTTAGGTGCCTCAGAGAGGTTTTCACCTTTAGATACGTCTTTTATTTTTAATTTTGTAGGTTCTAAGACTACCAGAAAGTGGTTTTCACCCTCAGAACTCTTTTTATTTTTATTTTTATTCTTATTTTTCTGACTAAGATACTTGATGTCTGACTCCATCATGCTAACACTTGGTTCACTAATGGAAGTCCTCATAGGCTCAACTGCATTGAGGTAGCAAGCAAGGGTATAGTCATTGGGAAAGGTGTAAATACCTTGGTTCAGGTTTGTGGACATTAGGTCAAGAAGGTCAGGGCATTGGATAGTCAAAGTGGTGAAAGATTGGGAAAGAGTGTTTACAGATATGGATCTATCATCATTGGTCCTAACCTGACGCTCAAGTTCAAAGGTGATATTAAAACTTAAGATATTCAATTCATGAATAGGCTCAATGTCATTGTGGAAGTCCACTTCAGCCATTAGTGGATCAGACTCGATAAGTTCATCATTTCTCTCTTGACTTATGTTGGGTTTAGGTGCATATTGGTGAATAACATCAACATGTTTATCTATAATAAGCTCATCTTCTTCTAGAATAGCTCCCCATTCATAGTCATTAGATTCTTCATCTATGCCTCTAGGAAATCTAAGAACATGAGTAAAGTCAGGATGAATACCCCAAGAAGGGTTACTCTCAGATTCTGATTTGAATTCATACTCATGGGAATCTGTCTCAGAATAACTACCACCTTCCTCTTTGTCTGTTTGATTGTCTTCGAGATTAGTTGGCTCTTGTGTTGCAACTATCTCTTGCTCTATAGTAGGTTCTTGTGTTTCTACTACATTAATTCTTTTTATTGGATCATCTTCAACTTCAAGGAGGTCATTTATTTCTTTAGGTAAACACTCATAGGGAATGAGATCTTTAGTGGTGTCTAAATCATCACTATTAGATTGTTCTATTGTTTCTCCCTTTAGTTGATTTTCTGTGGATGGCTCAATCTATTCTAAGACATGTGGGGAGTTCTTGATAAGACAAAAAGGTTTCTTCTTATATCCTAGACCTTTTGTATTCTTGTTTGCTCAGCCACGATGGTCAAGAGGTGATAGAAGACCTTTACCCTATAGTCCTAGAGGTCCTTTTCCATTATATCCCATTTTTGTAATCAATTTATCCCCTAGTCCATATGACTTAGAAGGGATCTTGGGAGCTTTAGCATCAAATTTTTGAGCAACCTAAGATTTGGGTTCATCTTTGTATAGCCATGCAAGCATAGCTTCATCCTCTTCAAACTCTTGTTTAGATACTTGTTCTGCAACAAAATTTCCTTTATATGCTTCAAGAGGTTCTTTAGACTCTAGTTTGGACTATTTTAGTGTTTTCCCATAAGACTTAGGTGAGATAGGGAGAGATGTCAAAGATAAGACTGGTTCTATAGTATATTCTCCCATACCATTTTCTTTGATCTTAACCTCTTTAGAAATGTCTTCCATCTTGGATGTTGAAGCAACGTCTAGCTACTTAGTGGAAGATTCTCTATTATTAGGAACAAGTTTATCAACACTCTCTTTCAAGGTATTGCAAGTTGTATACAGATTAGCTAGAGTCATCACCTCTACTCCTTCATAAGGAAATTTCAAAAACTGATGGTATGTAGAGGGAATAGCTTTCATTTCATGTATCCAGGGTCTCCCTAGAAGGATATTGTAAGCCAAAGGTAGATCAAGAACTTGACATATAGTATCTCTAATGATAGGACCTACTCTAATAGGTAGGACAATTGTTCCTTTTGAAGATCTTTCTTTCTCATCATACGCTTTGATAGTTATCTTCTTTCTAGGATCGATGGCCATTTCTGAAAATCCCAATTGTGTAATCAAGCTGAAAGAAAAAATGTTTAGACCAGTGCCCCCATCTATCAACACACATTTGACATGATAGTTTTGGATCAAGACTTCAATATGAAAGGGTTGGTTATGCTGATGACTCAAGGAGTTATCATCTTCCTCTGAAAAGGAAATATACTATGGAGACATAAGATGACCAACCATAGTCTGGAATCTATCTAAATCAAGGTTATCAGGGACATTGGATCTGAGTAGAGCTTTGTCTAGATTGGTTCTATGAGCTGGAGATATTCGAAGCAACTCAAACATGGAGATTTTTCCATTCGTGTGTTGGAGTTGTTGGACAATACTGTATGAAGTAGGCCTTGTATCTTTAGGATATGAAGATTTAGATGTAGCCTTCTATTTAGAAGCAGATGAAAGATTGAAAGGCACCTTAGGGACATTGGATGAATCTGGTATCTGTCCTTGTAGGTGTGCCTAAGTTTGTGATCGAGTAACTACATTAGCTGATTGATTTTCTCTATCTTTTCTTACAATTGTGATGACATTGCAACGCTCAGATAGACATGGTTCAACCATATTGATGACAACATTGTTTCCAAAGTATGCATAATTGACTTTAGCACCCATATTAGGCTAAGAAGAAGAATCTTCTTTACCATGTTTAGGAAATGGTTCTGTGAATGCTGTATGATCATTATTGCTCTTATGATTGTCAATCATGATGTCTCCATTATCAATTTTGTCTTGTATGATGTGCTTCAAGTGAATGCAGTTATTAGTCTTATGACCTTTATTGCGATGGAATTCATAGAAATCATTCTCTCTTCACCATTTTGGTTTAGGTTCAGGATCAAAGACTTTCATCTCAAGTAAGTAGATGATCTTGTTTTCCAATAGAGTTTTCATGGAAAATTCCAAGGATTCTCCAAGAGGAGTGAATTTGTGATTATGATTTGTAGCCCAAGGTTTGTAATCTGATGACTTTTTGTTGGACTATGTTGCTTTAGCTTCGAAAGATTTGATGGCTTGGGTACCAACAATGAGATTGAAAGTAGGTGCCTTAGATGGGGCACATATATTATCAACAATGCCATCTGTGACAACACCTTTATTCTTGTTCTATTTTTTGTTCTTGTCCTTAGAACTAGATCCAGATTCATACTTGTCCTTTTGAAGTGTGATGTCTCCTTTTTTCATAGGTACTTTCTCAGTTTTGATCGCATTATCTACCATCTTATCAAAAGATGTATGATTTTGCATTTGCAAAGGGTAGTTGATTTCTGGAACAAGATTGTTGATGAAGATTTCTAGCTTCTTAGTTTTTGGAATGGGTCTAGCATATAGAGAAAATTTCTTCCTCCATCTCTTGAGAAATGTTAAATATGGTTCACCTGTATATTGTTTCAGATTGTAGATGTTGATCATGGTGACCGGATGTTGAATATTGTAGGAGTATTGTTGATAGAATGGTTTGATTAAGTCCTCAAAATTTTTGATAGTAGGAGGCATTCTAGAGAACTAATGAATGGCGGCTCCTCCCAGAGATAGAGGGAAAATACGCATTAAGTAGGTTGGTTTGTGCATAAACTCTATAGATTGAGTACAAAATTCTCTGACATGATCTTGAGGATCAGAGTTTCCATCATACTTATCATATTTAGGCATCTCCACTCTTTTAGGGAATGGTGGGATGTACAGGTCTTTATCAAATGGAAAAGGGCATAGAGCTTCCATGGAGAACTCCTTAGGTTCCTTTTCTTTTTGAAGTTTGTTAAGCTTGACTTGCATGACATGCATATATTTCATCATAGCCATGATAGGAGTTTCTTCCTTATGTGTAATGATATCTTCCACATTAAAATTTGGAGGAAGTTTAGCTCCTTGATGGGCTAACTCTAGAAAGTGTGCTTCTCTATCTTTTTTCAAGAAATGTTTCATCATTCTTTTGAAGTTATCATCATTTTGATATTGGGAAATTTTAGAAGGTGTAGGTTCTTGATCATACCATGTTGAGATTGATGTCCTTGAGACCCATGATGTGTTCCTTTGTGAGAAATGTTAGGAATTTTAGGGCTCCCTAGATTAGATTGAGGTGGAGTTTGTTGATTACCTCTATGATGAGTTGATGGAGGGGGTATGTAACCAGTTTTCAATCAAAAATTGCCAAGACCGTCATCTTTGTAAAGACCAAAATTGTAGAGTTGTTCAAGATTTGGACCTATGTGAGTAGACAAAGTTGCGGTGTTAAGTGCTTCTCTAGATTTCTTATGTGAGGAAGCTCTAGTTTCCACCATTAACCATGGATGAAGCCAGAAAGCAAGATGAAGACAACTGAAGAATGACTTGATTCAAGAAGATCGAATGACGCAACCTTGTCAAGATTGAAGTGATTAAAGATTAGATCAGATGTAAATGAAGGATACTATGCCACAGTAGTGTGGGTAGACACCCAACAGATGGCAAGCACAAGCTCACAACACTTAGCCATTTTAGCAAGAAGATTGAATTTGAAGATAATTTTGACAAGGTTTTGACACAAGATGAAAAAGACTCAAATCGATAAATCAGAAGGCAAAATCAGACTAAAAGGCTCACTTGAGGAAAATGAATGAATTTGTTCTAGTTTTTTCTCTATTCCTGACATAGTGATTTGTTTGATAGATTCTAGAAATAGGCTGTAAAAACTAAGTCTCTGACAATTTTGACCACTTTCTAGCAATTTTTCCAAATTTCTCAAATGACTTTTTGCAGGATTGTATGACAATGGGTATCCTCTGAAATGATAGTTGACAAAACTTGTATGATAATTGCAAAGCTGGCACGATAGTTGATAGTAGGATTTTGACTTTTGTTTTTTGACTGGTGGCAAAACTCGTACAACGTTATACAAGCTATCATACGACAATACAGGGGTTCTGAAATGACAATTGCTGAAACTCGTCTGACTTTTTGACCTTGTGGGATGACTTTTGACTCTAAAAAGAAATTTTACTTCAGATTTTGCAAATTTTTGGTTTTTAGTTTCAGATTGTTCACGAATTTTTCTGTCCAAGTTTGAAGATTGCTCTGGGGTCATTCATTTTTAGTAACCAAATAGATAAACAAGCACACAAAACAACAAGCAAGCGATTCCAAGCACGTTTAAAAATAATGAACAGGGGACAAAGCAACCCTACGCATGAACAATCAAGTGACTGAATGTACTATTCCCCAGGAGTGGTAATTGTGTATGTTCCAAAAAAAATTTCAATAACACATATATTCTTAGAAAAATGAAAATTTTGGCCTCACTATGGTTTGTAGTAATGGTCCAACTCTAGAAATTTTGTGATCTCAAAAGGGTGAACTCTAATCTAGGTGCATCAGGGTTTTGACACAATCTGAGAAATTAATCAACCAAGAGCTACTAGGGAGATCTGATAGCCCAACAAGAGACTACACCTATGAAGATTTCCTCCACAAGGACATTTATATAGCAGTTGATGCTACCATGGTGAAAATGGCTATTACCGCTTGAGGTTCCATCCATGTGGTTAACCCAATTAAGGGAATATCCACTATGGTTAACCCTCTCTAAAGGTGACTCACAAAAGATACCACATGGAGACTGGTTCCAGATTCAAGGATCTGAGTTTTTGATACTACCCAAAAAGGGAGTAGAGCATAGTCCTCTAGCCTTTTCACTTTTAACCAAAACAAAGTAGACAACAAAGCAGATAGATTAATCTGACACGCTAAGACCAAGATTATCTCACAATGATCTATGATGTCAATCGCTTATGATCTATCAACCCCTCTGAAGAGAGAATGTATCAATCAAAAGTTGAGGACACATGAATCTAGTAGAACGCAAGACTCTCTCAGTATTCTCCCTACCTACAAGGAGATCCTTCGTTAAGAAGAGCTTCACATGCATGAACAAGCATAAGAAGCCCACTCTCTTGAGATCATCCATAAATAGTGTTCATAGGGCATATTTACTATGTGTAACAGATATGCAGAAAGCAAATCTATGTTCATTTTATAGCCCAAAATGAAGTTTGTGATATGAAAGTAAGAAAAGTCACACAAGCTTGACATGTGAGAGTTTTTTTTAATCCAAATCGAAATGTTATCAGCTTGAGAAGAGTACTTGAATTCCCCACAATGCGCTTAGTAGATTTTTACCTATTTTAGCAATTTCTTTGCGCTTTTTCCAATTAGATTTAGCAAATATCAATAAAAAATAGAAGATTTCAATTGTTAGGGTTAGTTGTTAGTCCAAATTTCAAAATCAAAATTGAAAAATTGCCAAATATTCTAAAATGATGATTGAATCCTAGAGTCAAAACTTGTACAATAGTGGGTTACCTCCCAGACGATAGTTTGGAAACTCGTACGAGAGTGGGTGTTCTCTCATATGACAATTGAGCTTCCAAATGACAATGTGCAGCCTCTGATGTGAACCTCGATAAGATCACCTATCATAGGACTATGGGTACCTCCTGATATGACTTTCTGACAAAATTCGTATGAAAAATGTACGAATAGAAAATAAAAGATTACAATTTTAACCAGAAAATGACAAGAAATTGATAGAAATTGATAGAAATTGAATGGAAACCCATTTCAGGGCCCCACAGTGGGTGCCAGAAATGTGTGCATGAATTTTGTACCTAGCTGTAGACACAACACTTTAGTAAAACATTAGAGGTTAGCCAAAAACCAAAATCATGCAATGAAATGGAAACTAAACTAACCAGGTGATTTACTGCCTTCTAGTAGGTGTGAGTATGATACTCTTAGATCAGACCGAGACCAGTGACAATGCAACACCTAAACCAAGGATTTGAATGCAAAATATGAAAGACTATGAATGTGGATTAAGCTATATTTTTGTATTTTCTATGCAATAATATGAAATCTGTATGAATCTAAGCTATATGAATAAAATGAAATGCATATTTAATCTAAGAATGTTATGAATGAGTATGAAATCTATGATATGAAACTATGCAAAAGCTAATGATCAACTATGAAAGATCTCACAAATCGCCTATCGCAAGTGCTCAATCCTTCAATCACCAATTCACCAAAGTAATTGTACAAATTTGAGTGTTGATAAAAATGAAGAGTTGAACCTTGATTTTATAGAAATCTAGGGCTTTGAGGATGCAAGAGAAAGGCCATAAATCACTCTTCATAAACTCAGGTTGATTTTTGGGTTATCAGGAAATTAAAGATAATTAACTCACAAAAATCATGCAAAAGTAGAGTTTTACTCAAAATAGAGTTTAGATCAAATTTCAACTCATCATCAGATGTTGAGTTTCAATTTCAAAATTGATTGTTAATTTCTAGTTGCCTTCTTTTCTGATTGTGCATGATTTAATTATAAATTAATTAAAAATAAATTGATTTACTCTCAACTTAACTAATTTTTGAATTAAAACAATTGATTTATGGGTTAATCAATTATTAAATCAAACTTTATCCAAAAACTATATTATTAAATATTGACAACTGACTTTAATTAACTAAAGAATTTAATCAATTAGTCATGAGATTTTAGATTTATTGTCAAAATAAAATAATACAATTTAAGAATAATTTAATTAAATTTAATTAAATAATTAAGTGGCAGTATTAAATCTAATTGATTAAATATTCAGAATATTCAATTAATCAAACTTTAGGATAAATAAGATTTATCGCCAAATAATCATTAAATTAAAAATAATTAGGATAAATAGGAATATTGCTAGGAATATTCCCCAATGCAGAATTTAGGATAAAATCAATTAAATTCCATAATGTGCAGATGTGCCTTAGGTTAGGACTTTGATGTCGATTTCATTCAATTTGAAGATGTAAGAGGTTAACGAACCTATAGCCCATTTTTGGGGTATTATAGATGGTAGCTAGATTTAAGGTCTATTTTAGAAAAATAACATGGTCCTCCAAGTTGGTATAGTAGATCCTCAATTCTAGGTGTTGGGAATCTATATCTGATTGTTATCTTGCTAATTGCCTTAGAGTTATTGCATAGTCTCTATTTTCCATCCTTTTTAGGGGCCAAAACACTTGGGACAACACAAGGTATGAGACTCTTTTGTATGATTCATTTAGTCAACAATTCTGACTTGTCTAGTTACCTCTACATTTTGATAAGGGGTGAGCTTATATGCTTTCTTGAAGGGTAGGGAAGCACCAGGAATAAAGTCTATTTTGTGAAAAATCTCTCTCAGTGGTTGGAGCTCATCTAGTATGTCTCCTGCAACAATACCTTTATACTTCTGCAGTAGACTGTCTACTCTCTTGGTGGTACTTCTTTGTGCACTATTTTCTCCTTAGGTTTGAGGACTAAGGAATACCCTACCTCTGAGTCTTGGATGGTATTAATAATTTCTTGTTCTCCTACAATCACAACCAACTTTTCCTTTGGTTTCTCTTATTGAAGATCAGGTTGAGGGATTAGGTTGTATTTATAGCCATTCTGAATGATTTGGTATTTGTTTGTGACTCCTAGCAAGATTATGCCAATAGAATTAAGGAAGAACATATGAAAAACCATAAATCAAATGGACATCGCATCTCCTAGGACCTAATACTTTTAAGACCGTTAGTGCAAGATCCATCAACACTCCTCCACTCAAGTAAAAACAACCAAGATACAAACTAAAATGAACATTTATTTAACAAATTCTAGAATAATGGAGAAAAAGAAGGGGAAGAAATTGAATCTAGTGAGTCCAAGTCTTTTTGCTATGGATGTATTGATTTAACCTGTTAGTGCTTGAAATGATTGCAAATATTAGTTTTAAATTTTGATGCATAACTCTATAGACCCAAAAGATGCATCTGAAAACATCAACCACTAAGGTACTAAGGATTCTTATCCTTATTCACTTCAAGCTTTAAGCTCAGGAAGGTGTACCTAACAGATTCAATTCTTCAAAGAATCACAAAATTTATTTGTATCCTTAACACAAATATAATCATCTAAGTTCTTGAAACATATATAAAAGATAAATTGTCATTTAAGTTTTTAATGATGATAGCTACAAATTAAGTACAGACCAGTGCCAAATCCTTGGGAAAAGAGTCAAAAGAACATACATCTATAGAAATCTCTCAAATTAAACATACCCAGAACCCAAATGAAGTGTCTTACAAATTATCCTCTCATTTTCACATTCATACATCAAATTCTTGAATGAATCTTAAACCCTCTAAAATTACCCTTAAGAATTACCCTTCCCTTGAAAGAAACTTAAGAATAACCTCACAATCTACCTTGTAAAAGATGCATTAAAAGTGCCTTACAATTTTAATATAGAAAAAATCAAGATAGATACAAGAAGACAACATAAATGTGCAAAGGAGTTTTGATATATTTTTATTAGAATATCTCTGTATCAATACATTCAAAATGGGAAAAATTCTTAGAATAAGACTCACAATCCATAACTCTCCTTACAATTGTAATTTCACCGTCATTTTACAATTCAAAACCTTGCTATTTATATCAATCACTAGCCATCTTGGAATCCCTTGGGAAAGGATGTAACAAGCTTCAGATGGCTAGGAAAATGAGAGACACTAGAAGGCAAAATAAACTACATCATTAACAGAAATGGAGACAAAATCCTAAATATCTTCTTGTACTCATTCTGAATCATCACAAGTGGCACCCTTGTCTATAGATGTTCATGGTAATTTCTGAAAGTTGTTATATGAATAATGACCGCCTAACCAACTAACATACATTATTCTCTTTTGGATGATTACCTTCAACATTCTGAAGGATTAGGTTCCATGTGTAAGTCAGTCTTCCTCCATTTCCTCCAAATAAATTGTAGTTGGCTTCTTCTTTTTGGTCTTTGTACTCTTGTCCCATGATGCAACTTCATCCTTAGTTGACCACTTGAAGTCCCTTAAGCTCTGAAGTTGTATCACCTATCTGTCCCATCTGGAATCAGTTATGGCCTTGGCATTAGTAAAAAAATTTGTGTTAGGAATAGTCCCAAGAGATAACTGAGAGGGGAGGGGGGGGTGAATCAGTTATCTATAAGTTTCAATTCTTTATCCAATTAAGTATACTTAAACATAAGCATAAACAAAATGAAAGAACACATGAACACAACACCTATATTTTGGTTACAAGGAAACCCAAATAGGTAAAAACCCTGGTGGGAATTAACACCCACTAATATTTTGTACTAGTGTATTAAGATCCTTGTTAGAAGATCCTTAACCCTGTTAGGAGTTACTTTACAATATATTTAGTATAGTAGACCTAGTCAAGGGCTGGACCTTGTTAAGGAGTCTTTTATAATTGTCCTTGTTAGGGGAGAGGATGCACTATCTGAGAGCTCACTGCTCAAAGGGGCGAAGGTTACAACCTTCTAAATAATAGATACACACAATATTTGGATCTTAGTAAATTCTGCTTAGACCTTCCATCTAGATCAGTTCCAATGAATAGAACTAACACTTTACTTGGTCACATAGACCTTCCTCTAATGGTTCAACACTTTGCACACTCTTCTCTGCTCTACTTAATCAATCATGAAGCACACTCAAGTAATCATAAATGACTGCCTATAAATATCTTTCCTCTGAATGATATAATCAACTCAGCCTATTAGAACTACCTTGAAACCATATTAGAGAAACCACAACAAACTTTGATAGACATTCTGTTGGCTCTATTATGCATGCAACACATTCTGGGACCTATCCAATAAGATAATTATAGATGCATGCTACACACTGTTGGCTCTACCAAAACAACTGGTTCTTCCTTCATATGTTGAATTACTTCATGTGCTCTTAACCAAACATCAATAACTCTTCTTTAAGCTTAACTCAAAGGGCGCATACCCAAAAGATACGTGCAACTCTAGAACCAATAAAATATCTATCGGCTCTCCTGAATAAAAATAGGAAACTACTACTGGCGAATAGTGACTGCATACCTTCACTTCTACCAAATATCAGACTATGCATCCATGATTGAAACATCACTAACATGTCCTAAACATATATCCAAGGATGCAAGGCTCCATGATAACTTTACAGACAACCATACAAAGAACATTGCCTGTTACTCTGTTAGGAACACTGTTGACACAAGCTGCTATATAACTGTCTGTACTACTAGTTAACCTCTACACCCATGATATAATGCTAATATCATGTCCATGATACATATATAGAAATCTTACTACATAAGACTTCCACACATGCTACTTTCCACATGTTTTCATCAATGAAAAACATACAGTCAGTACTGGTCTGTTGGAAAATGTCCAACAATCTCCCCCTTTGGCATTGATGGCAACATGTGGAATGAAAAACCACCACAAACCCAAATGAACATTTCTTTTATAACATTCTCCATTTCCTCATCAAAACTCCCCCAAAGATGAATCCTCCATCTGCTGCAATATTTTTCAACATTCTCCATTCCTCAACTGTACTGCTGCCATAACTAAATACTGCTTCCACTTAGTACATTACTGCTCTTTTTTACTTCTATTTTTCATAACTCTATATATTACTCCCCCTTTGACATCAATGGAAAAGGGTGCCATTCATTTTAAGCACCGATACTACTCCTAAGGTAGAGTAGTCAACCTTCCATCAGTCCCTGAGGACTGATGCCTTTGCTTCTTCTTTTAAGCAGAATCAGGGAAGGGAATTACTCCCAACTTCTCCCTGAGATACTCAAAAATATCTTTAGGCAAGGTCTTTGTGAATATATCTACCAACTAATCTTTAGTACTCACATAGTCCAACTTGACTTCTTTCTTTTCCAGTTTCTCTCTTAGGAAGTGATACTTGAGCTCAATGTGATTTGTCTTTGCATGCATCATAGGGTTCTTTGACATATTGATAGTGCTAGTGTTATCACAGTGAAAAAACAATGGGATAATCAATTCAAATTCCAAAATCCTTTATCATTTGCTTGATCCAAAAAATTGTAGAACAATTCAAGGATGCTACAACATACCCCACTTCTACTATTGACTAAGAAATACAATTTTGTTTGTTGCTTTTTCAAGTGACAAGTCTATCACCAAGAAACACTGCTCCACCTGATGTACTCTTTCTATCATCAACACATCCTACCCAATATGCATCAGTGTACACATGAAGCTTAGCATTTTCTAAATTAGGATACCAGAGACCATAATCTATAGTGCCCTGCAAGTATCTGAATATTCTCTTTACTACCATGAGGTGACTTTTCTTAGGTTCTACACAAATCTTCCAACTATGCCAGCTGCATTGGAAATATCAAGCCTAGTCTGAGTAAGATATATGAGTTTACCAATCATATATTTGTATAATGTTGTAACCACTACTGGCAAGTCATCTTGTTTTGTAAGTTTGCATGTAGTTATCATAGGAGTCCCTACTAGCTTGCAATCATCCATCTTGAATTTATTTAATATTTCTTTCACATACTTGGATTGATTAATGAAAATACCTTTCTCTGTCTGTTGCACATTTAATCCCAAAAAGTATTTGATAGGACCAATCATACTCATCTCAAATTCATTTTTCATCTCTTTAGGAAATTCAGCACTAAGTTTGTCATTACCTCCAAAGATAATATCATCAACAAATATAGCTACAAGTAGTAGACCTTCAGATGTCTCTCTAATGAATAGATTACAATCTATTGCTCCTTTCTTGAATCTAATGTTTGTTAAAAATCCATCTAGTCTCTCAAACCATGCTCTAGGGGTTTTCTTAAGTCCATAAAGGGCCTTCCTAAATCTACATACCATATCAAGTATGTCTAATGAGGTGAATCCTTCTAGCTACTCAATGTATACATCTTCTTTCAAATCTCCATTCAGGAATGCTGACTTGACATGCATCTGATATACTTTGAAGTTTCTGACTATAGCATAGGCTAGAAACAATTTAATAGCTTCTAATCTACTCACAAGTGCAAATGTGTCTGAATAATCAATGCCTTCTCTTTGCGCATATCCCTTACATACTAACCTTGATTTATTTCTTACTACTATACCATCTTCATTCATCTTGTTTATAAATATCCACTTTGTTCCAATCACATTCTTATCACTAGGTCTTGGGACCAGTTCCCCAATGTCATTCTTAATAATATGATCAAGTTCTTTTTTCATAGCATCATGCCAATCTGAATCATTACAAGCATCTTCAAAACTTAAAGGTTCAATTTGAGATAGTAAACATACCGCTTCACTATTAGCTGAGTTCTTTTCTTGTGATCTTGTTAAGACTTTGCTGCTCTAATCTCCAATGATGTCTTTCTTGGAATGGTTTCTAGATGTAAACTTTGGAAATTTAGGTGATGCCGACTCATCAACCTTAGGAGTACCTTCTTCACTTGTCTCAGGGTCATTAAATAACACAACAATACTGTCAAACATTTCCTCAGTAACTATTTCACTAGTGGAGGGTCTGGGTTCTTCTCCAATCATGGGTGAGTAATCATGATGTCTTTCTTAAACCATAAAATTTTCATCAATCTCAACATGAGCATTTTTAATGATCTTTTTCAATCTTAAATTGAAACATCTATAAGATTTAATTTTAGTAGAGTAACCAAGAAAAATACCTTCATCACTTCTTGTATCAAACTTGCCTACTGTTTCATCCCTCTTGATGTAGCACTTGTTTCCAAAGATTCTGAAGTATTTTACTATGGGAACATTACCAAACCATAGCTCATATGGTGTTTTGTCAATGCCTGGCCTCAATTGAATTCTATTGATGGTGTAGACTACTATATTGACCACATCTCTCCAATAGGTGTGTGCAACTTTTCCTTCTATCATAATGGTGCACATTGTATCAAGGATGATCCTAGTCCTTTCTACAATTCCATTCTTCTAAGGGGTTCTAGGTGAACTTAACTATCTCTTTATGCCATGTTCTTCATAGTACTCATAGAATCTATCAGATGTGAATTCTCCTTCTCTATCAGATCTTAAATATTTTATCTTTAGTCCAGATTCATTCTCAACCTTAGCTTTGAATATTTTGAACTTCTCAAATTCTTCCAACTTATCTTTCAAGAATGCAACCCACATCATCCTAGTATAATCATCAACAAACAAAATGAAATACCTTTCACCATAGTATGATCTTGTTTGAGTTGGACCACATAGGTCTGTTTGAATTAGATCCAACTTGTTCCCTACTGAATTGTGCTTGATTCTGAATGAATTTCTCAAATGCATATGAATATGTTATCAAAATTGATATGACATAGTCTTTTATGCCATAACCAACTGTCATCAACTTTTCCAACAAAACAACTTGCTTCTGAATTGAGTTGGAAAACATTACCTCTTGTCTTTAAGCTTGATGCAATCATAACACCATCCTTGTTGTTAATTGTTACACTTGTATTATTCTTTTCTCTCGCGGCCAATTATTTTGTCTAGGTAAAATTCTTAGTTGAAGTTGAAGTTGAACCTTCCCAAGTTCAAGTTCAAGTTCAACTTCTATCAGAGGTCGCAAGTAGATTCCAATCTTTATTTTTTCGGTCTTTCAATTCAAAATATGTCAAAGTTGAACTTGAACCTTGAACCTTCAAGTTCAAGTTCAAGTCGAAGGTCTAATTGATGGAATATTATGGTCAAATAACTAACACTCTACAGGTAAATTCTTTTAAAGATTATCAGACTTGACTTTCGAAGAGGTTTTATGTGAAGTCCAAAACTATCACATATGATGGGGTAGCACAATCATTCCATGCCATGATGAAAGACAGATGACAACTCACAATGCCTAGCTGGCAGCTCAAAAGGAAATGGATTCCCAATTTACCAATTATATTTAGATACAAACATTATCCACATATTATTTTTAGTACAACATTGGAGCCAGAACATTTTATTTCCTTTCCTGGCTGTATCAACCTGCTTGCATAAATTAAAATTTGATATGTTTAGAAAATTAGTAGGTTGAAAAATAGGTCTCCGTGCAAGAGCCATAACTTTTGACTCCACCGTTGGATTTGGCCCAGTTTTGGATATGTTGTGGGGAAAAATATGGTACAAGATCAAACTGGAGCTATTAGTGAAATGTGATGGCCTTCAAAATATAAAATCAACTTTGTGGACATCTATCAAAGAGGCCAGCAATCTCTTGTTTTGTCTGTAGACAACAATAGATTTGGTGGCAACCACTTCATAGTTGGTAAATGTATTTTTAAATAACACATTATGGTGTTGAAAGGAGGTGTTTCCACATGCCAAGAATGTGTATCTTTCCTCTAATAAGTTCAATTAAAGGATCATATAATAAGGCTCATTTTATGAAGGTATTTTAAAAAGTTTATAAAACTTTTTATAGTTTTGAAGAATCAGTTATTCTATAACTAAAAAAGACTACCAAAGGAGGGAAAATAGCCAAGAAGAGTCAATTTAAAGGAATTGGTGATGAAAGAGAAGGGGTTCTTCTTTTGGGGAGTGAGTCAGCTCTCTAAGATCTTTTGAAACTATTTTCAAAAGTCTATGCTTTTAAGCTTTTCTGAAACTAATATCATTGAATATATACAATATCTTATGGTGTTATATATATATATATATATATATATATATATATATATATATATATATATATATATATATATATATATATATATATATATATATATATATATATATATATATATATATATATATATATATATATATGTTTGAGTTTTTGAAATGATAAATACTGTTGTTTATCTATGTATGGTTTGTTTTCCTATGGAGATGAGTTATATTGAATGAAGTTGAACTATGATATGAGTGGATTTTTATGCTTAGAGTAACAGAGGGAATCATTACAGTAATTTTAAGTTTAAAGATTTTAAATTTAGAAGCTGTGCTAGAAGTAAATATTGTTCTTTGAAAATTTGCACATTCTTTCCAATGTTGATGGACTGAGTGTTGACCTTCTGTGTTTTCTAGTTAAAAACACACATGAATTTTATTTTATATGTTAAATAAGATTGTATTGAAAATTCTTTTCAGAAGGTAGTTGCACCTTAAAAGTTGCATAGAGTTTTCTTTCAAAGGAACTCATTTGTTAGTATTAGGGTTTTCTTTTCTATTTATACTTTATTGGGATCTAAAATGTATTTGAAGAAAGGGAAGAACTGTATGCTAACAATTTTTGGTGACTCTGCTAGGGACTCAGAAGCAAAGATTAGTGGATGACATTTGGTTCCTCTATTTTTATTTTGTCTCTATGTGCAAGAGACTGGTGACTCTGTGCAATGACCATGCCTGATATAAAGGTCTCAAGAAGGATGAGACCCAACCCTACCATCTTGGAGATCATCCAAATTAATGACAAAGTGCTGCAAGATTTCTGGGAGCACTACAAAGAGAGTATTTCACATGCTGTCAAAATAAATCTCAGTCGTGCAGATGATCATACTTTTGCCCTGCTATGGAGGAGATTGTGTCACAGGTTCCAAAAATTGAAAGACCTAGAAGAGTATAAGAAAAGAGTGTAGCGACTTGAGAAGGAACTAGAGGTGGATGATGATGAAGTTCCACTTATTATGTTTTCTTCCCTCTCATACAATTACCTTGTTATGAGTGAGCAATAAATTCAGCAAGAAATCTCAGAGCCTCACGAAAAGAATGTATGGGTGAGTCCAAATGAACAAGGTATGGAAAACCCAATTAATCTTGAAGAAAATATAGTGCACGATTCCACTTTTCTACCTGAATTTCAGGGTTTTAGTTTTGAAAATCTAAAGGATCACCCTGCTAATATGAATATAGGGAATGAGATATTTCAGATTCATACGCAACTTGAATATGAAGTTTTTAATTTCATGCATGAAATTTCTGGTCCTATCCTAGAATCTTTTACTTTCCAAGATGAAGACACTCCATTTTTTTCTAATAAAGCATATGATGAGGACATAGCATATTCATGCTTAAGGAAGGTGTCATTTAATTTCACAAACTCACTTGGAGACGGAGACTTTGGAATAAATGCAAAACAAGATAATGTTGGCTCATTTGAAGCATTGCAGTGTCAAACATTGTCAAGTAGCCAAGAGAATAATTTTACTTGCACAAGTCAGATTACAAAAGATCTCTCTTTTTCTTCTTAGCCATGCATGGTGCAGCCTCATGAATACCAAGCATCAGCAAGTTTGGAACTTCCACTCATGCAATCTGAAAATGAAAATCCTTTGGATTTGATAGCAGCAACAAAAGATGGGTTGTATGCAACACTTTCTGATGAGGATGAAGTAGAATCATGTCCTCAGAGGCAGCCCTATAGTTTGGGAAATCCACTTAAAAAGGCATTTTCTGAAGCAAATGGAGAGCATGCTGATAATTGTGCTAAAGTAACTATTATACACTAAGTTTGCACCCTTGTCTCAAGCTCTCTTGGTCTTGATAACTTATTATAACATGGGAATCATCTCCAGGTTGTGGGACCTATGCTAACTAAGATGAGACCTCCAAATTCTAGGTTGGTTCCTCTTGGATAATCAGCTTAATTTTCTCTTGACATGAAAAGTAAAAATTTTGAGGGAAAGGGATAGAAGGAATGCATGAAAGGGGAATAACTTGAAAGAAAACTACCTACTAGGTGATACACTGAAATGAAGGGTTTGAATATCAGTATAGATGATGAAAATAATGAACAAACTTAGGTCTAGGAGATCACAACTCACTAAATAGGCTTTCATAAATATTTTATAAAAGGGTCTGAAAGAGAAAGAGGCTATTCAGGGAAAGGAAGAAAACTCTCACAAACAATAGCATTCCTAAGAATTAGACACAATTTATCACCTACAAACAAACATTCACCTCTGTAACTTGGTATAGGAATGACACAGATAGTCAGGGGGTTGAGGTATACCCACAAGAGCATTCAAATCAAATCACCCACAATAATACACAAAATTGTAGAAAGAGAGAGGGATCAGGAACCCTAAGATATAACTCAAAACATCATATACTTTGAATCAATAAGAGAAGACTCAAACAAGGAAGTATAGGGACAGAGAAGATGTCACAAAATACCTCTGCAATATCTGAATCATCAATGAAAAATTTACAACTGTAGAAACCAGAGAGAAAAGAAAATGCCATAGATAACTCTCAAGAAAGGTGAATTTATTTTTTACAATTGTCTAACTCTGAGCACTAAGGCTCCAAAAATGAACTATATACAACTCCTCTTGCATGCAGGCAAGAGTCAAAACCTAACTAGGGTTACAAAATTAAACAATGATATCAAACCCTAGTGTACTGATCACCTATTGAAAATCTCTGAGAACACCGGTGATCAAATCATATCTTTCTTTGTGTGTTGATCCTTCTGAACTGAAATCACCCTATGGACAAGCAACCTCCGTTCACCAACCTTCCTACAACTCCACTAAGCCATGAAGGCTCCAAATCTGATCATATTTCCCTGGGAGTGGTACTATTTGAATGATGGCACCAAATTCTCTAGCACCTGTCGTCACGACAAAGGACCCTACAAAGTTGGCCAACTATCATCTCCATCATCCTCAGAACCACCACCATCCTAAGAAATCAATTCCTGAGCTACCCAACATCATGCATGGCTGAAAGAACATAAAACCCTCGCAGAGACATTTGAATTTTGAAATATAAACATCAATGAGAAACCCTTCTCGACAGATGAATGACCATGATATGCTGAGAAAATAACTTAAAATCCCCCTTTGACAAGTCAAAACCATCATGGAAGTCAACAGCCAATCAGAAGTGAGAAAATTAGCATCTCTGACAAATCTGGACCCATGACCTGTAGAAAGAGCACTAGATGGTTGTCGCTATACTGTGATGCTAAAAGTCGAGCATCTTGGATCCCTAGTATAATGACAACTACAAGATCAAACTTGATGTTAAGCTCTTTAGAAATCCCTGACCCCACAGACCTACTAACAACCGCCACGTAGCATACCAACCAGCCAATCACAAGCTACCAAACGAGACATTTTTTAGACCCTTCTGACAATAGGACCCATGGAGGACTAAGATCACATCAAACAGTTGTCGCAAGATCACAAGGGCTTGGAAGATCCCTTCCGATCAAGTGACAATCTTAGATCTTCAGTCAACTAACATTCCTGCAGATACTTTGACATGGTCCTACCAATAGAGCCCAGCTATCATCTGACCGACCAATGAAGAATGAGCACATTAGAGACCAAGGACCCACCTGATAGAGCTTGAAGATAAAGTAAGATCAATGGCTATCGCATGGTCACATGTGTCAGAAAAAATCCTTCAAACCATGTGCCAGTCGTTAGATCATTGTTGACTGACAACCCACCGGGCCCATGCTGACATGGCACCACATCACCAACCCTGACCAATCACAAATGAATAGCTTGAATGACATAGCACATGTTCCTAACAATGGCCCCATTGTTAGACATCTGGGTGATGAAGAGAATCCATGGTTGTCATTATACTACTAGATCAAACAGGTCACATCTTGAGTCCTCGGTATAATGATGACCACACGATGAAACTAAAGCTTAACATGCCAAAAGGAAAGGGCCCACTACTAGAAAACCAAATCACCAATCGTTGATGAATCAGGAGCTGCCAAATCAGATGAGGTGGCACCGGTCCCACTGATAAGATACTGTGCTGGAGGAAAAGTAAGATCAATGGTCATCACGAGACCGCGATCGTAAATCGCTAGCAACTTGGATCTGGGAAATGGCGAGGATCATCAGATTAAATGGGCATTTAGCCCTTAGGAAAATATTCATGTTGCAAAACTTAGGAAAAATTAAAGCACACGTGGAAAATGTAAACCTTTAGTGGCCGAAAAAGGTAATGAAAAATTATAATTGGGCCAAAGGGTTTTTCATACAACGGCTAGTTTTATAAAATTTTAAGGGGCTTTTTGACCTAGCCAAAGACTTAGAAGATTTTGTAGAGACCAGAGGAAAGCTGCTAAATTCATGAAATTTTTTTGGGGTTGTTCAACATGGTTTAGAGTAGGAGGATCTTGGAAAAACTAGGCCAAATTTACCAAAGGAAAATTAGGGCAACATTTGGCACTTTCTGTTGGATGTCAGCCTGCTAGACATGGATTAGTGGCCTTGACATCAATTCCTTTGGCAATGAAGTGATCAAAAATCAAAATTCTCTCAGAGAGGCAGAGCTAGAACTGTGCTCAGAGCACTTCTTAGAAAATAGGGAACTAACCTAGAAAGCAAGGAAAGAAAATAGGGAAACTTATATACAGAGATTCACAAAGAGGGATTAACCTCAAAACAAGGTTTCAAGTGGAAACCATTGATTGAAATTGGTAGGGAAACTCCTTCTAGAGTTTCTAGTTTCTAGTTGAAAGGCATTAGGGCCCTTGCATTCTGTGATTACAAATGGTCCACCCCAAAAGGAGTCAAATTTTGTGTGCCTGCCAGGTCTTGACCTGAACTCATCCCAGTTGAGGACTATATCTCCAACCTTGAAATTCCTGACTTTAGCTCTCTTGTCAAAGCTCTTCTTTGTTTGGATCTGGTGAAATTCCATATCTTGCATTGATTTGTCTCTGACCTCCTCCAAATCCATCAGTTAAGCATACCTGATCTGCAAGGGATCCTCCTCTTTAAATAGGACATATTGAGTGGCCAAGTCCAAAACTGGCAATTCAATTGAAATGGACAACTTGGCCTCTTTGCCATATACTAGCATATAAGGAGAATTACCAATGATTTTCTTTGGGGTAATTCTATCTAACCACACTACAGGCCTAAGCTTAATATGCCAATCTCTCTGATTTTCTTGAAGAGTCTTCTTGATTATCCTAATCAAGTTCTTATTAGTTGATTCTACTAAACCATTGCCTTGGGGGTAGTAATTTGAACTAGTATTTAGATAGATTACATTCTTAACTGCCCACTCTGAGACTTTGAGGCCTATAAATGCCAGCACACTATCTGATATAATGGAGTTAGGAGTGCCAAACCTATGAACTATATCATCATAAAAACTTAAAACAACACTCTCATTGGCTTCTTTTAATGCCATTGCTTCTGTCCATCTAGTGAAATAATTAGTTGTAGTAATTATGCATTTATGGCCTGCACTAGATGGAGGATTGATCATGCCAATGAAGTCTATACCCCATTTCATGAAAGGTTGCTCTGTTTTGACTGGCTGTAGGGGCAAGGCTACAAGCCTTTCTTTTCCTACAAATATGGCACACTTGATGCATTTTCTGATGTAGGAGCATCTTGGTGTGAGAGCAATCTTGCATCACCCAAAAATATTTCTATTTTTATATTCAATAAGGGCTATCTTGTGTAGATCTGCTATTTATGGAAACTTGCTATTTTTAGTAAGTTGGTCATAAATCTTGAAATGTTCTGATTTTACATGTGGAGGTTCATCTCAGTCATATTAGCCTACCAGTAAAGTTTCGTGGCTAGATTAGGTCTAGTTTTGAAGATATTAAAGATTTTCAGTATTGGCAGTAGGGTATAGAAACTTTGAACTCAGTTTTGAAGGCTTTAGAGGCTCCAGATGAGGTCAAAAATTTGGGTGACAAATGCTTGTGCAAGTCAATCTTCTAGAGTGCTTCATGGCCTTTCCAAAATGGGGTTATAATAGTTAATCGGGTCAACTCGTGATGACTTATGGTCTCCGAAAGTCGGGTCACTTGAAATGGTGGAAAATAATTTTCCTTCAAAATTTTTGTTCGGGTTTAAAAAGTTATTTTGAGCTGACTCTGATGTAATAAATTGAAAAATAAAATAATTCTAAGTTTGGTCAACCCTAAGGGCTAAATTTTTGGAACCTTCTCGGGCGGTGCAAAATGCCTATATAAAGAACGTCCATACTATTGTCTAGGGTAGTTCAGAGTAGTAGTTCTGGGTAAAGATTTGAGGCTTTGTCCTATAGAATATTGTAAGGGAATGCCCATGTGGCTTGGCATATTGTAATTCTGAAAGTTTGTAATTCCACATTTGTGGAGAGAATAAGAAGCCAATTTTATGTTCTTTCATATTGTTGTTGTTTCTCTATTTTTATTATGTGTTTGTGGTATTAAGGGGAGCACCCTTCATCAAGTGGTATCAGAGCAAGAGTTCCTAAGTGTGTAAATAGATCATCGATTGTGAGGTAGTTTGCACTAGGACCGTGGTTAGGGTTTTAACGGGCATCGTGAAAAATGCCTCCACAAAGGGAACGTGGTAGAAGAGCTGGTGTTGTAACACCTGAGGTTAGCGCGCTCCAGAGACAAGTGCCAGCATTGCAAGAAGAGATTCATAGAGGAATGAATCTTAATGTTAGAGATGAAAGTGAGGATGAAGCCGAAGAAGAAGATCAAGAAGGAGAAGTCAAAGTTGTGAACCAGGAGGAAGAAAGACTTTTTCAGGCCATTTCCAAGATTGGGAAGAGACCTAAGATCGAGGTTCCTACATTTTTAGGGAATCTTAACCCAGAGGAATTGATCGACTAGATCAATGAATGTGAAGAATATTTTAAGTATGAATATATTGAGGATCCTAATCGAGTCAAGTTTGCGAAGGCTAGACTAAAAGGTCATGCGAAGATCTGGTCACAAGAGATTCAATTGGAGTGAAATAGAAGAGGGAAAGATAAAATCACAAGATGGGATCAGATGGTGGATAAATCAAAGTGACAATTCATTCCTGTTAATTATGAGCTTGACCTTCTGAAGAAGATGTAAATTTTGAAGCAAGTGGGATGATCTATTCAGGAGTATACAGAGGAGTTCTATTGAATCCTCATTAGAATAGGCCATGTGGAGGATGATAAGAAGAAAGTTTCTCGTTACCTTAATGGGTTGAGGCCAAGCATTTAGGAGGAGCTAAATCTAGTTTGAATGAATAGTATTGAAGAGGCATACCAGTTTGCCCTAAAAGTAGAGGAAAAGTTGAACAAGAAGTTTGAGAGAAAACAAAATGAAAGAGGTCACGGTGGATGATTTGGTGGACGATCATATGGTGGCCAAAATGAAGATCTGAAAAAGAAGGATGAGGCCAGTAGCAGCTAAAATTAGAGATGAAATAATTCCAATCACTTCCAAGATTAGAGTAATAGAGAGCGGAGAGGAAGAGGAAGAGGACAAGGATCTGGAAGAGGAGGCTTCTATGGAACATGTTTTCATTGTGGAGAAGAAGGTCATAGGGCATTTGAATGTCCTCAGTGCCAAGGAAGGACAGATAGGAGGAATGAAGGGCATGCCAAAGTTGCACATGTAGATGAAGATGCCAGATCATCAAACTCAGAAGATGCTGAAAGAGGAGAAACATTGATTAACAGAAGAGTCCTGCTGAGTGGTGAGAATGAACCTGAACAAAGGAGGAGCTTGTTTCACACTAGATGCAAGTGCAAGGAAAAATGCTATGATGTGATTATTGATAGCGGAAGCACTAACAATTTGGTGTTAGAAGAGATGGTGACAAAGTTGAAGCTCAAGAGATAGAAACACCCACATCCATATCGGATTGCCTATGTGCAGGATGACCACAAGGTCATGGTCAGTGAACAATACCTAGTAAAGTTCAAGATCGGTGGGTACCAAGATGAGGAACTATGTGATATCATATCTATGGATGCGTGTCATATGTTGTTGGGTAGACCATGGCAGTTTGACAGATGTGCTATACATGATGGTCATGTGAATACCTATTCCTTAACAAAGGATGGAGTGCGACATAAGCTAAAGCCATTAAAGGAGACTGAAGAAACGGTATGTGGTAATGCCAGAATAACATTTGTTGATGGAAGAAAATTCCTAGATGGTATGAGGCATGAGCATGTGTGTTTTGCTTTAATTCCAAAAGATGGTAAACAAGAAGTAGAGGATGTACCTGTAGAGGTTGCAGATTTGTTGAATGAGTTTTAAGATATTGTATCTGATAATGTACCTAATGGATTACCATCGGTAACGAAGATCAGTCATTAGATGGATTTGATTCCAGGAGCCAGTTTTCCAAACAAGGCAACACACTGAATGACACCAGTAGAAAGTGAAGAGTTGAATAGACAAGTACATGAGTTGTTACAAAAGGGATTGATTTAGGAGAGCCTGAGCCCATGTGCTGGACTAGCAGTATTAGCACCAAAGAAGAATGGAGAATGGAGGATGTGTATAGATTCCAGAGCAATAAAAAAGATCACAATCAAGTATAGGTTTCCATTTCCACGAATGGATGATATTATGGATTGTTTGAGTGGAGCTATGTATTTATCAAAGATAGATCTAAAGAGTGGATATCACCAGATTTAGATTAGAGAAGGAGATGAATGGAAGACTGCCTTTAAGAGAAAGGAAGGACTGTATGACTGGTTATTCATGCCTTTTGGGCTAACCAATGCATCGAGCACTTTCATGCGGATGATGAATGAGGTTCTGAAAGAATTTTTGGGTAAGTTTGTCATTGTTTATCTAGATGATATTTTGATCTTTAGTAAGACATTGGAGGAGCATATGATGCATATTCATATGGTATTTGAGAAGCTGAGAGAAGAGAAATTCTTGATTAATTTGAAGAAGTGCAGTTTTGTGAAGAAAGAGTTAGTGTATTTGGGATTTGTAGTTTCAGTAGAAGGTCTAAAAATGGATCCAGAGAAGGTATAGGCTATCCTTGAATGGCCTACTCCAAGGAGTGCTAATGAGGTAAGATATTTTCATGGTCTAGCTAGCTTTTACAAAAAGTTTATCAGAAATTTTAGCAGTATTTGTGGACCCTTGACTGAAACAATGAGAGGGGATAGAAAAGAGTTTAAGTGGACTAATAGGGTAGAAAAGAGTTTTCAATTGTTCAAACAAAAAGTTACAGAGCAACCTATTTTAGCACTTCCAGATTTTAATAAGGTGTTTCAAGTAGACTGTGATGCTAGTGGTACTGCAATAGAATTTTTTATGAGCCAAGACGGTAAACCTATTGCTTATTTTAGTGAGAAGTTAAATGATGCCAAGAGGAAATATTCTATTTATGATCAATAATTTTATGCTATAGTTCAAGAATTAAAGAAGTGGAGACATTATCTGCTTCCTAAGGAGTTTTTTTTGTATAATGATCATCAAGCTTTGTAATATTTGAATAGTCAAGAAAAGTTGAATCAGAGGCATTTGAAATGGGTTGAGTTTTTGCAGAGTTATACATTTGTTTTGAAACACAGGAGTGGAAATTCTAATAGGGTTGTAGGTGCTCTTAGTAGAAGGCAACTATTGCTGATAGAAATGCAGATTGAAGTGGTTGGGTTCAAGGAACTCAAGAATTTGTATCCAGAGGATCCTGATTTTGGAGAAGCTTGAAAAGCTTGTACAGAACTTGTTACCCTAGACATGATGAAATGGTTGGATTTCATCATCCATGATGATATGTTGTTCAGAGGGAGTTAGTTGTGCATTCCATGAAGTTTTATGAGGGAGAATCTCATCAAGGATAAGCATAGCAGAGGATTGGTTGGACATTTTGGTCATGATAAAACCCTTGGTTTGGTTAGTGAGAATTATTATTGGCCATAGTTGCAGCAAGATGTGAAGAAGTTTGTACAGAGTTACAGAGTATGTCAAATGGTGAAAGGAGTGAAGCAGAATATAGGGTTGCATCAGCCATTACCTGAACCAAGGAAGCCTTGGGAGGATATCAGCATGGACTTTGTTCTTGGTTTACCAAGGACACAGCGGATACATGATTCAATTTTTGTGGTAGTTGATAGATTTTCAAAGATGACACATTTTGTTCCCTGCAAGAAGACCAATGATGCTGTTCATGTAGCAAAATTATTTTTTAGAGAAGTTGTGACACTACATGGTTTGCCAAAGAGTATATTTTCAGATAGGGAAACTAAGCTCATTGGATATTTCTAGCGTACATTGTGGAAGAAGTTGAAGATAGATTTGAAGTTCAGTTCATCACATCATCCACAGACTGATGGATAGACAAAGGTGGTGAATAGAAGTTTGGGAAATGTGCTGAGATGTTTGGTTGGAGACAAGCCAATAAGATGGGATTTAATTTTACCACAGGTAGAATTTGCATACAATAATTCTATCAATAGGAGCACTGGTAAATCACCATTCCAGATTGTATATAGGAGTAGTCCCAGAAATGCATCTAAATTGAGAAAGATAGATAAAGGAGAAATAAGTAGTGCTGAAGCTAAAGATTTTGTAGAACACTTCAAGAACATCCATGAGGAAGTGAGGAAGCACATTACCAAAATGAATGCACAGTATAAGGCTAAGGCAGATGAGAAAAGGAGGCATAAGGAATTTTAGGTTGGGGATGAAGTCATGGTTTATTCACAGAAGGAGCGGTTTCTAGTTGGTACATATAACAAGCTAAAAATGAAGAAGTTTGGACCATGTAAGATACTGAAGAAGCATGATTCAGGAAATGCATATGAGGTAGAATTGCCTAGTGAGCTAAATATTTCACTAGTGTTTAACATTTTAGATTTGATAGAGTATCATCAAGGAGGTGTTGAAGATGACATCATAGCAGCACAGTGGAGTATTCCAGGAAGTAGTTCAGATACCAAAGAGATTGAAGACATAATGGACAGTCATGTTGGTAGAAGCACAAGGAATAGGACATATGAAGAATTTCTGGTCAAGTGGAAAGGATGACCTATTGAAGATTCATCATGGCTGACAAGGGAGGAGGTTAACCATCTTGGTTTTCCTCTACACACCTAAGTCATGATAGGGTCACTTCTCAAACTACCCTAGGTGTCTGATGCAGAGCATCATGGGTGTAAGAGCAATCTTGCATCACCCAAAAATATTTTTGTTTTTGTATTCAATAAGGGCTATCTTGTGTAGAGCTACTATTTATGGAAACTTGCTATTTTTAGTAAGTTGGTCATCAATCTTAGAATGTTCTAATTTTACATGTGGAGGTTCATCTCAGTCATATCAGCCTACCAGTAAGGTTTCATGGCTAGATCAGGTCTAGTTTTGAAGATATTGAAGATTTTTGGTATTGGCAGCAGGGTACAGAAACTTTGAACTCAATTTTGAAGGCTTTAGAGGCTCCAGATGAGGTCAAAAATTTGGGTGACAGGCGCTTACACAAGTCAAGCCTGTAGAGCACTTTGTGGCCTTTCTGAAATGGGGTTATAATAGTCAATCGGGTCAACTAGTGATGACTTATGGTCTCCAGAAGTCGGGTCACCTAAAATGGTAGAAAATAATTTTCCTTCAAAAATTTTGTTCGGGTTTCAAAAGTTATTTTGAGCCGAATCTGATGTAATAAATTGAAAAATAAAATAATTATAAGTTTGGTCAGACCTAAGGGATAAATTTCTGGAACCTTCTCGGGTGGTGAAAAATGCCTATATAAAGAAGGCCCGTAGTGTTGTCTAGGGTAGTTTAGAGTAGTAGTTTTGGGTAATGATTTGAGGCTTTGTCCTACAAAATATTGTAAGGGAATGCCCATGTGGCTTGGCATATTGTAATTCTGAAAGTTTGTAATTCCACATTTGTGGAGATAATAAGAAGCCAATTTTCTATTCTTTCATATTGTTGTTGTTTCTCTATTTTTATTATGTGTTTGTGGTATTAAGGGGAGCATCCTTCATCATTTTCTCACATAATCATGGCTATCTTTAAAGATAGATGGCCAATAGTATCCAACCCTCGTGATTTTAAAAGTAGTAGTCCTAGGAGAAAAGTGACCTCTAGAATGTCCATCATGAAACTCAAATAGGACATTTGCTACCTTTTTTGAATCAATGCATCTTAAAAGCACACCATTGTGATCCTTTCTGAAAAGAACTTCATCTATCAAAACAAATGGAATAGATTGCAATCTATAATACCTTCTTTTTGCTGAATCCAAACCTGCAAGACACTGTCCTATCATAAAAAAATGAACCATGTTAGGCAACCAACTTGTTGCCTTGGCTTGTTCTTCTATAGAATGCACCACCAGAGATGCATCTATTTTCTCTGATTTCTTTGAACTTTCATCCTCTGCCAAATGTTCACAAAGATCTCTTCCTCTAACCAGCTTGGTAGTTTGAATATCTATGTCATATTCCATCACCTTGGTGATCCAACAAGTTCTTTTTTCATTCAGGTCCTTGGAAAGCAAAAAATCCTTGACACTTGGATGAGTAACCTTCAAATGTACCCTTTTGTGGGTCAACAAATATCTAAACTTCTTAAGGCTCGTCACCATAGCAAGTACATGTTTTTCTACAAAAGAGTATCTCTATTCATACTCCTCTAAACCTTAGCTAAAGAAAGCTATGGTCTACTCCAATCCATCTCTATTTTCTTGAGTCAGCATTGCAAATATAGCATCTTGACCCCCATAATCATAAAGGATAAAATCCTTACTAAAATTTGGGTTTAACAGGGCAGGAGCTTCTATCAAGGCCTCTTTGATAGCCTAGAAATTAGCTTTTCCTTCTTTGGTCCAACTAAAAGTTGAACTCTTCTTTAACATGGCTATCAAAGGCCTGAGTAAATCTACAATATTAGGAAAGAACCTCCTAACAAAATTTATCCTTCCTATGAAAGATTGGAGACCTTTCTTGTGATGTGGCAATGGTAGCTCTAAGATGGCTACAATTCTTTCAGGATCTACTGTGATCCCTTTGTTGGATACTACATATCCCAACAATTTTCCTTCATGAACTGCAAACACACATTTCTTGGGATTAAGAGATATCCCAAATTCTCTACACCTTTCAAAAATCTTCCTCAAATGTTTGATATGGTTTGCTGCATGCTTTGAATAGATAGTGATGTCATCTAAGTAGACTAGCACAAAGTTCTACATGAGGCTTTTAAAGGCCATATCCATTTCTTTTTGGAATGTAACACCTGCATTTCACAAACCAAAGGGCATCTTTTAATAAGCCATGGTTCCCAACTTGGTTGCAAATGCAGTCTTGTATTGGTCCTCTTCACTAACTAGGATCTGATTGTATCCTAACTAGCCATCCAATAATGAAAATCTCTTGAACCCAGAGACACATTGTAAGATTTTCTCCATGGAGGGTAATGGATGGCGGTCTTTTAAAGAAGCCCTGTTAAGATCCCTGAAGTCAACACATAACCTCAACTCCCCATTCTTCTTCTTGATAGGAACAAGGTTGGAAACCTAACTAGTATGCTTGATGGGGTAGGTGATACCACTTTCTATTATTTAGAGCACCTCCTTATACATAAGTGGCTCAAGCTTGGGATTAACAGGACTTTGCTTTTGTCTTACTGGTTTGGCATTTGGTTCTAATTCAATAGTGTGCTGAGCAAGAGCAGGATTAAAACCTTTGAGGTCCTCATACTACCATGCAAACACATCACTAAATTCTTTGAAAAGTTGTGTGTAATCTTGCCTTTCCAAATCAGTGTTCACTTTTCCAAATTGTAGGCTCTTACCTAGTTCCAACTCTAGTTCAACACAATGTTCTTGTTGGACTACCAGGCCAGCTTTATTTTTCTTGACTTCATCATCCTCATTGAAGATAGCTTCCAAGGTAACAAGACCACTAGGCATCTTATTGGACTTTAGTTGTATTACCTGATCACCATAATTTTGTGATAGCCTATCTTGATTATGCTCTGAAAAAACATCTTCTTCAAACAAGAATTTTAGAATTTGTTCATCATTGTCAAACACTTGCCAATTGACATCATTATTAGGAATAGACAGTTTGACAATCACTTTGATGTGTTGCTAATCCATCTCTTTTGAAATCCTATTAGGGATATCAAACTGAGACCCAATGGTAGCTAACCTATCTGCATTTTGATTTAACTTTCTAGGAATGGCAACAATATTGAAAGCATGGAAATCTTTAATTGCATCCCAAACTCTATGTTTGTATGCTTTCATGGCATCATTTTTTGTTGCACTTATCCCTCTCACTTGGCTGACAACTAATTCACTGTCACCATAAAATTTTAAGGCCTTAAGCCCTATTTTTCTAGCCCACTCTAATCCATTGACTAGACTCTCATATTCTGCAGTGTTGCTAG
The DNA here is from genome assembly GCA_027943335.1 of Chamaecyparis obtusa. NCBI lineage: Eukaryota > Viridiplantae > Streptophyta > Pinopsida > Cupressales > Cupressaceae > Chamaecyparis > Chamaecyparis obtusa. Next base: position 159,124 of record BSBK01009351.1, on the reverse strand, counting down.
TGCAGGAGAAACTGAATCTAAAGGTAGTGTAATATCTTTCTCCCTTTGGGGACACTAGCATAGCACTACCACCAGAACCATGTCTACTTCTAGCTCCATCAAAAAATAGTTCCCAAATCTGATTATTCTGATCCTCTGAATTAGTGTCTTCTTTGAGAAGGCTTGGTTCTATGGCTCCACCTTCTTGTATCAAATAACTTCCCAAACCAAAATCCTAGATTAGATTTTCTTGGCCCTTTGAAGCTCTTTCATCTAGTAGAATATTAGGGATATTCTCTATCTTAGTGTCTACTTCACTAATGGTTTGGAAGTCACTATTATCTGTAGACTAGGATTTGTGAGTGCACCTAAACCTGTTTTGAAGGCCAAAGACAAACAAACGTCATAGCATATTATCAAATCAAGTTTAATGGTTAGCAAACTAAAATCAAAGCCACCTCAGTTTAAGCTTAAAACGGATGCACCCATGCACCGTTTGATATGCTTGGATATAGAGGGATGTGGGTGTGCAAACTCAAGCACTTGGAGCATGCAAGATGGATGATTTGAGGATCAAGAAGACCCAAAATGACACAAAATAGGTATGAGGAACCTATTTTGCCTCAAAGGCCTCAAGAACACACAAATATGCAAAAGCTAAAATGATGAACTAAGATTAAAACAAGAAATGAATCTAATGTTAATCCATTTAAGCTAATTTAGATGTTATTTAAGCTTGAAAATGATCTAAAAAGATGAACTTATGCTTATGCTAAAATGAAAATGACATTATAACTTTGCTATTGAGTTTGAAAGTTGAAGGATGATTTGCCTTAGGAAGTGAGGGTATTTATAGGATTTCTAAGGCTTGGGGTAGGAGGAATGAATGGCCAGGATTGAAATCCTTAAGAGAGGCCAAGATTCACTCAAAGGGAAGCACATGGATTGTGCTAGTTCTCAGCCAATCAGGAGGTGACACATGTCACAAGGTGAGTGGATGAAGGGAAGGGAAAAAAGGAGTCAACAAAGGGGGCTCCAAGCTCATAACTCTCCAAATAAATGCTTGTAAGAGCAATGAATGGGCTTTAAGAGGCTTTGAAGACTTTGGGGAAGCAATAAATGCTTTGTGGTTGAGATATTTGGAGGGAAAGACTTTGCCTTGGTTTAGGAAAGTCTTAAGCTTGGTTAGGATTGCACAAAGGTTTAAGGGTAGGATTAGGATTAGATTAGGACAAAGAAAATGATTAGGATGGGTGAAGAGGGTGGATTTGAGAAGATTCTAGAAGAGTCTAGATTTCTCCTTAGTTTCATGGAATAAAAGATTATTCATTCCAAAAGCCTAAGTCTTAGGAATATTTATTAAAATATTTTCAATAAATATGGAAATTAAATATTTAACCTTAATTAAATATTTAACCTTGGGATTAGGGTTAGAAAAGATGGGATTAGCCTTTTAATCGAAATTAAGAAGGGATTAGAAGATTTTGGAAGAGGTTAGTGGTCTAGAGGAAATTGGCCAAGTTTGGGATAAAAAATAAATTAATTTATTTTTTGAAGTTTTTGGTCAATTTATTAATTAAATAATTAATAAATTAGGGATAATGTCCAAATGACATTTTTAGGCTAGATTCCTTAATTAAAGATTTTTAATTAAGAGAGAGGGATTTAATGCCATAAAAATAAATTAATTAATTAAATAAATAATTAATTAATAAATGATGATGTCATCAAGGATTTTCAGAAAACAAAAATAATTTATTTTCTGAAGGATTTTTCGGTGTCTACATTTTGCCCCTCTTTGATGCGATGCCGCAAGTGGCATGGCGTCAAAGATAAGAAAACAAGATGCCGAGGCTAGAATCAGAAGAAGAGGGTATGACGCCTGGGTGGACTAGAAGAAAGAGGAGACACATGCCCCGGTGGGACAAAATCATGGAAGACGTGCCTAGTGGGACAAGGAGAAAGAGGGATGACGCCCTGGGACAGAGTGTGCCCGGCGGGACGAGGAAGGAAAGGCCTAGGAAGAAAGGGGAGATAAATAACCTCACTTCTAAGAGCAAATATGGATGATATGCAAGATGAGATGGAAATGCAAGATGCAAGATGCAGCTGTATGCAAAGATGCAAGATTAATCTATATGATAAATGCAAGGGACCAGATAGCTCCAAGTGCAAACGGGAGTGCACAACCTAGATTTAATATAGCAATGCTAGAGACCTGCCAAGGATACTGGGATCACGAGGCCTTGTTACCAGCGTTGCAGAGGACTGACGAGGACTGACGCTAAACAAACACACAGGGTTGCCCCAACATCACACATGAAGCACAGAGGCGACATGGTGGAACCGATGCTGAAGGAACCACAAACACACAACTGACTCACAGGCAGAAGCGAAAGATCAAAAGACCTTGCCCCAGATTATCCGCACACGCAGCACACCGTGATATAATGAATCGTGGTGACCCTGGTGGGATAATGAGAAGCCAAAAAGATTAACAAGACCCAAAGGACAAAAATCCAAGATCAAAATGATAACTCCAAAAAGACATCCTTTGCCAAGGAGAGAGATTAAGTTTGATTGATGGTGGGAAGATTGGTCGGACAGGAGGAACGATATATCCTCAAGGACCAGGATGGAAGATTAGGTCAGACAGGAGGAACGATATATCCTCAAGGACCCATGGGTTGGTGAGAGAATAAGTGTAGTTGTTTGCTGGCAAAAGCTGAAGTTCAAGGAATAATCAGGATGAGCAAGGATAAGTCGACAATTGATGTTGCTGAAGCACAAGGCCCGAGTGGGACTACAAAGTTTTCTGAGGCTGGGGACGGGACAAGATATTTGATCAAATGCTACTGCAGGATGGACAAAGGTTATGTACAACAAGGAGGAACGATATGCACAAGGGATATGTACAGAAGCTCAGGATTGGGGATAGGAAGATCACACTTAGCGGGACTCTCACTAGGACGGAGACAAGAAGGATAAATACAAGGAGGAATGCGCTGTACAGGCAAGGGATAAGGATATGGTACAAGATATGGTACAAAGCTTTGGAATAGGATATGGATTGCAGATGGGTTGGAGGAAGATGGAAGCCGAATGCTTGGAAGATAGGGGAGATGGAACTGCTGGGAGATCTGTTATGGAATGGAGGATGAGGACGGTAGCTGAAAGGACAACTGAATAGATAAATAGCTCAGTTTACTATGTTGGCGCCTGTTTGCCAGGTTTTCACCAACATACTTGTCCAAGGCGCTTGAATTGCCAAGTTTTCACCGTTGGACGATTATTTTCTCTTTCTCTCTTCTTTTTTTTTACTTTTTTGCTTTTTTTTTTTTTTTTTTTTTGCTTTTTTGAATGTTTTTGGATTTTCTGATATATGCAGGATCAGGTTCAGGTTCAGGTATAGAACCTCTTCAGATGGATGATGTTGATAGGATCATTCAAGGGCTCACCTTCTGGTGTTGATAGCTGATACGCTCCCGAGCCGAAGGATGCGGTGACAACATAGGGGCCCAACCAAGTAGGCTCAAACTTGCCTTTCTTTTCTCTATTTGCTAGGACCTTCTGATTTTCTTTAAGGACCATGTCACCGACCTGGAATTGTCTAGGATGGACCTTTTTGTTATAACTCCTTTTGAGTCGATTTTGGTATGCCACCAGGTGATCATATGCTTGCTGTCTCTTTTCATCTAGTAGATCTAGCTGTGTGAGCCGGGCCACACGATAGTCTTCATCAGTTGTATAGTTCTTCATGGAGACGCGCAAGGATGGGAGCTCAACCTCGATCGGTAGAACGGCTTCAGCACCATATACAAGAGAGTATGGGGTGGTGCCTGTGGGAGTGCGATAAGAAGTGCGGTAGGCCCAAAGGGCAGGATTGATTTGGAGGTGCCAGTCACGACCAGAATCATTGACAACCTTCTTGAGGATTTTCAAGATAGTTTTGTTGGTTGCCTCAGCTTGGCCATTTCCTTGAGGGAAATATGGACTGGAGAAACGGTGATGGATGTGGAGTCTGGCACATAGATCATCCACATGCTGGTTTTCAAAAGGTGTGCCATGGTCTGTGAAAATGGTAGATGGTATGCCGAAGCGGCAAATGATATGATAGAGGATGAACTTGGATATTTGGATGCCAGTAGTTAGGGTGAGCGGAATCGCTTCAACCCATTTGGTAAAATACTCTGTGGCTGTTATGATATACTTGTGTCCATCCGAAGAGAGGGGGGTGATCAAGCCAACGAGGTCGAGGCCCCAACATGAAAAAGGCCACGGTGGTGCAATAGGCTGTAGATCCTGTGCTGGTGCATGTATCAAATTGGCATGCTGTTGACATGGGAGACATTTCTTGACAAATTCACATGCATCATGTTCCATTGTTGGCCAATAATACCCAACTCTAAGCAGCTGCTTTGCTAGAACCATGCCACTCGTGTGGGCACCGCAAATTCCAGCGTGAACTTCTTGTAAGGCCAGGACGGCCTCGTTTGAGTCTAAACATCTAGATAGGACATTGTGATACCCGCGACGATATAGGGTGTTGGCTACAAGAGTGTAGCGGGAAGCTCTACGAATAAGGTTTTGGCGTTGGTTATTGGTGAGATGGGGAGATATGATACCATTTTTTAGATATGCATGGATGTCGTGGTACCACGGGGATTGAGGACCAACCAAGACACACACCATGTCTGCATCGGCGTTCTCATAAGCTGGTGAATGTAGCTGCTCGACTAGAAATTCATACTGTGATGCGTCTCGTGGTATTTCCAATAAGGATCCGATGGTTGCCATTGCATCTGCTGCTTTGTTCTGAAGCCTTGGGATCTGATTGAATTGTAGATGTAGGAAATGCTCTTTCAGTTTATCCACCAGTTGCTTGTAGGGTAGCAATTTGTCATCCTTTGTCTGATATTCATCTAGGACTTGTTTGATAATCAGCTGTGAATCTCCAAACACTTGTAATTCTGTGATATTCCACTGAATGGCTGTTCCGAGACCTAAGATGAGTGCCTCATATTCTGCAATGTTGTTGGTACAGGGGAATCCCAACTTGAATGATTTTGGAATATAGTCACCTTGAGGTGTGACGAATAGGATTCCTGCCCCTGATCCATGTGATGTGTTGGAACCATCAAAGTATAGTTTCCACATGGGCTGCTCTTCAATCATGCATAAGTGTTCATCGGGGAATTCCATGATTAGTGGATAGGCATCCACCAGTGGTGCTTCTGCTAGCTGATCGGCAATGACTTGCCCTTTGATTGCTTTGCGATCTACATACTGAATGTCAAATTCGCTGAGTAACATGACCCATTTTGCCATACGGCCTGTGAGGGTTGTCCTTGATAACAGATACTTAAGAGGGTCCACCTTTGATATGAGCTTGATTGTGTGGCTAAGCATGTAATGTCTAAGTTTTTGAGTGGCAAAGACCACTGCAAGGCATGCTTTCTCCAGGGGTGAATAGTTAAGCTCATAGCCCACAAGAGTGCGACTGATGTAGTAGATAGCTCGTTCTCTATTTTCATCATCATGCTGTGCTAGGAGTGCCCCTAGTGCTGTAGCTGTTGTTGAGATGTAAAGGATGAGTGGGCATCCTAAAACCGGTGGTACTAGGATTGGAGCATTAGCTAGATACTCCTTGAGCTTATCAAAGCTTCTTTGACATATGGGATCCCACTTGAAGTTGGTGTCTTTGCATAAGAGATGTGAGAATGGTTGACACTTATCCGCTAGCTGCGAGATGAACCGCCGTACTGATTGAAGCTTGCCCTGTAGGCTTCTGAGTTGTTTGAGATTTCTTGGTGGAGGCATCTTTGTTATTGCTTTTACCTTTTTAGGATCGATCTCTATACCTCGTCTAGAGACGATGAAGCCTAGAAGCTTGCCAGATGTAACACCAAAGACACACTTCTTAGGATTAAGCTTTAAGCCATAATTATTCAGACGATCAAATACACGCTCTAGGATGTCGAGGTGCTCATCTCTTGTTTTGGATTTTGCAAGGATATCATCCACATAGTCCTCAAGGATCTTATGGATCATGTCATGGAAGATCGCTGTCATTGCTCGCTGATATGTTGCTCCTGCATTCTTTAGCCCAAATGGCATCATGTTGTAGCAAAAGGTACCCCATGGGGTTGTGAATGCGGTTTTATGTTGATCTGCTTCCGCTATATGAATCTGGTTGTAGCCTGAAAATCCATCCATTAATGATAACATCTCATGACCCGCTGTGAGGTCTACAAGCATGTCTATGTTTGGCAATGGGAAGTCATCCTTAGGACATGCCTTGTTTAAGTCCCTGAAATCTGTGCATATTCTGATGTCGCCAGAAGGCTTTGTGACTGGCACCATGTTAGAGATCCACTCTGAATAGTCTATTGCTCTGATGATCTTAGCTTGGAGGAGCTTCTCGAGCTCTGCTTTAACTAGTAATGCTACCTTTGGATGCATTTTCCTTAGCTTCTGCTTCACTGGCTTGATATTAGGATCCACTGCTAGATGATGAACGACAAGATTAGGATCAAGCCCAGGCATGTGGGTGTATGACCATGCAAAGTTGATAACTGATTCCTTGAGCAAGGCACTGAGAGCGATTTCTTCTCCTTCTGTTAGGTTGACTGCAATATAGGTGATCTTTGGACATTCTTCTGTTCCCAAGTTGATTGGCTTGGTCTCCTCTATGATGATCGACGACTGCTCTGGTCTATAATCGTGGATAGGGGGAAGAGGCAAGGCTTCATTTTCTAGCGCCTGAATTGCCAGGTTTTCACTAGAAGATACGCCCTTTATTTTTACTATTTTGGAATCAGAATGTGCCCCAAGGGGGTTTTCACATAAAGACTCATGATGTTCTCTTGCTATTTCATTTTTGCGACTAAAGCTTGCCTCTTCCCCAAAATATCCTTCTGGGTGAAGCTGATAGACAGAGGTTGATGTTGGATCCTGATAGCTTGCTGGACCTGATGCCCCCATGAATTCTAGGAGTGCTTGTGCACTTTGGAACTCGTCGATGTGTGCGATGCTTGGTTGGTCCCAATCTATGAGGTCGGGGTTTGTGAGGGGAAGATCTATGAGGTTGATGGATAGTTGTTGGAGGACAGAAGTCCCCAGGAGGGTGTCATCGGCAAAGATATCGTCGTAGGATCGGATGTCTTTCTCTTCGGGGATGTCTTCGATTTCCACAAGGTCATCCTGGCTATTCGAAAAGTTCACGTTGGTCATGTTAGTGTCTGCAGTTATGGTTTTGGGCTCTTGTTCAAGCAGGCAAGAGGTATTAAAGCCAAGTCCTTGCTGTTCTGGATTTTGGGATGGTATGATAGGAAACAAATTTCCATCCTCTTGTGGTCCTAGACCACCACCTTGATAGTTATATTGTTCTGTGACATTCTTGTAGGGGATTGGATATTTCTCTTTGAAGTACTCAAGAAGTTGTGTGTCACGTGATGGGGGATCTTTGTATAACCATTTGTTAATATCTGGATCCATTTCTTTGCTGTTGATGGTACCATGAGACTCAAAAGTCATGTTTCTGATTTGCTTGAGCTTATAATGTTCTTTAACATGCTTGTTTTGACAACTTGGGCGCCCTTGAGTATGTGGATCACGTGGAAGAGCTCCTACAGCAAATGCATCACTGAGGCTGTATTCGCCACAACCCTGGTTGTTGATCTTGATGGATGATAAGGTGGAAGAAAGGATGGTCTCTGGATCGCGATGGGATCTAGATGAGCTAGCAATAGAAGTACCAATATCGGTTCCAGGACAATGAGTAGAATGAGGGAAAGATGCTTCCATCGCAAGGCAGTATGCGAAGGGGTTAGGGTCAGCGTGGATGGTAACCTCAGTGCCTTGATGTGGAAACTTGATGCACTGATGGTAAGTAGATGGTACGGCCTTAATGGAATGGATCCATGGACGACCAAGGAGGATATTGAACGGTAGGTCAAGATCAACAACGTGGCAGAGAGTATCTAGCGTTGCTGGGCCTAGCTGGATAGGCAAAGTTATAGTACCTTCAGAGGTACGCTCCAAGTTATCATATGCTTTGATAGTGATTTGCTCATGCTGTATGTTGGCCTCCGTGAACCCGATCTTCTTGATGAATTTTAATGTGCACAAGTTGAGGGCTGAGCCATTATCCACTAGAACTCGTTTGATGGCGAAATCTCTGACCATGACAGCAATGCGGAGAGGGAGAGTATGGTCAGGAGCGACATCTGGTATATCAGATTCTTTGAAGGATAAGGCACATGCTGCAGATAGGTGTCCCACAAGAGTTTCAAACTGAGTTGTGTTAATGTCCGTGGGGACATGACCTTCTTTTAGAGCTTTGTCCAGGATCTCCTGATGGATGGGTGATGTGCGGAGCAAATCCAAGATAGATATTTGGGCTGGCATGTTCCCAAGATGCTCTATGATATTGTATTGTGCTCTTGGTGCATTATGCTATGTTGCGCATGCATTTGATGCTGGCCTAGTGTTAGACTGTGCTGTGGATGCAGTAGATGTTGGCCTTGGAGGAGCAGCTGATCTCGGAGGAGCACCGGCAACAGTTATCCTACCACTGCGGGTAGTTGCAGCACATTGTCGATCCGGCCCTCTGACGTGGATGGTATTGATGGTGGGCTCATCTTGGATGGGCTCAACTTGAGTTATGCATCCGACATACTTGTCATAGTTGATATAGGCCGCTGTGTGATCTTCTTGCTTGCCTTTGCCACGATTTTGGGGCTAATTGGCGTTGGCTTGATTCTTCCCGGTATCGTGTTGAGGGAACACATTTTGATATATTTGCAAACCAGCATTGGGTGAAGCCTGAGTTGGTGCATCGACCTGGATTTCCTTGCGATCGATGAGATCCTGGATGTAGTGCTTAAGCCGCATGCACTTTAATGTTGTGTGCCCCTTCACACGATGGTAATCACAGTATTCATGTTCTTTATACCAATCAGACTTTGGTGCGTTGTCATCCTTCTGTGGGATGGACGGATATGTGATCATATTTGCCTTGGCTAGCCGATAAAAGATCTGATCCAGAGGCTCACCCAAAGGTGTGAAAGTCCTCTTTGGATTGTTCTGATTGTTGGGTTTGTTCTGCCTTGGGGCAACATTAACTGTGTTAACAGGATTGCCTTGACGTGCTGGCTGTTGCTGTTGGTATTGATGCTGATACTGTTGCACAGGTGGTTGACGAGCTTGAGGAGGCTGTTGATAAATAGGTGCTTGATATGCGGGAGCTAGTGGTTGCTGATAGATGGGAGCTTGTGGCGGTTGGTATGTTTGAGTTGGTGTAGGACTAGCCACAACGAATTGTACATTTTTAGTGTCAGTGGCTCCATCTGTAACAACATTCTTGTTACGATTCCAGTAACGGGATTTATCATTGTTGGGTTTGTTCTTGGAATCATCCTTGAAGTGACGAATAGTGCCTTCGTCTAGGAGAGCTTTCTCGATGCCTATGCCTTTGCTCTTGATGTCTTGGTATGTCTGGAGACAGTTCATTCGCATGTGATGGGATAGCTTTGGATGTAGGTTATCAATGAAGATCTTTGTTAGATGCTTCTCTGGCAGCTGATATGATAACCTAGTTGTAAGATTCTGCCATCTTTGCAAGTATTCTGCAAGGCTTTCTCCGTCTTTCTGCTTTGAGTTGCATAGGTCTAGCAAAGACAACTCATTCTCCACATTATGGGCATAGTGTGTGATGAACTTCTCAGAGAGTTCAGAAAAGGTGTTTATTGTCCCATGTGGTATTTTATAAAACCACTCAATAGCAGTTCCTCCCAAGCTTTTGGGAAATAGGCGCAGGAGATAATTATCACTGTAAGCCACTTCTTGGCACGCCATGTAGAACTCTTTGATATGATTTACTGGATCTCCTTTCCCTCGATACTTGTCGAACTTAGGCATCTCAAAATGCTTGGGGAAAGGGATAGTTGCTATGGATCGATCGAAGGGATATGAGCACACCTCTTCGAACTTGTATGTTTTATTCTCTGTTCCACTTTGTAGCTCTTTTAGAGCATTTTTCATTGCTTCCCACTCAGCATTGAGTGGCGAGGGAACTGGAACTTCTGCTTGTGATGGAAGCTGTGGAACTGGATATGGCGCTTGCTGTGGATAAATGGGTTGGAACTGATTTTGGGGTAATGGTTGCTGGGGATATTGCTGGTGTGGCATGGGGGGATATTGTGGTAAATGATATGGAATCGCTTGATGTTGTTGGGCTGCTTGCTGTTGTTGAACTGGCAGTTGTTGTGGGACTGCTTGCTGATATTGGGCATTTGGACCTTGCTGTTGTAACTGTTGGGTGGGAACTTGTTGTTGCTGGGGGATGATAGGGATTTGTTGCTGAGGCTGATAGCAAGGGACTTGCTGTCGTGGAGGAATGATGGGTGTTTGCTGAAAGGGGACATGTGGTTGCTGTGGGGGAGGCTGTTGGAATGATGCTGCTTGTGGGTATGATGGTGGTAGTTGCTGAGGTTGGCTTTGGATTTGGCTGATATAAGCTGGGTGCATGCCTGCATTACTTAGAGGTGGAGCAGACGTGGGGAAGCTAGAAGCAAAAGGTGATGGGGTAAGATAGGTGGGGAAAGTTGGCTGTTGAGGTGGTGGAACTTGCTGGAAGGTATTTGGGATTTGGGATGAATAGCTTGAAGCTGGCGGTGTTTGGGGTAGTTGCTGCTGTGCTGCTTGGGCGAAGGCGGTTTGTTGACTTGCAACCATAGATGTAGGGGATTGAGATGGAATCCCCCATGCCTTCATTTCTTCTTGCGTAAGGCCCCATTGAGAGCTTGTGTTAGGGTGGACTGCAGCGGATGATGGAATGGTAGGAGCAACGGGAGCTTGGGACATGAATGATGGTTGAGATAAAGGAGCTTGTTGAGGTTGTGGTTGAATGGATGCTTGTGAGGAGGAAAATGAAGGAAACACCCAAGAGAAAGATGAGGTTGAAATGGGGAGCGATTGCGCTAACCCCAAAGAAGAAGGTACGGGTGCTTGGGGGGTGAAGGGTGACGGTGCTCCTTTGATGGTGAAAGGCGTTGCTTGACTTGCGGATGGCGGTGGTGTAAAAGCTTGTGTGAGAGGTGGAAGCTGACTTTGGGTTAAGTGTTGGATTTGGGCTTGGGCAGCCATAGTAGATGATGAAGCAAAAGGGGTATGAGATGGAGCGGATGGTGCTGCAGCTTGTGTTGTGGGACTGGCGAGGCTTCCTTGCAAGAAAAGGGGAATGGTGGAAAGCTCTTGGGATGTTTGCATGATAGGATCGGGAAATGGAGAATATGCTTGTGCTGGAACTTGGATAGTTTTGATGGGGATGCGTGGATAGAGAGATGGTGGGATGGAGGTACTTTCTGGTAGGTAGTGAACAAATGTGCTTTGTTGATGTTGTGGTACAAGGGCATTGGTCGCTGGTGGGCTATCTGGAGGATTCACAAATGCTTGGTTTGCCAACGGGGATGAAGGGATGTTTGGATCTTCACATGGGTTACTAGCTTGGATCTGGGGATTTTAAGTCATCATGGCATTGGTGAAAAGTTTGAGATCGGATGAGGTTGTTGGTGGATAAGGATTCATGCTTCTTCTTTTCCGAGATCTGGTCTCAACAGGCATGGAGATGCAAGTGCTAAATGGATGCAAGATGTTTGGCTAAAAGATGTTGATGGATGCAAAGTTGATGAACTTCTAAAGATGATGACTTTCTAGGATGCAATGCAAGGATGGATCAAGATGGCGATGATGGAAGCTGGATGGAACTGATATGGATCAAGATGGTGGAGGAAAGATAGGTTGCTGGTGGAAAGTTGGTGAAAGATTACTGAGTGGTCAACAAATGAGCTGCTGTTTTTCCCAAATGGAGGATCAGAGATATGATGGGGTCAACCTAAGATAGACTGATGATCTTCGGTCAACAAGTTTCTTATCAATACACTCTAATCTCTTGCTCGAGATGATGGCTTATGCAAGGACAAGGTTTGATTTCTTTATGACAACACGTTGTGCCAAAAAGAGGATGATGGTCTCTGATCTTGGATAAGGGATAGGAACAACTCAAAAGGGTAGAACACTAAGTGTTGGTGGGTCTCTGGATTTGGAACAAAGGATGATGGATCTGCTGAAAAGATATGGAAAGCTGATGGGGGGATGCTGGTGGAAAAGGTATGGAAGGGTGAAGGGACAATGCTCTAGAAGGATGATGCAAGTGCAAATGACAAGGACTGATTCTAGAATGCTGGTAGGAAGATGAATGCAAATGCAACTTTGTGATGTTCTGAAATGCAACTAAGGTTTTGATGCTGATGCAAAGATGAAAGCTAGAATGAAACTAAGATGCAAGGCTGTTTGAGACAAGATTTCAAGATCTGAAGATGGAACAAGACATGAAAAAGGATTGGCTAATCTTCTGGCTCAAGGTTGACAAAGTGATGGTTAACTCAGAAACGGAAGGCGAACTGTTTGATGCGGGCGTTATGGGCAATGTTCTCAAGTCTGGTTTGGGACTTCTCTTCTGCTTGGCTTGCTTGGATAATGGCTTGATAGCTCTTGGTGTTCTTCTTGATAAGTTTTTGCTCTTGATAGGCTTGGGATTTGGGCAACTTTGCTTTAGGATATTTGTTCTTGCTGGGCATCACTTGGAAAAGAGGCTTCTGATTTTGAGGCAAAGGTTTCCAATGGCAAAGGTTTAAAGTCAAAGCAATCCCCGCAAAGGACAAAGCAACCCTGCGGGATACAAACAAAGGCAACTGACTCTGACAAAGCTTTGAAAGTGTATGTTTCAACAAGTGTTTTCACGGAGTCTTTGACTGTCAAGCACTTCAAACAGATCTACCTAAAGAAGGTGAGTATCAAAATCGCTTGCCCACAGCTTGGTATCCCCCAGAAGGGAATACAAATGGTGAGTAATCTTGAGGCGACCCGGTAAACCCCTTGGAATCGGTCCTTGCACAAGGATTTTGATACTTTCGGATGTAGATAGGGTAGCTTCTAGTTTATCAGGTTGCTATTTGTTCCGTGGTGTCTCCATACCCGGTTATGCTGATCATCCGTGACTCACTTAAGAGCCTTGCCAATTATGCTGGGGGAGAGGAATGTTTACCATCCCCAGTCACGTGTTTGGCACGAACGCCCGGCGATTAGGAGATGTAAGTGATTCTTTTGGTATTCACTTATTTGTATACCGGCCGGGGGGGATACCGGTTTGAGGTCGTTCTCCGAGGAGGAAGCGCTTCTCCTTGGACAGGCCTCGCTAAAAGTAGAACAAGTGAACTTCTCCAAGTTCAAATGTTTCACGTTGCTTACTCTAACAAGGATTATGCAAGAATTGAAAAACTCCTACATGCATATCAAGCAGATTTTGTTCATTTTCCCAATTTGATTAAGTGATGTTTGAACTTTGAAATGAAGACACTCGTGATTAGATTTTGATTTGTTCTTTTCCTCAAAAATGTAAATGATTCAAACGGTTGCAAGTTCTTTTCTTTTGTGCATTCAAGATTTGATTAGCGAGTTGATTTAAGAACTTTGAAAAAGCTTTGTTTTGTCCCTTAGATCACTCAAGATTGAATTTGTTTGCTTGCTTTGGAATTTGAAACGAGATAGGGAATAGAGTTGTTTATTCCTTTAGTGCATTCAAGATTGAGTTTGATTTTCAAATTGACAATGACACTTAGGACCTAAGTTCATTTCCTTAATGTCATTCAAGATTGATTTTGACCTTTGCTGTAAAAGAAATGAAAAACCAGTCCCAAGCAAAAGACAAAAGGCGACACTATCCAGCTTATAGGCGACGCTGGAAAGTGCAGAGGCGACATTTAATTCTTACAGGCGACATTCTGTACCTCAAAAGGTGACAGATAAAAAACTACAGGCGTGATTTCTTTAGTTACAGGCGTGATTTAATTAAAAGAAGGCGACAGAAGAAGAATTCTGGGACGTAACAGAAATTGCCGACAACAGGAAAATCTTAGTTATGCAGGCGTGAAAACAGAGTTCATAGGCATCATTTCTTTCCTCAAAGGCGTGATTTAATTTCATGAAGGCGTGACTGAATTGTTTGTAGGCGACATTTCTTTTGTTGAACGCGACATTTCTTTGTTTGAAGGCGACATTTAATTGCTGTAGGCGTCATTTCTTTTCATGAAGGCGACATTTCTTTATTTCCTACAAAAAAAAAGCATATAAAGTGTAATTTCATCAAAATGATTGTGGTTTGACTCCCACCGGGCGTGCCAGAATGTAGACTAGGATTTGTGAGTGCACCTAAACCTGTTTTGAAGGCCAAAGACAAACAAACGTCATAGCATATTATCAAATCAAGTTTAATGGTTAGCAAACTAAAATCAAAGCCACCTCAGTTTAAGCTTAAAACGGATGCGCCCATGCACCGTTTGATATGCTTAGATATAGAGGGATGTGGTTGTGCAAACTCAAGCACTTGGAGCATGCAAGATGGATGATTTGAGGATCAAGAAGACCCAAAATGACACAAAATAGGTATGAGGAACCTATTTTGCCTCAAAGGCCTCAAGAACACACAAATATGCAAAAGCTAAAATGATGAACTAAGATTAAAACAAGAAATGAATCTAATGTTAATCCATTTAAGCTAATTTAGATGTTATTTAAGCTTGAAAATGATCTAAAAAGATGAACTTATGCTTATGCTAAAATGAAAATGACATTATAACTTTGCTATTGAGTTTGAAAGTTGAAGGATGATTTGCCTTAGGAAGTGAGGGTATTTATAGGATTTCTAAGGCTTGGGGTAGGAGGAATGAATGGCCAGGATTGAAATCCTTAAGAGAGGCCAAGATTCACTCAAAGGGAAGCACATGGATTGTGCTAGTTCTCAGCCAATCAGGAGGTGACACATGTCACAAGGTGAGTGGATGAAGGGAAGGGCAAAAAGGAGTCAACAAAGGGGGCTCCAAGCTCATAACTCTCCAAATAAATGCTTGTAAGAGCAATGAATGGGCTTTAAGAGGCTTTGAAGACTTTGGGGAAGCAATAAATGCTTTGTGGTTGAGATATTTGGAGGGAAAGACTTTGCCTTGGTTTAAGAAAGTCTTAAGCTTGGTTAGGATTGCACAAAGGTTTAAGGGTAGGATTAGGATTAGATTAGGACAAAGAAAATGATTAGGATGGGTGAAGAGGGTGGATTTGAGAAGATTCTAGAAGAGTCTAGATTTCTCCTTAGTTTCATGGAATAAAAGATTATTCATTCCAAAAGCCTAAGTCTTAGGAATATTTATTAAAATATTTTCAATAAATATGGAAATTAAATATTTAACCTTAATTAAATATTTAACCTTGGGATTAGGGTTAGAAAAGATGGGATTAGCCTTTTAATCGAAATTAAGAAGGGATTAGAAGATTTTGGAAGAGGTTAGTGGTCTAGAGGAAATTGGCCAAGTTTGGGATAAAAAATAAATTAATTTATTTTTTGAAGTTTTTGGTCAATTTATTAATTAAATAATTAATAAATTAGGGATAATGTCCAAATGACATTTTTAGGCTAGATTCCTTAATTAAAGATTTTTAATTAAGAGAGAGGGATTTAATGCCATAAAAATAAATTAATTAATTAAATAAATAATTAATTAATAAATGATGATGTCATCAAGGATTTTCAGAAAACAAAAATAATTTATTTTTTGAAGGATTTTTCGGTGTCTACATTATCAAATATGGGGTAGTTTGCATTGATGGCATTGGATACATATGGCTCTATATGGTGTGTTTCTAATGGTTTTGATTTAATGGTGACCTTGGTCCCATACCTTGTATGAAATAGCATGTGAGACCAGTCAGAAGATAGATAGCCTCCTATCTTGGTTGTAAACTCCCTTGACAAACATATGGAAAATAATGCAGGGAGATCTATGATATATATATCAAGGAGGATGGAAAAATTAGGACTAGCATGAAGGATTAGACTAATATCCTTAGCCACACCTATAGTATTGACTGAGGATCCATCAAGTTGTGTGACCTTATTTTGGAAGGGCTCATATTTAAGTCCTAATTGGTTGGCTACCTTCTTAGGCATTACAGTGCTAGCAACTCGACTATCTACCATACAATTATGCACTAAAGATTTTCCAATAATTAGAGATACATAAAAGGGAGGTGGGTTTGAAATCCTACCTTGCATGGCATTGGCTTTGAACTTGCTACTTGGAGCCTCCTTTTGTTGTTCAGTGTTAACCAACACTGGCTTTGCAGCTTCTTTTGTAGGTTGAGGAGTTGTTACTTCAGTCATGGCCTTCTTCAAAATTTTAGGTTTTCCTAGAAGAGCCAAAGAGTCCCACATAGACATGGTGACACTCACCTTCTTCATGTTGTCTACAATGTGATAAGGTGTCACAGTGTGTACTCTCTATTGTGCCTTTACTATGATGGGCTCCACTTTTTTTGGAATTTGGCCTTCCTTGCTTGTGATGACAAGAACCTCCTTAGGTGTGATGGGAGTAGCTTACTGTAGTGGCTCTGGGGATGTAGTGGCTTTGGCATTAGAATCTACTCTCTCCACATCTTGAGCTCTTCTCTTTTCTCTTGTATAGGCATTGAGGGAAACTTCATCATTGACTCCATTGAAGTCAAGCTACTCCCAATTAAAGAGAGCAGTCTCATTCTCTTGTGATTCTTGTTGAGGGACTGATCCACTGGATGAGGCCTCTAATTGAACATGGGCAGCATTCTGAGCCATTAGAGCTTGATTCATCCATCCATTAGAACATGTAGCCTGATTGTGAGGTTGATTACAAGAGAATCACCATTCATCCATAGCCACATTATTTTGACTAGGAACCATATCCCTGACTGGATTTGTAGAATTAAGAGGTGCAGGGTTATATGGTTGGAATGGTCTCTGACTGAAATTTTGTCTTTGTCCTTGATACCCTCCTTGGTATTGTGGCCTATTCTGTTGATAAGGCTATCCTTGATTTTGATACTACTGACTAGGACCTTGGCCTTCTGATTAGAAGGGTGGCCCAATGCCTTGACCTTGCCTCTTGAGGTTTGTGACCTCCTTGGTTAGAGTTTGCAGCAGATTTGTCATTTCTTGCTTACTGCTTTCTTGACTATCCTTTATTTCTTGCAACTCTTGGGAGAAGTGTGTTTTCAATTCTTAACCATTGGTACTAGCCTGAGGTGCTAATATGGTGGGAATAGGGGTAAATGGGGGTACTTGTGCTAGTAAAATAGGCTGAAGACTAGGGAAAATAGGCATAGGTGGTCTTCTTTGTATCACACCTGCTTGAATCAAACAATTTTCAGCTCTGATAGCTATGTCAAAAGCTTGGGGTAAAGAAGTACCACCCATTGACTGTATCATGATAGTTATTTTTCCATTTAGGCTCTACAAGAAATAAAGGAAGGCATGATCAGCAAATGGCCTCACTGAGACTGGAATTCTATTCCATGTCTTGAGGAATCTATTGTTGTAGTCTGTCATCTACTCCTAAGGATCTCTTTTAATGGTTGTCAACTGCTCAACCAAAGACAAGTTGTCTGATTTATCTTCAAAATGCTTACTCAAAGCATCTCCTAATTCATCCCATTAAGTAATGGAACCAATAGTTAGAGTCCTAAACCATTCAAGAGCCTTACCTTTTAGAGAGGCTACTAATAATTTTGTGACCACATCTTCTTGAGTAATATTGTGTATGCAGCAGATGGTGGTCACATCTCTTATGTGTTCAAAAGTAGTTGTCTGCCCTTCACCAGTGAAATCAGGTATACTCTTAAGTGCCACCAAGGGCACATCATGCTATTGAGCAAAGGCTAATGGACTCCCTTGGTTGAAAGGTACAAAGGCAAACTGTCTTACCATTGTAGGAGTTGGAATCTAAAGATTAACAACTATATGAGCTGTATTTGATGCTGGATTTGAATCTTCTTCTAGATCTCTGGTTAGAGACCTACCTCTCCTTCTGGAATGAAAGGGAAAAGGTCTCCTTTCTGAGGTATTAGGTGGTGTTGATTGAACCCTCCTTGCAGGGGATGTTCTTTGAGTTGACCTACCTTTATGACTTCCTTTTGAGGGAAACTCTAAAAATTTAGTGGGCTTTGAGCTCCTAGTCTCAATCTTTCTCATAAACCTTGAACAAGGTTAGCCTAGATCTATGAAAGTAGTGGAGTCACTAGATATACTTGATGAAACAACTTCCAAAAGTTTATATTATGTAATTTGTATATCAGAGATGACATAATCTTCAAACAATAGTTTCTTTTGTAGTCCCACCTGGCATGCTAGAATTGTTATACACTAAGTTTGCACCCTTGTCTCAAGCTCTCTTGGTCTTGATAACTTATTATAACATTAAAATCATCTCCAGGTTGTGGGACCTATGCTAAATGAGATGAGACCTCTAGATTCTAAGCTGGTTCCTCTTGGATAATCACCTTAATTTTCTCTTGACATGAAATTAAAACTTTTGAGGGAAAGGGATAGAAGGAATGCATGAAAGGGGAATAACTTGAAAGAAAATTACCTACTAGGTGATACACCAAAATGAAGGGTTTGAATCTTAGTATAGAGGATGAAAATAATGAACAAACTTAGGTCTAGGAGATCACAACTCACTAAATAGGCTTGCATAAATATTTCATAAAAGGGTCAGAAATAGAAAGAGGCTATTCAGGGAAAGGAAGAAAACTCTCACAAAAAATAGCATTCCTAAGAATTAGACACAATTTATGACCTACAAACAAACATTCACCTCTACAACTCGGTATAGGAATGAGACATATAGTTAGGGGGTTGAGGTATACCCATAAGAGAATTCAAATCAAATCACCCACAGTAATACACAAAATTGCAGAAAGAGAGAGGGATCAAGAACCCTAAGATATCACTCAAAACATCATATACTTTGATTCAATAAGAGAAGACTTAGACAAGGAAGTATAGGGATAGAGAAGATGTCACAAAATACCTCTACAATATCTGAATCATCAATGAAAGATTTACAACTGTAGAAGCCAGAGGGCAGAGAAAATGCCATAGATAACTCTCAAGAAAGGTGAATTTCTTTTCTACAATTGTCTAACTCTAAGCACTAAGGCTCCAAAAAAGAACTATATACAACTCCTCTTGCACGTAGGCAAGAGTAAAAACCTAACTAGGGTTACAAAATTAAACAATGATATCAAACCCTAGGGTACTGGTCACCTATTATGAAAATCTCTGAGAACACCGATGATCAAATCATATCTTTCTTTACATGTCAATCCTTCTGAACTAAAATCACTCTACAGACAAGCAACCTCGGCTCACCAACCTTCCTACAACTCCACTAAGCCATGAAGGGCTCCAAATTTGATCATATTTCCCTAGGAGTGGTACTGTTTGAATGATGGTGCCAAACTCTCTAGCACCTCCTATCATGAAAAAGGACCCTACAACACTAGCCAACCATCATCTCCATCATCCTCACAACCACCACCATCCTAAGAAATCAATTCCCGAGATACCCAATGTCATGCATGGCTGAAAGAATGCAAAACCCTCGTAGAGACATTTGAATTTTGAAATATAACGGCTAGCGGAAAATTTTAAAATGTAACGGTCGATGAGAAACCCTTCTCGAAAGATGAATGGCCATGATACACTGAGAAAATAACTTAAAATCCCCCTCTGACAAGTCAAAACCATCGTGGAAGTCAACAGCCAATCGAAAGCGAGCAAATTAGCATCTCTGACAAATTTGGACCCACGACCTGTAGAAAGAGCATCAGATGGTTGTTGCTATACCATGATGCTGAAAGCCAAGCATCTTGGATCTTTGGTATAACGACAATCGCCAGATCAAACCAGATGTTAAGCTATTTAGAAATCCCTGACCCCACAGACCTACTGACAACTGCCACATAGCATACCAACTAGCCAATCACAAGCTACCAAATGAGACATGTTGCAGACCCTTCTAACAATAGGACCCACAGAAGACTAAGATCACATCAGACAGTTGTCATAAGATCACAAGGGCTTGGAAGATCCCTTGAGATCAAGCAACAACGGTAGATGTTTAGTCTACTGACATCCCTGCAGATACTCTAACACAATCCTACCAATAGAGCCCAGCTACCATCTGACCAACCAATGAAGAATGAGCATGTCAGAGACCGAGGACCCACCTGACAGAGCCTAGAGATAAAGTAAGATCAACTACTATCGCATGGTCGCATGTGTTAGAAAAAATGCTTCAAACCATGCACTAGCCGTTAGATCATCATCGACTAACAACCTGCTGGGCCCACACTAACATGGCACCACATCACCAACCCTAACCAATCAAAAATGCATAGCTCGGATGATGTAGCACATGTTCTTGATAATGGCCCCACTGTTAGAGGTCTGGGTGATGAAGAGAATCCACGGTTGTTGTTATACCACCAGATTAAATAGGTCACATCTTGAGTCCCTAGTATAACGACGACCGCATGATGAAACTGAAGCTTAACATGCCATAAGGAAAGGGCCCACTGACAGACAGCCAAATCACCAACCGCTGATGAATTAGAAGTTGCCAAATCAGATGAGGTGGCAACAGTCCCACTGACAAGATACTGCGCTGGAGGAAAAGTAGGATCAATGGATGTCATGAGACCGCGATCATAAATCGCTAGCAACTTGGATCTCTAAAATGGTGAGGACTGTTAGATTAAATGGGCATTTATCCCTTAGGAAAATATACACACTGTGAAACTTAGTTAAAATTAAAGCGCACGTGGAAAATGTAAACCTTTAGTGGCCGAAAAAGGTAATGAAAAATTATAATCGGGCCAAAGGGGTTTTCATACAATGGCTAGTTTTATGAAATTTTAAGGGGCTTTTTCACCTAGCCAGAGACTTAGAAGATTTTGCAGAGACCAGAGGAAAGAAGCTAAATTCATGAATTTTTTTTGGGGTTGTTCAACAGGGTTTAGAGTAGGAGGATCTTGGAAAAACTAGGCCAAATTTATCGAAGGAAAATTAGGGCAACAGTAACACAACCTCAAAGATCAGAAAGAAACCTAAGAGGTATCCCTTGTGAAGATGAGACCACAATGAAGTTTCTCTTACCTGGGAAGAAAGAAATGATATAACCACAATCATCATCAACTTGCTCGGGTAGTGATTCTTTGAATGAGGTAGGGATTATTGAAAGGTTCTTATCGTCAATCAAGCAAGAGGATCTTGAAGGTAAAGGTTCAAATATTGATTTGATTGATGCATTTAGCTTGGATAGATTATTTTTAGAGGTGGTTGCAACTAAATATAATGAAGCTAGTCTAGTTAATGGTGATCCTATGCAAGATGAAATATATTCTTATTATGAATATGTTTTAAATACTAAAAATTCTTTTAAAGATGGGAGTCTCCTAAATATTGATCATGAGAATGATGTTACCTATTGTATGCAAATGTATGAGCATTATTTTTTTCAGCTAGAGGTTGGAAATGGTTCAGGAAATTTTATACAAAGAGCTCAGGAAAAATCAAAAATCTATGATGAGATGTGGCTATTTGGGCATGATGCTTGCTTCACAAGGTTCCTGCATAAAACTAGTTTGGTTTATAGCCATGAAGAATTCACCACATTGATGTTGTATCAAGTTATCTCATCCACATTTAATCCATTGTTCCAGAGTGGTTCTTTCTTCTTGCAACCAGTTAATGGTTTTCTGTAAGTTTTTCTCAACCTTGGTTCTTGTGGTGAGATTTTCTCACTTGTGCATATTTGTAAATAGCCTTTATCTTTGTGAGTTTTGTTGTGCTTAGTTTAGTTGGTCTTGGTCTTACTTTTATTTTTTGGTTTGGTTTGGTTAGTTCTTTGTTGCCTTTTAGTTTTAGCTTGCTGGTAGTTTTGGTGTTTGGTGTGTTGTCCTCTCCAAAAGAACTTCCCCATCCTCTATGATATAATGATTCTATGGCCCAATGGATAAGTCACTATCCTCATACCAAAGATTGCTAGATTCTTTGTGTCCCTCATGGTCCACATGCCCAATTAGAGCCAGTTGTTACACTTGTATTATTCTTTGCTCTCGTGGCCAATTATTTTGTCCAGGTAAAAGTCTTAGTTGAAGTTCAACTTGAACCTTCCCAAGTTCAAGTTAAAGTTCAACTTCTGTCAAAGGTTGCAAGAAGATTTTAGTATTTATGTTGTCAGTCTTTCAATTGGCAATATGTCAAAGTTGAACTTGAACCTTGAACCTTCAAGTTCAAGTTCAAGTTCAAGTTCAAGTTCAAGTCGAAGGTCTGATTGATGGAATATTCTGGTCAAATAACTAACTCTCTGCAGGTAAATTCTTTTAAAGATTATCAGACTTGAGCTTTCAAAGAGGTTTTATGTGAAGTCCAAAACCATCACATATGATGGGGCAGTGAATACATTCCATCCCATGATGAAAGATAGATGACAACTCATAGTGCCTAGCTAACAACTCAAAAGGAAATGGATTCCCAATTTGCCAGTTATATTCAGATACAAACATTATCTACATATTATTTTTAGTACAACATTGGAGCCAGAATAGTTTATTTCCTTTCCTGGCTATATCAACCAGCTTGCATAGATTAAAATTTGAAATGTTCAAAAAATTAGTAGGCTCAAAAATAGGTCTCGGTGCAAGAGCCATAACTTTTGACTCCACTGTTGGATTTGGCCCATTTTTGGATATGGTGTGGGGAAACATATTACATAGGATCTAACTAGGGTGATTAGAAAAATGTGATGCCATTCAAAAGTTACAATTGATTGTGTGGATGTCTATCAAAGAGGCTAGCAATCTCTTGTTTTGTCTGCAGACAACAATAGATTCGGTGGCAACCACTTCATAGCTGGTAACTTTATTTTTAAATAAAACATTATGGTGTTGAAAGGAGGTGTTTTCACATGCCAAGAATGTGTATCTTTCCTCTAATAAGTTAAATTAAAGGATCATATAATAAGGTTCATTTTATGAAGGTATTTTAAAAAGTTTATAAAACTTTTTATAGTTTTCAAGAATCAGTTATTCTATAACTAAACAAGACTACCGAAGGAGGGAAAATGGCCAAGAAGAGTCAATTTAAAGGAATTGGTGATGAAAGAGAAGGGTTTTTTCTTTTGGGGAGTGAGTTGGCTCTCTGAGATCTTTTGAAATTATTTTCAAAAGTCTATGCTTTTAAGCTTTTCTAAAACTGATATCATTGAATATATACAATATCTTATGGTGTTATATATATGTTTGAGTTTCTGAAATGATAAATACTACTATTTATCTATATATGGTTTGTTTTCTTATGGAAATGAGTTATATTGAATGAAGTTGAACTATGATATGAGTGGATTTTTGTGCTTAGAGTAATAGAGGGAATCATTATAGTAATTTTAATTTTAAAGATTTTAAAGTTAGAAGCTGTGCTAAAAGTAAATATTGTTCTTTGAAAATCTGCACATTCTTTTCCATGTTGATGGACTGAGTGTTGACCTTACGTGTTTTCTGGTTAAAAACACACATGATTTTGCATTTATCTGTTAAATAAGATTGTATTGAAAATATTTTTTAGAAGCTAGTTGCACCTTAAAAGTTGCAAAGAGTTTTCTTTCAAAGGAACTCATTTGTTAGTAGTAGGGTTTTGTTTTCTGTTTATACTTTATTGGGATCTAAAATGTATTTGAAGAAAGGGAAAAATTGTATGCTAATATTAATGATGCATTTTTCATCTTTGAACTCTAACTGATATCCTTTTACAAGTAACTATCCAACACTAAGAAGGTTATGTTTCAAACCATCTACATAGAAAACATCATCAGTACTATTCTTTCCATCCAAGGTGATGGCTCCTCTACCAGCTATGGGTTTAGGAGTGTTATCTCTAAATCTAACGATACCACCATTGTATTTGTCTAGATGAACAAATCTTCCTTTATCACCTTTCATGTGATGTGAACAACCACTGTCTATAATCTAGTCTGTCTTTATATCAGCTTGGGAAATCAATGCTAGCTCTTGTTCCTCTTTCTCATCTTTATGATTTGTCTTATTATTTATTTTGTCTATAATAACAGTGAATCCAATTTATTCTTCACCTGATTCATCATCTAAAACTCCATCTCCAACATAGTAGCATTCCTTAGAGTACTTAGGAAGGTAATCCTTTTTGAACTTTCTAGCTCTAGTAGGACACTTACATGCAAAGTGACTGATCTTATTACATGAAAAGCACTTAAATGGTAATTGACCTTCATATTTTCCTTTTCCTTTCATTTCTCTTTTGGAAATCATAGCAATGAAATCATCTAAAGTTTTATCTTCATCATCATCATCAAAACTACCAGAAGTGTTTGCAAATTTTTTACCATGAACTGTAGCTTTGAAGGTTGTCTCACTTTTAGGTTCTGTCTTCAATCTTGAAATCTCAAAGGATGAGATTTTTCTGATCAAGGTCTCTCTTTTAAAATTTGATGTAAGCTACATGGTCTTATCAAGGATGTTGATCTTTCTTTCATATTCAGGAGTGAGATTAGTCATTAACTTGTCCATAATGTCCTCCTTTGAAATCTCGCCACCATTGTTTCTGATTCCAACAATTGCTTCATTTATCCTTTGATTATAAGCTTTGATATTTTCTTCAGGTAGCATCTCTAATGCATTGTATCTTTTCTTCCATTTCTTTCTATGTGCATCCTTTTCTTGTTTGTCTCCTTCAAAGATGTCTTCTAGGTGCTTCCATATTTTGTGGGTTGTATCTACGTTTTTTATTTATGAAAACTCACCATCAGATAGAGCGCCGATAATAGCTTCTTTGGCTATTGCATTATAATTAAAAAAAAAATTTTGGCTTTCAGTAGCATCATCCTTTGCAAGGTCTTTTAGAGTAGGAATCTTGGTTTTTTTGATAGTGACATCAAAAACTTCAAAAACTTCAAAAACAATGCACTGCAAATGGGTCACCATCTTGTTTTTCAGGTCAAGATAATTCTGTTTATCAAACTTAGGACTTTCTTTCCTAAAGTAAGCCATCTGATCAACCTCAAGCTATTAAAATTATTGTTCAGGGCACTTGGCTCTAATACCAATTGTTACAAATAGTCCCAAGAGATAACTAAGAGGGGGCGAGGGGTGAATCAGTTATCTGCAAGTTTCAATTCTTTATCCAATTAAGTATACTTAAACATAAGCATAAACACTATGAAAGAACACATGAACACAACACCAATATTTTGGTTTCGGGGAAACCCAAATAGGTAAAAACCCCGGTGGGGATTGACACCAACTAATATTCTATACTAGTGTATTATGATCCTTGTTAGAAGATCCTTAACCTTGTCAGGAGTTACTTTACAATATATTTAGTATAGTAGACCTTGTCAAGGGTCAGACCCTGTTAGTTGTCTTTTACAATTGTCCATGTTAGGAGAGAGGATGTACTATCTAAGAGCTCACTGCTCAAAGCCGCGAAGGCTACAACCTTCTAAATAATAGATACACACTATATCTGGATCTTAGTGAACTGCGCTTAGGCCTGCCATCTGGATAAGTTCCAATGAATAGCACTAACACTTTACTAGGTCACATAGACCTTCCTCTGATGGTTCAACACTTTGCCCACTCTTCTCTACTTTGCTTAATCAATCATGAACCACACTCAAGCAATCATAAATGACTACCTATAAATATCTTTTCTTTGAATGAATAATCAATTCAACCTATTAGAACCATCTTGAAACCATATTAGAGAAACCACAAAAAGCTTTGATATACATTCTGTCAGCTCTATTATGCATGCAACACATTCTAGGACCTGTCCAATAAGATAATTGTAGATGCACGCTACACACTGTCGGCTCTACCAAAACAACTAATTCTTCCTTCACAAGTTGAATTAATTCATGTGCTCCTAACCGAACATCAATAAATTTTCTCTAAGCCTAACTCCAAGGCCGTATACCCAAAAGATAGGCACAATTCCAAAACCAATACAAGCTTTGTCGGCTCTTCTGAATATACATAGGAAATTGCTATTGGTGAATAGCGATTGCATACCTTCACTTGTATTGAATATCAGACTATGGGTCCATGAATGAAACATCACTAACATGTCCTCAATATATATCCAAGTGCACAAGGCTCCATGATAACTATATGAACAACCATACACAAAACACTGCATGTTACTTTGTCAGGAACACTCATGACACAAGCTACTATATAACTATCTGTACTAATAGTTAACCTCTATGCCCATGATATAATGTAGATATCATGACCATGCTACATATACAGATAGCTTATTACATAATACTTCCATGCATACTACTTTCCATATTTTTTCATCTATGAAAAACATACAGTCAGTACTGGTCTGTTGGAAAATCTCCAACAATCTCCCCCTTTGGCATTGATGGCAACATGTCGAATGAAAAACCACCACAAACCCAAATGAACATTTCTTTTATAACATTCTCCATTTCCTCATCAAAACTCCCCCAAAGATGAATCCTCCATCTACTGCAATATTTTTCAACATTCTCCATTTCCTCAACTGTACTGCTATCATAACTGAATATTGGTCCCTCTTAGTATATTACTCCTCCTTTTTACTTCTATTTTTCATGACTCTATATATTAATCCTCCTTTGACATCAATGGAAAGGGGCACCATTCATTTTAAGCACCGGTACTACTCCTGAGGTAGAGTAGTCAACCTTCCATCAGTCCCTGAGGATTGATGCCTTTGCTTCTTCTTTTAATTAGAATAAGGGAAGGAAATTACTCCCAACTTCTCCCTGAGATGCTCAAAATTATCTTTAGGCAAGGTCTTTGTGAATATATCTACCAATTGATCTTTAGTACTCACATAGTCCAACTTGACTTCTTTCTCTACCACTTTCTCTCTTAGGAAGTGATACTTGATCTCAATCTAATTTGTCTTTGCATGCATCATAGGGTTCTTCGACATATTGATAGTGCTAGTGTTATCACAGTGAATAAAAATAGGATAATCAATTCAAATTCAAAAATCCTTTATCATCTACTTGATCTAAACAATTGTAGAACAATTCAAGGCTATTGCAACATACCCCACTTATGTTGTTGACTGACAAATACATATTTATTTGTTTCTTGTCCAAGTGACAAGTCTATCACCAAGAAACACTTCTCCACCTGATGTACTATTTTTGTCATCAACACATCTTGCCCAATCTACATATGTGTACACATGAAGCTCAACATTTTATGAATTAGGATACCATAAACCATAATCTCTATTGCCCTGCAAGTATTTGAATATTCTCTTTACTGCTATGAGGTGACTTTTCTTAGGTTCTACTACAAATCTTCCAACTATGCCAGCTGCACTGTAAATATCAGGTCTAGTCTGTGTAAGATATATGAGTTTACAAATCATAGACTTGTACAATGTTGTATCCACTTTTGGTGAGTCATCTTCTTTTGTAAGTTTTCATGCAGTGATCATAGGAGTCCCTAATGGCTTGCAATCATCCATCTTGAATTTCTTTAATATTTATTTCACATACTTGGACTGATTAATGAAAATACCTTTCTTTGTTTGCTGCACATTTAATCCCAAAAAGTATTTGATAGGACCAATCATACTCATCTCAAATTCATTTTGCATCTCCTTAGGAAATTCAAAACTAAGTTTGTCATTACCTCCAAAGATAATATCATCAACAAATATAGCTACAAGTAGTAGACCTTCAGATGTCTCTCTAATGAATAGATTATGATCTGCTGCTCCTTTCTTGAATCCAATCTTTCTTAGAAATCCATCTAGTCTCTCATACCATGCTCTAGGAGCTTGCTTAAGTCCATAGAGGGAGTTCTTCAATCTACATACCATATCAGGTATGTCTAATAAGGTGAATCCTTCTGGCTGCTCAATGTATACTTCTTCTTTCAAATCTCCATTCAGGAATGCTGACTTGACATCCATCTGATATACATTGAAGTTTTTGACTGTAGCATAAGCTAGAAACAACTTAATAGCTTCTAATCTTCTCATAGGTGCAAATGTATCTGAATAATCAATGGCTTCTCTTTGTGCATATCCCTTACATACTAACCTTTCTTTATTTCTTACTACTATACCATCTTCATTCATCTTGTTTCTAAATATCCACTTTGTTCCAATCACATTCTTATCACTAGGTCTTGGGACCAGTTCCCAAGTGTCATTCTTAATAATCTGATCAAGTTCTTTTTTGATAGCATCATGCCAATCTGAAGCATTACAAGCATCTTCAACACTTAAAGGTTCAATTTGAGATAGTAAACATACTACTTCATTGTTAGCTGAGTTCTTTTCTTGTGATCTTGTTAAGACTTTGGCCCTCTGATCTTTGATGATGACTTTCTTGGAATGGTTTCTAGATGTAAACTTTGGAAATTTAGGTGATGCTGACTCATCAACCTTAGGAGTACCTTCTTCACTTGTCTGAGGGTTATTAAATAACACATCAATACTGTCAAACATTTCCTCAATAACTGTTTCACTAGTGGAGGGTCTGGGTTCTTCTCCAATCATGGGTGAGTAATCATGATATCTTTCTTGAACCATAAACTTTTCATCAATCTTAATATGAGCACTTTCACTAGTGGAGGTCTGATTGATGGAATATTATGGGCAAACAACCAACTCTTTGTAGGTAAATTCTTTTAAAGATTATCAGACCTGAGCTTTTGAAGAGGTTTTATGTGAAGTCTAAAACCATCTAATATGATGGGGCAGCACATACTTTCCATGTCATGATGAAAGATAGATGGCAACTCATAGTGCCT
This sequence comes from Chamaecyparis obtusa, assembly GCA_027943335.1. Taxonomy (NCBI): domain Eukaryota; kingdom Viridiplantae; phylum Streptophyta; class Pinopsida; order Cupressales; family Cupressaceae; genus Chamaecyparis; species Chamaecyparis obtusa. Next base: position 130,354 of record BSBK01009351.1, on the reverse strand, counting down.
ATCTAGCAGCTCACAGTGCCTACCTAGCAGCTCAAAATGAAATGGATTCCCAATTTACCAGTTATATTCAGATACAAACTTTATCCACATATTATTTTCAATACAACATTTGAGGTAGAACATTTTATTTCCTTTCCTGGCTGTATCAACCAGTTTGCATAAATTAAAATCTGATATGTTCAGAAAATTAGTAGGTTGAAAAATAGGTCTCGGTGCGAGAGCCATAACTTTTGACTTCACCATTAGATTTGGCCCAGTTTTGGATATGTTGTGGGGAAACAAATGGTGCAAGATCTGACTAGAGTGATTAGTGAAATGTTATTGTGTTCAAAAGATACAATCAACCATGTGGACATCTGTCAAAGAGGCCAACAATCTCTTGTTTTGTCTACAGACAACAATAGATTCGGTGGCAACCACTTCATAGCTAGTAGCTTTATTTTTGAATAACGCATTATGGTGTTGAAAGGAGGTGTTACCACATGCCAAGAATGTGTATCTTTCCTCTAATAAGTTCAATTAAAGGATCATATAATAAGGCCCATTTTATGAAGGTATTTTAAAAATTTTACCAAACTTTTTATAGTTTTCAAGAATCAGTTATTCTATAACTGAAAAAGACTACCGAAGGAGGGAAAATAGCCAAGAAGAGTCAATTTAAAGGAATTGGTGATGGAAGAGAAGGGGTTCTTCTTTTGGTGAGTAAGTGACCTTTCTGAGATCTTTTGAAACTATTTTCAAAACTCTATGCTTTTAAGCTTTTCTGAAACTGATATCATTGAATATATACAATATCTTATGGTGTTATATATATGTTTGAGTTTCTGAAATGATAAATACTATTGTTTATCTATGGATGGTTTGTTTTCTTATGGAGATGAGTTATATTGAATGAAGTTGAACTATGATATGAGTGGATTTTTGTGCTTAAAGTAATAGAGGGAATCATTATAGTAATTTTAATTTTAATTTTAAAGATTTTAAAGTTAGAAGCTGTGCTAGAAGTAAATATTATTATTTGAAAATTTGTACATTCTTTTCCATGTTGATGGACCGAGTGTTGACCTTATGTGTTTTATGGTTAAAAACACACATGATTTTGCTTTTATATGTTAAATAAGATTGTATTGAAAATCTTTTTCAGGAGGTAGTTGCACCTTAAAAGTTGCAGAGAGTTTTCTTTTGAAGGAACTCATTTCTTAGTATTGGGGTTTTATTTTCTATTTATACTTTATTGGTATCTAAAATATATTAAAAGAAAGGGAAAAATTGTATGCTAACATTAATGATGCATTTTTCATCTTTGAACTCTAACTGATATCCTTTTCCACGTAACTATCCAACTCTAAGAAAGTTATGTTTCAAACCATCTACATAGAAAACATCATCAGTACTATTCTTTCCATCCAAGGTGATGGCTCCTCTACCAACTATGGGTTTAGGAGTTTTATCTCCAAATCTAACCATACCACCATTGTATTTGTCGAGATGAACAAATCTACCTTTATCACCTTTCATGTGATGTGAACAACCACTATCTATAATCCAGTCTATCCTTATATCAGCTTGGGAAATCAATGCTAGTTCTTGTTCCTCTTTCTCATCTTTATGATTTGTCTTATTATTCATTTTGTCTATAATAGAAATGAATCCAATTTATTCTTCACCTGATTCATCATATGAAATTCCATCTCCAACATTGTAGCATTCCTTAGAGTACTTAGGCTTGTAATCCTTTTTGAACTTTCTAGCTCTAGTAGGAAACTTAGATGCAAAGTGAACAATCTTATTACATGAAAAGCACTTAAATGGTAATTGACCTTCATATTTTCCTTTTCCTTTAATTTATCTTTTGGCAGTCATAGAAATGAAATCATCTAAAGTTTCATCTTCATCATCATCATCAAAATTACTAGAAGTGTTTGTAGATTTCTTACCATGAACTATAGCTTTGAAGGCTGTCTCACTTTTAGGTTCTGTCTTCAATCTTGAAATCTCAAAGGCTGAGATTTTGCTGATCAAGTTCTCTCTTTGAAAATTTGATGTAAGTTGCATGGTCTCATCAAGGATGTTGATCTTTCTTTCATATTCAGAAGTGAGAGTAGTCAGTAACTTGTCCATAATGTCCTCCTCTGAAATCTCTCCACCATTGTTTCTGATTCCAGCAATTGCTTCATTTATCCTTTGATTATAAGCTTTGATATTTTATTAAGGAAGCATCTCTAATGCATTGTATCTTTTCTTCCATGTCTTTCTACATGTATCCTTTTCTTGTTTGTCTCCTTCAAATATGTCTTCTAGGTGCTTCCATATTTTTTGGGTTGTATCTACCTTTTTTATTTCTGAAAACTCACCATTAGATACAGCACTAATAAGAGATTCTTTGGCTATTGCATTCTGATGAAACAATTATTTTTTCCTTTCAGTAGCATCATCCTTTGCAAGGTCTTCTAGGGTAGGAATCTTGGTTGTTTTGTTAGTTACATCAAAAGCTTGAAAACCAATGCACTGCAAATAGGTCACCATCTTGTTCTTCCAATCAAGAAAATTATCTCCATCAAACTTAGGACTTTCATTCCTGAAGTAAGCCATCTGATCAACCTCAAGCTGTTAAAATTTTTTTCTGAGGAACTTGGATCTGATACCAATTGTTAGGAATAGTCCCAAGAAATAACTAAGAGGGGGGGAGGGTGAATCAGTTATTTGCAAGTTTCAATTCTTTATCCAATTATGTATAGTTAAACATAAGCATAAACACAATGAAAGAACACATGAACACAACACCAATATTTTGGTTACGGGGAAACCCAAATAGGTAAAAACCTCAGTGGGAATTAACACCCACTAATATTCTATACTAGTGTATTATGATCCTTGTTAGAAGATCCTTAACCATGTTAGGAGTTACTTTACAATATATTTAATATAGTAGACCTAGTCAAGGGTCAGACCCTATTAGGAGTCTTTTATAATTGTCCCTATTAGGGGAGAGGGCGTACTATCTGAGAGCTCACTCCTCAAAGGGGTGAAGGCTACAACCTTCTGAATAATAGATACACACTATATCTAGATCTTGGTGAACTACGCTTAGACCTGCTATCTAGATCAGCTCCAATGAATAGCACTAAGAATTTACTTGCTCACATAGACCTTCCTCTAATGGTTCAACACTTCGCACACTCTACTCTGCTCTACTTAATCAATCATGAACCACACTCAATCAATCACAAATGACTTCCTATAAATATATTTCCTATGAATGATATCATCAAGCCAGCTTATTAGAACCACCCTAAGACCATATTAGAGAAACCACAACAAAATTTGATAGACATTTTTTTAGCGCTATTATACACGCAACACATTCTAGGACCTGTCCAATAAGATAAGTGTAGATGCATGCTACCATTGTCAGCTCTATAAAAACAATTGGTTCTTCCTTCACAAGCTAAATTACTTCAAGTTCTCTTAACCAAACATCAATAGCTCTTCTCTAAGCTTAACTCCAAGGGAGCATACCCAAAAGATAGGCGTAACTCCAGAACTAATAAAATCTCTGTTGGCTCTGTTGAATAAACACAAGAAACTACTAATGGCGAATAGCGACTACATACCTTCACTTCTACTAAATATCAAACTATGTGTCCATGACTGAAACATCAATAGCATGTCTTCAACATATATCCAAGTTCACAAGGCTCCATGATAACTATACGGACAACCATACATATAACACTGCATGTTACTTTGTCAGGAACACTGCTGACACAAGCTGTTATATAATTGTCTATACTAACAGTTAACCTTTACGCCCATGATATCATGCTAATATCATGTCTATGCTACATATATAGAAATTTTACTGCATAAGACTTCCACACATGCTACTTTCCATATATTTTCATTAATGACAAACATACAGTCAGTACTGGCCTGCTGGCAAATCTCAAACACTTTGTGCAATTAGTTTCAACTTTAAACATGTCATCCATGACATGATTAAACCTATCCATGTCCAAAGTTCCATCTTCCCTCAAAAAGGACTCCTTCCCTACCAGCAATGCATTCATATCACTCTTTCACTCATCAACACTCTTGATATCACTATCTTCCTTATGTATCAGAGGCATGTATTTGTTGAAATCAGGTCTGAACATGTACATTTTTTTATCTGATCTAATTTTCCTTTCTCTTGTGGAGAAGGATAAATTTGTACCAATTAAATCTATCATTTCTCCAACTTGGTCAATTGATATCAGGATATCACGCCTGTGGAGCTGTAACATTTCTAACTTTTCAAATAATGAGCCCCTACCAGACCATATATTGAATAATAGCTCCAGAGTAGCCATTGCAATCTTGAAATCTTCATTGATCTTATGCAACACTTTGAATGAGTCATGAATTGGACCTATTTTTTCCTTTATTAATTCAGACCTATGTTTCATAATGCTTTCTAGGGCACCAAGTGCCACCTCATGTTTATTTGACGCAAGGGTAGGGTAGATACAAGCAGAATCAAGCATAATTGAGTCTACTTGAATCAATAACAAGCCCTGCTCAATGTTACACAATGAAAGCAATATGAATACCACATGAAATCAGTGAAAAAACAATGGATATGAGACCAACAACTGGCAGCAACAACAGAGAATTTATATTATTTCTTTCAACATGCCTGGCTGTGAGGCCTTCCAGGTTTCGGCCTTATACAATGAAAATTGTGAAATTAGAATATCAGCTTGCATCCTATCTTTGTCTCCAATGTTGTATCTTGATAATATCTACTCTTGATGCCCTACTACATCAATCTAGACTACTTATATAGCCAGCTAAGCCACAAGTCGGCCAGTCAGGCATTTAATTACATTATAGGTCTAGTCTCAAGATTTAAACCAAAACTAATGCTAGAATGAATATAAATTGATGCAACTTTGGATTTGGGTCCTTAAATGACCCAATAACATTCCTTTAATGGAAAAAGGCCCCATTTGATCACATAGAACATCACAAGAAGAAACACTACACGTTTCACCCAAAAACTGGCAGAAAATAGGTCCCTAAGAAAAATGGGCATAACTGTTTACTCATAATGAATTAGGGCTTTTTCTCTTTTGAAATGATATTAATTTAGGTCCTCTAAAATTTATTCAGAGTGAAAAGGCTGATTCCATATGGATCAAGATCACCACTATGAACAATCAGCACCAAAACTACAGGAAAATGCAGTTCCGACGGCAAGGAAAACAACTATAACTTTGAAACAGTCCATCCAAAATTTATGTGCTCATAGGAGAAGGTTCCCAAATAGGTCCTCAGCATAATGTAATATTTTCACAGCATGAAACCATCAAATACAAAGATTATAATGCAAACAATAGAAAATAGGTACATAAATCAAGAAATGTTTTTGGTTGACGCGAGATTGCTCAAAGACCCAAGATGCTCCTATATCAAACACTTGGGGTAAATAAAGAATTGATGTCCACATTAGGCACTACTCATATTATGACTTGAATCATAAAGATCCAACTCAGCTTGTGTAATACATGAACTATCTTCAACTGGCTTGTCTTTCCACTGAACTAGGTATTCCATGTAGTCTTTTCCTCTTGTACTTTTGCTCACTCTTTTATTCAAGATCTTCTCAATGTTGTCTCTATTCTTCTTAGGATAATCTTGATCATCTTCTATTTCATCATTTGATTCCAAGTACTCAAATATATCAGCAATATTGAATATAAGTGATATATCCATGTCCTCTAGTAATTCCACTTCATAAGCATTTCCACTGTCAAACTTCTTTAGAAGCTTACAAGGTCCAAACTTCTTCATTTTCAGCTTGTTGTAGGTACCAAATGGAAATCTATTCTTTTTCAAATGAATCATAACCTCATCTCCAACTTCAAAAGATTTATGTTTCCTTCTCTTGTCTTCTCTCTATTTATATTTCATATTACTGTCCTCCAATTTCCTTTTGACTTCATCATGTAAAGTTCTCATGTACACTACAAAATCCTCAACTTCAACACTTCTTCTTGTCTCAGTAGGTAAATCTCTCAACTCCATGGTTCCCTTAGGATGAAATCTAGTAACAATCTCAAATTGTGTCCTCTTATTACTTCTATTCATAGAATTATTATATGCAAACTCTACTTGTGCCAAAACTAAATCCGAATTAGTAGGCTTATCTCCAACTAAACATCTTAACAAGTTTCCCAAACTTTTGTTCACAATTTTAGTCTGTCCATCTATCTGAGGATGAAATGTAGAACTAAAATTCAATTTTGTATTCATCTTCTTCCAAAGTGTTCTCCAAAAGTAACCAGTAAACTTAGTATCTCCGTCTGAAACAATAGACTTAGGCAAACCATGCAATCTTACCAATTCCTTGAAGAATAATTCAGCTACATGCAATGCATCAGATGTCTTCTTACAAGGTATGAAATGAGCCATCTTAGAAAATCTATCAACCACTACCAAAATAGAATCATTACCTCTTTGAGTTATAGGCAATCCAAGAACAAAGTCCATACTCACATCTTCCCAAAGTCTATCAGGTACATGCAAAGGTGTATACAATCCCAAATTCTGACTAGTTCCTTTTGTTGTTTGGAAAATTCTGTAACCTCTAACCATTCTTTGTACATCTTTGTAAATCTATGGCCAAAAGTATCTTTCTAAAATCAAATTCACAGTCTTATCAATCCCAAAATGTCCAGCAAGTCCACCACTATGTTTCTCCTTCATTATGTTCTCTCTCATAGATCCTCTAGGTATGCACAACTAAACTCCTTTAAACAACATGTCTTATTGAATGAAATAATCAGTCCACTTATCACTCACTATGTGTTCCTTACAAGCTTTCCAAGGCTCTGCAAAATCAATCTTAGTCTAATACAAACACTTCAAATCATCAAAACCAAGTACCTCAACTCTAATCTCTGTCAGCAAACTTCTTCTTTGACTCAAGGCATCAACAACTTTATTTGATTGTCCACTTTTATGCTTCAATGAAAAGGAAAAATTCTACAAGAACTCAACCCACTTCATATGTCTCTAATTCAACTTATTTTGACTTCCCAAATACTACAAAGCTTTATGGTTAGTATACAACATAAAATCTTGAACAATAGCATAGAATTCCTAGTCATAAACTGAATATTTTCTCTTAGCATCATTCAATTTCTCACTAAAGAAAGCTATAGGTTTTCCTTCTTGACTCAAAATAGCTCCAATTGCACTACCACTAGCATCACATTCAACTTGAAAAACTTTACTAAAATCAAGAAAAGCGAGTGTAGGCAACTCTGCAATTCTTTGTTTCAATGTTTCAAAACTCTTTTGTGCTCCATGTGTCCATTTGAAATCCTTTTTATCTCTTCTCATAGTTTCAGTCATAGCATTACAAATAGAACTAAAAGTTCTGATGAACTTCCTATAAAAACTAGCCAATCCATGAAATGATCTTACCTCTCCAACATTCTCTAGTGTAGGCCAATCAAGTATAGATCTTACTTTCTTAGGATCCATCTTCAATCCATCGGCTTAATTTACAAAACCAAGATATACAATCTCCTCTTTCATAAATGAACATTTCTTGAAATTAATCAGCAACTTTTCCGCCTTCAATCTCTGGAATACTTGTCTGATATGTTCAAGATGTTCTTCCTTACTCTTACTAAATATCAAAATGTCATCAAGATATACAATCACAAACTTACCCAAGAATCTTTTTAGAACTTCATTCATCAGCCTCATGAAAGTACTAGGTGCATTAGTCAAACCAAAAGGAATAACCAACCATTCATACAAACCTTCATTAGTCTTAAAAGTAGTTTTTGATTCATCCCCTTCTCTAATTCTAATATGATGATATCCACTTTTCAAATCAATCTTTGTGAAATACTTTTCTCCACTCAAACTATCCATTATGTCATCCATCCTAGGAAAAGGAAATCTGTACTTTACTGTTATCTTGTTTATAGCTCTAGAATCAATGCACATTCTCCATTCTCCATTCTTTTTAGGTGCTAAAACAACAAGTACTACACAAGGACTCAGAATTTCCCTAATCAAACCTTTATGAAGAAATTCTTGCACTTGTCTATTCAATTCAGTCTTTACATCAGGTGTCAACCTATGCGATGCTTTGTTAGGAAAACTAGCTCTAGGTATCAAATCCATACAGTGACTTATACTTCTCATAGGTGGTAAACCATCAGGTACATTATCAGAAATGATGTCATGAAATTCATTCAACAAAGGCTTAACCTCAAATGCATGTTCTAACTCATCTTGTTTCTCAGTCTTTCTTAGAATTAAAGCAAAGCAAACATTCTGTTCTTTCATTTCTCTTGCAAACTTTTTACCATCAACCAAACATACTCTGACTGTGGCACAATGACTTTCATCAAACTTTTCTATCAAAGGCAACAATACTTGTTTCTTTCCATCCATCCAAATAGTATATTGATTCAATCTACCATCATGCAAAGCTTTCCTATCATACCATAGGCATAACATCAAACAAGACTTCATCATGATAATTTCCAATTTTGAATTTAACAAGGCATTGTTCACTTACTAGTAGTTTATGCTCCTTTTGGATCCAAGCAATATGGTAAGATTTCGGATGTTTCAATCTCTACAACTACAATTTGTTAACCAGCTCTTCGGATGCCAAATTATCAGAACTTCCACTATCAATGATTACCTTGCAACATTATCAATGATCTTACATCTAGTTTTGAACAAACTTTTCCTCAAAATAGGTTCCTCATCAGCTTCTTCATTCCACAAGATCCTTCTTAGCATCAAGTTCTCACCATGTTCAGGTTAATTAGAAATTTCCTCAACTTCTTCACAAGCCAAATTATTTCTACCATTACCTCCAGTCTTCTTTCCAGAGTTAGTACATTCAAAAGCTCTATGTCCTTCTTCACCACATTTGTAACAAGTACCTTTAAACCAAGATTTCTCTTCTATTTTCCCATTATTGTTATTCCTAGAGTAACCAGTATAGCTAGCTCTATAGTACTTACCTCTATTAGCAAGTTCATCTTTCCATCCTTTATCTTGTGCTGCATTTTCATATCTGCTACTTTCTCCATAAGATCTTCCTCTAAATCTCTAAAATATGCCACCTCTTCCTCTTTGTCTTTGTTCATGTCTCTTTATCAATCTATCTTCAACCTTCAAAGAAAATTGATATGCTTCTTCCACACTATCAATCTTCACATAACTGATCTCATCTTGAATTGATGTCCTCAAGCCATTCAGATATCTAGCCACCTTCTCAACTTCATCATCCACATGTCCAGATCTGATATCCAATTTGTAAAATTCCTCAGTATATTCCTTCACACTCATGTCCTTTTGTCTCAGATTTTGCATTTTCCTCATTAGACTAACTTGGTAGTCAGCTGGAAGAAACTTCTTCTTCATCTTTCCAGGCATCTTCATCCATGTCTTGATCTTCTCTTTTCCTCTCTTCTATCTCTTAGTTTGCAAATGATCCCACCAAAGAGATGCATGCCCTTTCAACTTTGTGACTGCTATCTTAACCTTCTTATTATCAGGAGTACCTTCATACTCAAAGTACTTATCCATCTCAGAGATCCAATCCAAAAGTGTATCGGTCTCAAGTCTTCCATCATAGCAAGCAACTTCAACTGTAGGTCTGGAGTTAGCCTTAGAAAAAACTCTCAAAAGTCTTTCCTCATCTTGTTCAACTTCAGGTTCAGGATTTGATGTTGCTTCTTCTTCCTCATCACTAACATCTTCAAGATGTGCTCCTCTTCTCTAGATTGTCTCTATAGCTTCAAGCCTAGTTGCAATCTGCCTCAACATATCCATGATAGCATTATCATTTCCTCTACCATGAACCATCTTGACAATCAGGTTCTAAAAAGATCATAACCTTCTACAAGTTATAGGTTAGATCTTATATCTTCCACCCTAAAACTAATCCAATAAGGTTCTCCATGATCCAATCCACAAGAAATAAATTGCTTTGATACCACTTGACATAGGGGTAGGGTGGATACAAGAAGAATCAAGTAGAATTGAGTCCACTTGAATCAACAACAAGCCCTGCTCAGAGTTACACAATGGAAGAAATATGAATACCACATGAAATTAGTGAAAACACAATGGATATGAGACCCGCAACTAGCACCAACAATAGAGAATTTATATTATTTCTTTCAACATGCCCGGTTATGAGGCCTTCCAGGTTTTAGCCTTATACAATGAAAATTATGAAATCAGAATATCAGCTTGCATCCTATCTTTGTCTCCAATGTTGTATCTTGATAATATTTCCTATATCTACCTCTTGATTTCCTCTTGGTGCCCTAATATATCAATCTAGACTCCTTATATAGCTAGCTAAGCCACAAGTCAGCCAGTTAGGCATTTAATTACATTATAGGTCCAGTCTCAAGATTTAAACCAAAACTAATGCTAGAATGAATATAAATTGATGAAAATTTGGATTTAGGTCCTTACATGACCCAAGAACATTCATTTAAGGGTGAAAGGCCCCATTTGATCACACAGAACATCGTAAGAAGAAACACTACACATTTCACCTAAAAACTGGCAGAAAATAGGTCCCCGAGAAAAATGGGTATAACTTTTTACTCATAATGAATTAGGGCTTGCGATCTTGAGAAATGATAGTACTTTAGGTCCTCTAAAATTACTTAAGAGAAAAAAGTCTTATTCCATATGGATCAAGATCTCCACTATGAACAATCAGCACCAAAACTATAGGAAAACATGATTCCGATGGTAAGGAAAACAACTGTAACTTTGAAACAGTCCATCCAAACTTTATGTGCTCATAGGAGAAGGTTCCCAAATAGGTCCTCAACATAATGTAATCTTCACACAACATGAAACCATCAAATGCAAAGATTATAATGAAAACAATAGAAAATAGGTATAGAAATCAGAAAATGTTTTTGGTTGATGCAAGATTGCTCAAAGACCCAAGATGCTCCTGCATCATTATCCTTGTTAGATTTTTCAATTGAAAACTTAGGATCTTCAGCCACTGGAGGCACAAAAAATTCAATTTTAGGGACTAGAGGGGGAATTTCCTTTGATGCCTCTTCTAGTTTGACCTTTAAATCTTCAAGTTCTTCCTTCATAACCTTAATCTTCATCAGGCCTTTATCTTTGTCCTTTTCTAGTGCCATAGTCTCATCAAATAACTTCCCATGTCTATTTGAGAGCTATGGAGTTTTAGCCTCATTAAGATGGGTGAAATGTGTAACAGCCTTAGAGACTTCAAGGTTAGTTATATTCTTCACAGTCCAAATAATCTTGTCTCCCTCCATCTTCTCTGCAACACTAACCAAAGAAGCCTTATGTGTTCTTGGAGCCAGAGACCACATAGCTAATGTTTGGGATCTTGGATCAAATCCAAATCCCTTGATCATATCTCCAATCCATGTCTCATAAGACAATTGGGCTTCTAGTTTCCTTCTGATTTGATCAATAATAAAGGTAGAAACCAGATCCTATCCTAGGATAAGAAGCATACCAGTTGATTTGACCATTTTCCTAGCCTCCTCAACAGAAATGTTTTTAGAGTTGGAATCATATGTGACTAGGGCTTGTAGAGCCTCATTATTAGAACTAGTTCCATCTATTACTTGGAGCAAACTACCAATTTCTTACTTGTTTTTTCTAAATGAGGAAGTTTCTAAATTCCTCACTCTTGATTAACTCATCATCCTTGAGAAATTATTCTTGGTATAGTTCCCTTTCATCCTTACACATTTGGAGGGGAAACTCCACTTCGTCTTGAGTCTCAATTTTCTTCCCCTCCCTTGTGATCTTCCTTATCTGATGATAATAAGCCCTATCACTAGGTACCAGGGCTATAACTCTATCAACCTTTTTCTTGGATGGCTCCCCTATCTCAATTATATGTCTTTTCTAAGGAGGCTCATTTGTGACCTCTATCTTTGGGCAATCTTTTTCTTGCTCTTGAACAAGAGGCTCATTCACCTAAGGAGGTCCATCTTCCTCATAATATCCCTCACTTCCTTCTTCATAATTTAAAGATGATTAATCCCTTTGGACTTGTAATTTTTCATCCAACTGTGCCTCAAGTTGGTTGTAAAGGGTTTCATACATCTCTATCATCTTATTTACTCTTGTAATATATGGGAGGCCTGGGAAGAATCATCCAAAGGAAATTCCTATCTTCTTTATTTGAGCTTCTATATCCTTCAAATCCCAGAATTTTTCCAATCTTTGCTAAATCTCCTCTTCATCCTAGATGTTTCTAGTGATGTCTTCCTCATCACATCCCTCATGGTCTTTTCTTGCACCAATGCTGGGAATGAGAAACTTCTCCACACTTTTTAGGAAGTCCTCCACATCAACATATCTATATGTAGGTGAGCTTATCTAGAAATGATTCAACCACATGCTAAGTTGAGGTGAAGACCTTTTTCCAATTGTGAAATTTGTTACTTTAAATTGTTGAGGGGTGAAAGCACCCTTTTTGGGTAGAGCTAGGTGTTGCTTGTCTATCTAGATCAATTTCTAGATGAACTCCATAAGAGAAACCCTTGGTGGCACATATTTTAGGAGTATGTGTGGGGGCTAGGGGCAACCATAGACTTTGATCAATGTGAACATCTTGCCCAAATAAAATTCTCCCCAATTATGGTCAAGAGGCCATTTGTCAAGATATTGACGAGGCCTTAGAGAAGCCTAAGAACCTTTACAAGGAGTCTTACAATATTTTTTCCCATCAAATTGAGAATTAGATTAACAATCCATTTTTGGAATCCATAGAATTCATACTCATTAGATGTATAGTTACAAACACTTACCCATAGTTGTACTAGGTTTGGTTGACCATTTGTAATGCCTCTCCCACCCTAACATGTCTTTCATATGCTCACTAGAAGTTAGGAAGTGTTATATGTGATTGTATGGGTATTTTTATAAGAGAATGATCCTTCTTGAGGATTTTTCTTAACCCAAATCTCTTCCAACCACTATAACTTCACATTATAATTTGGGAAATGATAAATATTGTCTAGGTATGCCCCTTTATATATTCCTATGTGTCTGTGATATTTTAGGAACTTGATGTGATGGGATCACTTGATGGATCTATATGTTTCTTTGTGAGATGCTCATTATCAATGTTTATGATTATCTTAGATTCGTCAATTAAGGGTTAATTGTGTTACCCACTCTGATGATGATGCTACTTGTTATACTTGAGACTAGACATGATTGTGATATTTTAGCATTGAGGACTACATGTTTCCTCCATGCTAGACTTAGGATGATACCTCAATTACATGGGAGGATGCTAAAAAACTTGAAATATGTATCCTTATTTATTTTTAGGATTTTAGGAGCTAGTCCAATTCTAAAGAGAGTGTAGTCATGAAAGACTAACTCAGATGTTAGTGTGGTTTTTCTTTCTACTTTGGGCTATAAGAGTCATTTATTAATTTACTATCATACAAGAAAAATCTGTTAACTAACAAATTTTTGGAGACTCTACTGGGGAGTGTGATACAAGCAGACCAAAGGTTGAGAGTTTCATTTAATGATTAATCATGGTGTTTCATGTGGCTTTGATTCATGTTCAACAATAAATTGCCCTAGTTTTGCAACCTGATTTGCATTTCGTAGATACTTAGGAGAACATCATCGCAGATCTCAATGCTCTAGCCTAGAATTTAAGAATGAGAAATAATCAGTATAACAAGTTTGGCTAGTGGCCTAACTATAGCTAAAGAAGTTGTGGTAGATAGGGAGGTCCAAAGACCTTAAGACCAATGTCTAATCTTTGTACCTCAAGTTATCACAACTAGTAATCTAGTTGAGAGAAGATACACAAGGGGAGATAGAGCTAAAGGTTTGATTGATGAAGATTTTGAGGCTTTATGATGACTAAAATTTACCCCTGATATTCTTATGAGAAGGAGAGTTCAAACTACAAGTAGAACTTCCTCATCTACCAAGTTATCACCATCCACTATTGCTTTTTAAGCCCTCACTCTATTGGGAACATTAGTTCCATCCCATTTTAACACCCAACCCCTAAATATATTTCTACCCAACATGGCTCAAAACCAACCATGGGGAGCCCAAGTTGGACCCCTTGACTTGACCAATTTTAACCTACAAGCCTTTCCTAAAGGATCTATAGAAGTCCTTACTAAATTCATTGGGGATGGTAAGGTCTCTCCAAATGATCACCATAATGCATTTAATAGTGCATGTGGGGTTATCATTGTGCCAACAAAGGATGTGGCCATTTGTTTGTTTGTTCAAATATTGACTGAGGCTCTTTCAGATTAGATCTACCATCTTCCTAATGGTTATATCAAAACTTGGAATGCTATGAAAACAACCTTTAAAGCTCGCTTAAAAGTGGGGGATTATGAAAACTCTTTGTTTTTGCAACTCTCTTAGTTAAAAAAAGATATGCATGAGCCAATGAGGGAATTCATTACCAAGTTCAACAAAATTTTACATAAAATACCCAATACACATCATCCCAGTGATGAGAATAGAAAAGGTTTCTTTGTAATGTGATGCCTCCTGATATCATCTTTCACTTGCAATGTGTAAGAGTAGTAGATTTAGTAGTTGCTCAGGCTCTAGTGGTCAAACTTGAGGATGATATGATAACTAATGGAAAATGGAAAAGGGAAGTGCAGATCCCTAATAGTCAGGTGTCTACTTCTGATTCCACTAACCCTGTTGTACAAAGACTAGTTAATGACATAATTTAAATGAAGAGACAACTACCTAAACCTACAACTCCATATCAGGATATACCTTGTAGATATCCAAATCAAAGTGGAGGCACCTTTGGTAAGAAATCTACTATTCTCCCAGGAAAACAAAAACTCTTAATTGAAGGTCTGTTAAAAAATTGAGGGAATATGTGTATTTTTGACTTGAATGATGATCATGATGGTTCCTCTTGCCTTGAAATGGTGAGATACTGCCAAATCAAGACTAATAAAGAAAACATAGTAGAGATACCTAATGACGAAGGGACGTCAGGAGGACCTAGTGACTCCATGAGTTACTACTTGGAATATGAATCAGATTCTGATAGAGGTGGTAGTGTTCTTCTTACTCTTGAAGATCCTTCTTGTTCTATGCTTACACAAAACCAATGCATCATTAGGTCTCCAACTCAGTCTCATGCTTCAATGACCATCGGGAAAGAAAAGGAACTAATGAATCAAATTGGTACTGTCCATAAGTTTTAAGGACCCTTGCCACTAGATGTAAAGTTACTAAAAAGGTCAAAGCCTAAACCTTTTTTCAATATAGTTGATTTTTGCAAGTCTTCCAAAATTCAAATTTATCTAGCTGATTATTTAAGGCTCAATCCTAAGGAATTGGATAAGTTGATTGATTGTGTAAAAGGCTCTTCCTTAGTCAATGAACCTCAGCAAGTAAATAATGTTTCCTCTTCTTAAGTCCATATTGAATTAAGAGACAACCTATCCATAGATGAAGAACGTACTACTCATGTAGAAAACCCTCAAATCTCTTCTTCCTCTACCAAATTAGAACCTTTCTATGTTTCTTTGTTCATTCATAGGTACAAACTAAACAACTGTATTATAGATTCAAGTGCCTCAAATAACATAATTCAGGCCTCTGTGGCCAGATCTTTAGACCTCCCTTTGACAAAAAACTTTGGCAATTTATATACAATGGATTCCAAGAAGGTCCCACTAGTGGGGTAGATCATAGATGCCCAGGTTGCTCTTGCAGCTCATCCTAATAAAAGGTTAAAACTAACAATCCTTGTTGCTGACATCCTAGCTAGTTATGGGATGCTCCTCAGTAGAACCTTCTATAAAGACTTAGGAGGTGAAATTAATTTGGACTGGTCCCAAGATACCATTCCCATAGGTAATTAGAAGGTAGTCCTTCAGTCGGAGGCAAAATCTAAGTACACCGTGTTCCGCTCCAAAGACCCCAACTTGATTTTTCTAATTACTTGATTATGCCTAAGGTTGCTAAAACTAATATAGATACATTGAAAGGAGAAGAATTGTTGACTCTCAAATTTCATGGTAGTTGTTCATCAACTAGGTCAGGAGATGGAATAGCATTGATTTGTCATTTTGGAATGATGTTCCCTTCTACTTTTAAACTAGATTTTGAAAATACTAATAACATAGTTGAATATGAAGCCTTTCTTCTTGGCATGGAAGAAGTAAAAAAGAAAGGAATCAAGCTATTAAAAGAAAATGGTGATGCTGAATTGATTGTAAAACAAGTTAGGAACCTATTTGTCGTTAAGAATGAAAGGTTGAAACACTACCGAAATAGGGTCTAGGATGAGATGGAATGGTTTGACACATTTTCAATTCAAGCAATGCCCAGATAGTGTTGGCAATTTGGTTGTGTTGATTACATAGATGTTGTCATTATGGAAACATATGACCCACATGAAGATCACATAGGTCAGAGAGAAAGTATGACAGAGGGCATTGCAAATTTGTCTAAGTGTGAGACAGTATTTTTACCAGTGGACTTGGACACAATTTTTGTTTGTGATGTTGATTGGAGTAATTTTAGTGCTTTCACATTTGAACATAGATGCTATGATGTTTATTGAACACCCATCTCAGAGCGAAAGTTAGTACGACATGTACATAAGAAGTTATGACAGTTTTACCCAAGACAGTGTCAAGCTAACAAGACAGAATACGAAGACAAAACTAGTAAAGAGTTAAGGGATTATTTTGTTTATCAAAATAATGACTTAACAATATAAAGGGACAACATCTTAGATGTTTACCCTTGGATAAATTTATTTTTATAAATTTAATTGTAATTGTAAAGTAGGAGATATAGTGAACATTTGATGTATAGTGAAGTGATATGATGTGAAGTATATGATGCATATGAAATAGCGATGGTGAAAGAGCAGTGAAGAGATATTGATGCAAGCAGCATAAGGTTATGTACCTTAACTTATTTTTGTAATCAGTTTATATTGTACATTACTCTTTTGGGTAGTGGGCTCATCTAGTAAACACATTTTGTACTACCAACTCCTAATAGGGTTGAGGGTTCTAACAAGGCCTATAGTCCCTTAATCGGGATTGATACACTATATGCTTGTAATAGACTCCTAACAAGGTCAACATCCTTAACAAGATACTTTTGATTAGTGGATCTTTGTGGGTACCATCCACACTAGGGTTTTCCCTTCGCCAGGGTTTCCTCAAGAATAAATAATGTGTTATGAGTTCTTTATTGTTATGCATGTTGTTTAGCTTCTTATGTAATGCATGTATACATATAATCTATTATATCCATAATTAGGAAAAAGATAAAGTTTGTAGAATACTGATTCACCCCCCCTCTCAGTATTCCCTATTTCTAACAATTGGTATCAGAGCTTAGTTACTCGGAAAAGAATCATTCAAGGAAAGCCTAACAGCTTGAGTTAGATCTCTATGGATATGGATCAACTACAGAAGAATCTTAAAGAAGCTCTTGAACAGATTGGCTTGCTTACTATTGAAAAAGATACTTTGAAAAGAAAGTATGATGATGCAAAGAACCTCATTGAGAAATTGAAAAACAAATTGGAAGATCTAAGATCCGAAAAGGAATCCAAAGTTTTTATTGAAGATTGTGATGACAATTTGGAAAAAGAAAATGAGATCCTTAAACATGAACTTAAGATAGCAAATCTAAGGCTTAGTTTGAAAGATGGAAATGGAAAGAATGAAGCAAATATGAAATATGAGAATGAAAGTCTAAAGACTGAAAATGAAGGACTGAAATCTAAACTTGGTTTAGTAACATCTGAACTTGAGAAAGTCAATTTGCAGTATGATGAACTTGAGAAATACAACAAGATTGTGAAAGGTGAACTGACTCAATCCAAACAGCAACTTAAAAGGCTATATTCAACTAGTGAGAAGATTGATGAACAAATATCTTATCAAAAACCATTCTATGATAAGACTGGTCTTGGATTCAACACTTTTAAAGAAAATGATGAAAGAAAGGAACCAAATCTGAAAATATCTGAAAGCATAGATGAGAAGAAGTCTGATGGGATCAACAAATCTGAAGATACACCTAAAGAAGAAGAATCACCAAAGCAAGAAGAATCACCCAAAGGTATGCAAAGAGAATTCAAAGGTAGATGTTTTTCTTGTAATACTATTGGTCATATGAAGAGAGATTGCACAGGTAAGCAATTTAAATCTCTTAATGGTTATTGTTATAATTGTCATGGTTTCGGACATAGAGCTAATGAATGTAGGAAACCTAAATTTATTGAGAATAATGATGATAGTAGAATGTTTAGGAATACTAACAATGAAAATAAGAAATCTACTAAAGATATGAACTGAAGAAATGGAGTAATATGTTAAGATGCAACAAGGTTGGACACACTGCTAGAAACTCCAAATCACAAATCAATCAACCTAGACCAAGATATGGAAACAATGGAATTGTTTGTCAGATATGCAACAAGATTGGACATACAAAAGGGTTTTGCAAAATGAACAATAGAGTTTTTCATCCTAATTCTAATCCTAGAGATCATGTTAGAAGAAATGAAGATGCAAGTAATAGTCAGAAAGGATGTTGTAGTAATTCAGATGAAGTGAAGTTTATCAAAAGCATAGATCAAGGAGACATACTCAAAATTGAAGGTACTCAGGAAGGTGAAGTATTGAAGGGTAAGAATGAATCTTTACCTGACCCATCTCAAAGTACTTAAATTCATGAAAATTGCAGTAGAATAGGAACTTAGATTAGTGTAGAAGTGGATATATGATGAACTAAGTTTTTCATAGTTAATGCAAGGTAGTTTATGATGTTCTAATGCTATGGTTAAGAGCGCAAAGAAAAATATTATGTTTTGCGAGATCGCAAGAAGTTTTAAGTTTTGCAGGATAGCAAAAACAACTTTTTGGAAAGAAGCGGCAGCAAAAGAATTGAATGTGATGTCAGATCTAAGTGAGATTGAATTAATAAAAGGTTATGATCGGTACTATTTGATCATCAAAGTTAATTAAAGTGTCAAGGAGATCAAAGAGCAGTGATTGGAAGCATTTTACATGGATTTGGAGAAGAATTTTGTGTCAAATCTACACAAGCCCTAAAATCATGAAATCAAGTATGGATTATAGTATGAATTTGATAATGAAGAATGCTCTAAGATTATCTTGAGGATAATTCATAATGGAAAGTTTTGGTTAGAAGATAGAGTGATAGATATTATAGCAGATTTGATTCATGAAGTCACTAGATTATCTAAAACTAGAGCTATTCCTTTAAATGAGAAAAACATGACAAAAATAGTCATTGACAACACAAACTCATCCTATAATGGTAGAGGAATTGTGATTAGTAAGATCAAACAAGATGATGTGAGATACTTATGCAAGATCCTAACCACTAAGTTTTGTGCAAATTCAAGAGAGGATGACATGGAAGCTAGAATGATACATGCAGCTTATCTAATGTGTGTTGACAACGTACAAGTTGATATGTGTGAAATTCTAAGAATTCAATTGTTTGAGAACTTGGAGAAGATTAAGAAAAATAAGTATACACAGTTTAGGTTCTCATCCTTAATCACATATATGTTTTTTCATCTATTGAGGAGATTTCCTTACACCATTGGAAATGACTAGAATGATGGACAAAATACAATGGAAAGGATTAACCTAATATACAGAAGACATGTTATTGACAGTGTAAATGAGAGTGCAGTATTGGTAATTAAGACATTTCAGAATATTGTGTCTAGCAGATCAAGGATCCCTAAGTCTCTTGTTGAAAAGTATAAAGATGTTATATGCTTTATGGTGGATACTGACTTTACCTATATTGAAGTAGTAGAGCCTAGAACATAGTTCATAGACCCTCTTGGCTATGAGATATCTGAGGTAGAAACAAAAGAATATGTTAGTAGGTTACTTAAGTGTAAGTTGGACACTCAGTGTAATAGGTTTGGAACCTTTGAGGAGAACTTCAACTCCACAAAGACCTTAATTGAAGAGAAGTAGTCTAAGAAGAGAGTGGAGAGCACTATAAAGAAAATCCTAAAAGATACAGGGATGAAAGAGTGTGAGTTTTTGGTAGCAAAGAAAACAACAACAACAATCAGAGAGAGTGGACAAAAAGAAGTTTTGTCTATCCCTCCTTTATCATCAATTGCAGTACAACAGGAAGAACCACAAGTGAAGGTAAAAGTGGAAGAAACTTAGAAGGACAAAGAAGAAAATATGTCCATTAGATCCACTTCCTCCACACCTAGAAAAAGAGTAAAGGAAAGTGCTACTGGACCAGGAAAGAGACATAAAACTTTAGTGCAACCAGTTCCAAGAAAGATTGCAGAAATAAAAGATGATGTCACTACTATTAAGAAGATAGCTTGGAAACCAAAAGTTGAAAAGCTTAATGAGTAGATCATTCAGGATGAAGACTTTACAAGAATGAACAAGTACTATGATATTTATGATTATATGGATGGACTTAATCCGGAGAATGGAGAATCCAGGGACAGATACCTGATGATTTATATAAAAAACTTGTAAATAGGAAGAAGAGAGCATTAGAGGAGGACACAACTATCAGAGAAAAGATTGTGAGGAAGCTTTGTGAAATAAGAGATGAAACACATTTCAATCAGATCATGAAAGCCCTAAGCACCCATTTGAGAACCAAAAGGAGAACCATTCATATTATGGGAGGCAGGTATGAAGAAATCAATTTTGAGATAGAGCAAGCTATTATCAAGGTTATGGTAGAAAATGTTGGAGAACCATCAGTTACAGCAGAGCAAGCAGGTGAGACAAAATAAGAGGACATTCCCTCTCCTCTAGCTATTAATATTGAATATGAAACAATGAATGTAGAAGGTACAAAAATCACCTTGGATACTGATGAAAATGTATTCAAGAATTTGGAGAACATTGTTGACAATTCAGCCTTTGAAGAACATGAAGCTACAAAAGTAGAAGAGATGATAGAGACAATAGTTGTAGAACCACCAGTAACAAAGGAACAAGTTCCCATTCCCACCAAAGAATATATTAGTCTTACTCCTGAGAATGGAAAGAAGAATCAAATTGGATCTATGATTGAGCATTTGGGAAAGGAAGTAGATGATGATGATTAGTTGGAATTGATCACATCCTTGAATAAAATCATTGGCAGAAGCAGACCCTATGGAGAAAGCAAAGAAGGTAATGAGAACTTTTGATAATGAATTCAAAAACTTGTCTGATATTGCAAAAGTGAAAGCACAAGTAGCCTATGAGGCCAGAATGCTTTTGAACATCAGTTAGAATATCAAGAATGATATCAACACTCTTGATATTTGTATCAAGGACTTGAGGAGGCATTTGGAAATAGGTAAATCATTGTACATACAGTGTACAAGAATAGAGACCTTGACAATAGAAGAAGATCAGAAGATAAAGTTGAAGGAAGCAAAATTTTTGAATGAACCTAACCTTCTGTCTAGCCCCAATATGAAGGTATGTGATGTTGAGAAGAAAGTTCAAAATCTATATGATGAAATCAGAGTTATGCAAGGTGAGAGAGATAGAAAATTGAAAAGATTCACTCTTTTGAGAGAGCATACTTCTATGAAGTTAAGCATTATTGAAGAGCAGTTAGAAGAATGTCTTTTAGCTAAGACATCTTTTCAGAAGTTTAACTTTGAAAACCTCCAAGCATGTGAAATAACATCTTATGGACTGAGCGCATTACTTAATGTGGTAGATTCCATCAAGAAATCATGGGAGAAGGAGATAGAAGCCATGAAGATAGATTTTGTAGATTGTGTTGCAAGCCTACCAGGTTTGCAATAATTGAATTGAGGTATAATATTTTTGTGATACAATTTTGTAACCCTCCCTACCTTTATTTTGTCATTGTTGTCAAAGGGGGAGAGATATATAGCAGAAAATTGATAGTATATGATAAGGATTGATACTCCTAGGGGGAGTACTATATTAGAGACAATATTTTTTTGAGTTATAAGGATAGTATATATTTTATACTATGGCCACAATTTTGAGATTTTGAGTTGTACACTTAGCCAATTTTCTCATATGTTGCCACCAATGACAAAGGGGGAGATTGTTGGCAATTTGGCTATGTTGATTACATAGATGTTGTCATTATGGAAACATATGATCCACATGAAGATTGCATAGGTCAGAGAGCAAGTATGACATAGTGCATTGCAAATTTGTCTAAGTGTGAGATAGTATTTTTACCAGTGAACCTGGACATAGTTTTTGTTTGCGATGTTGATTGGAGTAAGGTCAGTGCTTATGTACTTGAACATAGAATCTATGATGTCTATTGAAAACCCATCTCAGAGTGAAAGTCAGTACGGCATGTACGGAAGAAGTTATGATAGTTTTACCAAAGACAATGTCAAGTCGATAGGATAGAATATGAAGACAGAACTAGTAAAGAGTTAAGGGATTATTTTGTTTATCAAAATAATGACTTAACAATATAAAGGGATGACATCCTAGATGTCTACCCTTGGATAAATTTATTTGTATAAATGTAATTTTAATTGTAAAGTAGGAGATATAGTGAACATTTGATGTATAGTGAAGTGATATGATGCGAAGTATATGATGCATATGTAATAGCGATAGTGAAAGAGTAGCAAAGAGATATTGATGCAAGAAGCATAAGGTTATGTACCTTAACCTATTTTTGTAATTAGTGTATATTGTACATTACTTGTTTGGGCAGTGGGCTCATCTAGTAATCACATTTTGTACTACCAACTCCCAATAGGGTTGAGGCTTCTAACAAGGCCTATAGTCCCTTAATAAGGACTGGTACACTATATGCTTATAATAGACTCCTAACAGGGTCAACATCCTTAACAAGATACTTTTGATTAGTGGATCTTTGTGGGTACCATCCCCACCGGGGTTTTCCCTTGGCCAGGGTTTCCTCAAGAAAAAATAATGTGTTATGTTTTCTTTATTATTATGCATGTATAAAGATAATTTTTTATATCCATAATTGGGAAAAAGATAAAGTTTGTAGAATACTGATTCACCCCCCCCTCCCAGTATTCCCTATTTCTAATAGATATTTTAATTCTAGAGTTGATGCCTTAGCTGGTTCAACGACATTGTTGATTCTACATCCTAACTTTGGAATAGATAAGTATTCAATAAAAATGATTCATAGACCTAGTGTGTCAAATAATGCTAGTTCATGGAAACTATTTAGTGATGATGCTCATATTATTCAATTCTTGGAAGGGGTAGATAATTTCTCTTTTGTGTACTTTTAATGTTTAGATGCAGAATGCCATGAGTTTTGTTTTGACCCCAAAGATGAACTTGGATCAGAGACCATCAACTTAAAAGGAAACCACATTCAAAAAGGACTGATGAACCTTGAAAGGATCTTTGAGAGAAGAGATTTTTGTATTAATAAAACCATTGCACCTAATGAAACAATGATGATCCAAAGTTTGTTAATTTGGGCACTTGTTGTAGTGTAGAAAAGAAAGTGAGGTTTTCAAATATACTAAAATAATTCAAAGATGTTTTCACCTGGTCATATGAAGATCTAAAATATTTCAGGAAAGGACAATTCAAGCACCACATCCCAATGAAGCCCAGAGCTAGTCCTTTCAAGCAAAAACTAAGGAATTATAACCCAAAGGTTGCGAATGTAATATTCTCAGATGTAGATAAGATGTGAAAAGAAAGGATAATATATCCCATTTAGCACTCAATATGGGTTGCTAATATTGTTCATGTACACAAAAAAAAGTGGAGAAATAAGGATATGTGTAGATTTTAGGAATCTGAACTAGGCGAGTCTCAAAGATAATTTTGCCCTACCTAACATGGATCACATTCTACAAATAGTGGTTGGCTCTGGAATGATGTCCCTTCTTGATGGGTTTTCAAGTTATAATTAGATCAGTGTAGCCCCTGAAGATCAACACAAGACAACTTTCACCACTCCTTGAGGTACCTTTGCATACATTAGAATGCATTTTAGATTAATAAATGTAGGGGCTACTTTTCAGCGTGCTATGAACTCCTCTTTTGGACACCTGATAAAAAAATTGATATTGATATATTTAGATGATATGACCATGTTTTCAAAGAGAAGAAAGAAGCATTTGCATGATTTGGGAATAGTCACAGAGGGGAAGCTTCTTGGGCATCTGGTGTCAAAGGACAGAATAAGAATTGATCCAGAGAGGGTTAGCGAAATTAGAAACTATTTTTGCCATCAAATAAAAAATGGATTCGTTCTTTCTTCGGGCAGACCAATTTTCTAAGAAAGTTTGTACCTGACTTCTCAGAAACAACTAGGCCTATGGTAAGTTTGTTGAGTGAGAAACAATGTAATACCTTCTCAAATGATTATACTTTTTCTCTTTGATTGGATATTTTGCATAACCATGGTTAGAACTATATGTTTACTATTATGCTTATTTGGATGATGATATGCTTATCAGATATTTAGATGTACTCATTTATGATTATCATTTAATGTTTATGAAATTGAAAGTCATCTATCTTATATATGCTTATGGAAAATAATAGATCCAACCCAAGGATTTGGAATCTAAACATTATTATCTATGAGGTTTCATGCTTCATGTATATATGTCTGATGTGTTTTCATGACTCGGGATGAAGTCATAGTTACTCACTTAGTTGAGGTCCACACGATGTATCGATCCTAGTCATTTGTTTGCATATGCCTTATTGTACACACATAGACACACACACACACACACACACACACACACACACACACACACACACACACACACACACATTGTTGGAAACTGCAATTGAAGCAATTGTTGTATTTTCATTGATGTCAAACCTTAACTGGTAAGACTATTTCTATTTAAGAAAGTACTATATATATTTGAGTGTTGCTAAGGGGATAGGCAAGGTTGGTAACAATAGCACCTAAGGAAAGGTTGAGTTATCTTGATACTTCAATTAGTACTTGATTATGTGGCACAATGATAAGATAATGTATTTTTTATCTAAGTAAGAATGAAGACTAAATTGGTAGGCTTAATCGAGCATAAGTGAAGAAATCTAGTTTACGATGAGTGTTGTTTGTGTCAACTGAGCTAGTGAATGCCGAGTAAAATAGTGTTGACTGAACACCAGTTTATTGCCGAGGAAGACAGTGCTAGCCAAGGAAACAATTTATGTGGTGATCGAGCTTTCTAGAGAAGACCAAGAAGTTAGACACAGTATCGACCGAGCATCAGTATTTTGCATTTGTTGAAGAATTCAGATTTCTAGCCAACATCGTTGAATTCTTGAATTATGTAAAACATGTTGACTTTATTTATTGATTGTATGAAATCATGTAATGCACTGTAAAATGTTTTATTGTAAATCTTTAAGAGATTCAAGATATTTCAAAGATAAGCCGAAGAACATAATGTAGGATGGATTCAATGAATTTGACCTAACCCTAAGATCTACAAAGGAGATTAAGCGGGAAAAGATGTATTGACATAATAGAGGTAGTATTAAGGAAACCTAAGTGAGAGGTTGAATGTGCAGAGAGAAAGAAGTGAATGCTAGAAGTGTTGTTATTGACTATCTAAGAAGAAAAGGCTAAAGGAGAAGTGTTGTGATCGCTTGAAGGGTTTTGAGCAGATCAGTGATGGAGATGGAAAAGGTTCACAGTCAGTAAGCCAGCATATGTGTACGGAATTGGATTTGATATTTGCAAAGTGAGTTGTATGTTTTTCAGATCAATATTACTGCTACTTTCTAACTATTGTAACAGTCAAAATCCTTTTAACAGAGGTTGACCTAATAGTCATAGGTATAAATCCTTCGAACAAGGTTGCATTCTAATGGAGTGTATGTAAGTCCTATAACAAGGCACACTTTTAACAGAGTGGTTGAAATCCTTTAACCGGGTCACACCTGACAATGTGTTTGTAACCTTTGACAGGGTTGGCTTTTCACCGAGCTCACTTCAGAAGAGTGAACATAATAGTAACATGTTACAAAGTGGTTTTTCCCAAATTGGGTTTCCACTATAAATCCTGGTGTTGATACTTGTGTGAATGTTTTGGTTTGAACATTTATGTGTTTTATAAGTTAGATACTATTGGATAAGTGGACTGCACTGTTATATGTTTCTATTATGCAATCAGTAATGACCGAGTAGGTGTTGGTTATTAGATCTAATTTGTTGAAGAGTTTAAAAGTTTATTTTATACATCTGGACCTGATAACAACTGATTCACCCCCCCTCTCTGTTGTTCTAAATCATATTAACACACACACACACACACACACACACACACACACCTGTGTGTGTGTGTGTGTATACACATATATATATATGCCTTATTGTACACACACACATACATACATACATACATACATACATACATACATACATACATACATACATACATATATATATATATATATATATATATATATATATATATATATATATATATATATATATATATGCCTTATTATACACACACACACACATATATACATGTATATATATACATATATGGGTGGTCCCACAATAGTGTGCCCCACTTTTTGGCCAACTTTGACACAAAGATCAACATTTTGAGAAAAAAATTTACTTTCGAACACTTGTTGCCGCAAAACTATTAGGAATTTGAAGATGATGTAAACTAGAGTGTTTTAGAATTTTATTTCTAGTTTCTAAATATATATTTTTAAAAAAAAATTAAATTCATTTTTCATTCTCCTTCGAAAAGTGGTTTGTGTGAAAAATTATGTTTTTAAGGAGTTACTGTCACTTGGATCAACATAACTTTTTTTAAAAATATGATAACAATATAATTCTTATGAGATTATATTTTTAACTTCAATATCTAAAAGATGCAATTGGTTTCATTCATTTTGGGTCAATATTTCATAGTTTATTAAGTTCTAAAGTGGCAGTAACTGTAATTTAGACATAAGGTCACTTGGATTGCTCTAACTTGATTTGTGTATATTTAAATTCATTTTTTCTTTTTTATATAGAAAGGTAACACAAATACTCTTTTCCTTCATATTTTTCATTTTTTTTTTGTAATTTACTATTTTTCCCAAAGTCTTGAAGAGACAGGTTGTTGTATGACCAAACAACCAATGTTTAGTTAAAGTAATATTTAAAAGTGATAATGAGCTCAATATGTATTCAAATTATATTCATTAGAAAGCTTATTCCGAATAGAATCATACTAAATAGATAGGTTTTTCAAATGGATTCATTTGATTTGCCAAAACATAAAGTTGAAGTGATTTTTTGTCAGCATTTTAATAGGTGCGAAGGAGACTCCATTGTAGGTATGAATGAGGAGTATAGATGTTATATCAATATTTTTTTAATCTAAGAGGCTTTGAGGTAACCATTTGTAATTAAATCCTTCAAATAGAACCTCTCAAGGCTTAAATCATCATATTTTATTAAAAATGTGTTATTTCAACAAAAATATATATGTATATACTTATATATATATAGATGTGTATATATATATATATATATGTATGTATGTATGTATGTATGTATGTATGTATGTATGTATGTATGTATGTATGTATGTATGTATATGTGTATCTATATATATATATACATGTATATACATGTATATACATGTATATACATGTATATACATGTATATACACACACACACACACACACACACACACACACCTATATATATATATATATATATATATATATATATATATATATATATATATATATATATATATATATATATATATATGCACATGTATCTATTCTCGGTGATGTAAGCTTGCATGTACCGGGCATCAACTCCATCTGGTCTCATAGGTCTGATCATGCGCTCAAAATCCTTGATCATTTTTGTTGTTATAGAGATAACACCAGGGTTCTTTGAGAATGAACCCTACATCTAACCGTTTCTATTCCTTAGGATGGGAATTCCTAAGTCAATCCTTGTGTTTGATGGTGTATTATTGTGTTGTCTCAGCTTGTTAGATTCTATGGATCTTGTTTCTTGTCTCTTGCATTTATGGAGTAGGAGATTTTGTGTACGGTAACTCTAAGTCTATTTAATGGAATGTTCTATCTTTTATTAGTAGTTACCTTATATGAACTATTGTATCTTGTAAGAGTTTGATTTAGTGTATGATTAAAATAATGTTTTATAATATTAATAATACTATGTTTTTAATAATATTTATAATGGTATATGTACACATAGGCATATGGGTGCACATGTATGCGTATGGCTACATATATTTATATAATTATTTGTGAATAAGAATTATTACATTAAAAGATATTAATAAAAAATTAAAATAAGTTATTTTTTATGGTATGGCAAGTAACTATTAAATAGTTAACCTCCTTTACGCTAGCCTAGGTAAATAGGTAATCTAGATATAGTAAATATATTTAGAGATAAAAATTACTATGTCTTCCTTAGATAAAGGAAATACGTGTGAGATTAATATTAATTATCTCTCTTCTCAGGAATGATTTTTATTAAATATATTTATGCCTAACTATTAACCAATTATTGGTTTGCATAGTTGCATCGGTTGGATTTTCCCATGCAACTACTTCCTTAATCTATTTATGGGAAGAGTCCCTGTGAGAATGGGAGTTGGCTGGAAAATAATTTCTTAGGAAGCTTTATTATTGTTTTGATAAGCTACCTTTCTTGGAAAAACTATAGTAATTCTAGAGCACTTGTGTTTGCATTCAAAAGGATTTTGGAGGAGTGTTGGGGGTAGTCTGGATTTTCTTCTCTAACAGTTTCTCTGTAGGACTCCAGGTAGGATCTATCCTGGAAGATGATCCTCCTTATGTGCTTGTTTTTTTGATTGTATTGCTATCTATCTAATTGTTGTCTTGTGTGAATTTGTAATTTAGAGGATGTTTGTACTATTGTATTGTATTTTCATTGAGTGAGATAGACTTAGGAGAAAGGATAATTATGAATATGTTTTGAAATGTTTTGTTTTCATAAACTATTGTACTTTCTATTAATAGTTATTTTGTCTTCATCCTTTAATATGATGGAGTCTAGGATCTTCATAGGATATTTTTTATACTTTATTAGGTGTCTAAGAGGTCTATAGGCACTCTAAGACCTTGGGAAGACTTATTCTCCCTTCTCATATGTAATCTAGATTATGCACCTTTTCTTATTCTTAGATTTGAGAGTAGGAATACTTTGTAGGAAGGATGGGTTTGAGGGACATTTTGGAAGGGAAATAGGGAGATCTCAACTAGGTCTTTCCCTGATTCTGCATCCAATGATTCCATCATGCCCAGTTCTTCCTGCAAACCCAATCTACAAAACCCATTTTCCAAAAAACACAGTCCTGGACCAACAGCATAGTTTTGGTAACCAATTGCATAGGTCACACTACCAACTACGCAGTTTAAAGCCCCAAATGTGTAGCTTCATGGCCCAACTATGTAGCTCTCTACTAGACCCTAGTGTTTTACTTATTTGATGTTTTAGGGTTCCCAAGTGGCTTGGGGCTAACCCTAAGTGGTATTTAGTCATTTGAATCACTTGTCTCTTCAGATGTATGTTGTTTGGTATATTTTGATGCCTTTTTAAAGCTTCTTGAAGTGTTTAGGAATATAGATTAGGGTTTAGGGTTGTTCGGTGGACAAGGACAACTATATGACTTCCTAAACCATTCTAATTCATGGTTGAATGTTTCTATGACTTGTCTTTATGCATATCTTGTATGTTATGATGCTTGGATAAGGCTAGAGAACCTAAGAACACTAGGTGAGTGGCTCTCAGTGTGGGGTCGAGGCCCTAAGTGGCTAGTACAAGGAAAACCCACTAATGAGTTGTTTTAATCAAGTGATAACTTTAATTAAATTTATGGGGTGGAATCAAACATTAAAAAGATAAATGTAAGCCTCACCCATGCCATTAGTGCTAGTAAAGACTATGCATGGGAGTGAGAGAAGGTACATATGCGTAGGTACAAATGAGAGGCCTTGTCCTTATGAAAGGTATTCAATTTTTCATGTGCTTACTATTAGTACTCTCAAATTTGGCCCAAATTTAGAGTGACCAATTCAAAATTTTCTCTAGGGCAAGGTGAGTACCCTTGAAGACTTTTCAAAGAGGCCTAATTGGTGTGCTTGTAAAAGATACCCTAATGATTTTCATATGGTACAAATTGGGGAATAGGTTCAACACCTCTCATTTGACATATGCAGTGGGTTCCAGCTCCTAAATTTTAAATCTGACATGTTTAGGGAGTAGCCATTTTGAGGTGTTCGCTTAAATCTGCATTTTTGCCTAAGTGTCAAATCATTGTAGCAGGCCCTGTTTGCATTTGAATATGTTGTCCTGTTAGCTTTCATGGCTTGCCACTTTGAGAATGTTTAACAAGTATATCAGAGAGTTTATGTTTCAGAGCTCAAGCCATTTCGAGTCCGTTTGATAAATTTTTGGATTTCCCAAAGTTGCTCCTATTGAATTATCCTGTTACTCAATTCTGCCCAATTTTTTGAGTGGCCCTGTTTGACCAATTATAACTTTTGACCCTGTGACCCAATTGAGAAAATTCCTTTTGTATTGTATTCTAGTGGTCAAATACTTCTTATGTTTCATTTTTTAGGTCACAACGAGTTCATTTGGTTAGTTTGGTAAGCCCATTCTGTTTGCAATTTCTAAAACTTTGCCAAACTGTTAAATGCAAATTTTTAAGTAGCCTAATTTGAGGTCTTGCTATTTGTACCTGGTTGAATGCCCTGCATAATTGAGTTTTCCCCTATGTTGCAAACTTGAAAGTATACTTTACCATGGATTTTCAGACTCACACCTATCCAGTTATCCACTTTGGCAGAGCATTTCCATTTCCAATTTACTAAAAATTTCACTAAATATGCAGAATCCAGAATTAAGTAGCCTATTTTGAGCTTTCACTTTTTATACCTGGTTTGATTTTTTGAAGAATTGAAAAATTGTTCTGCATTGAAAACATGGAAATGTGTTACCATGAAGATTTTTAGGCCATGATGAATCTGTTTGCCTAGTTTGCCAATCTGATTCCGTTTGTAGTTTCTAATAAGTTGGTGCAGATCAGTTGCCTAAGTTTAGTTGGAGGCCATGTTCATGACGTTATATCTCCAATACTTTGATTTTTCATGTCAAGAAAATGGTGCCCTTGTATTGTAAACCAAATTTACTTCAAGATTGCAAGGTTTCAGATTATGAGGGTTTTGTATGCACACTTTCCCAGATACTTTTCATTGGCAAAAATAAGTTTTTATCATGTCTTCCTATTATGTATTTCCAAGTGGCTATTTTCAAGGGTCTGCCAAATCTGGCCGGTTGATCATCATGAGTTTCCCTTTTGGATTCGTACTCTCCACATAACATACTTCCAATATCCAAAAGCTCGGGTCTTCAGGAGGTCGCTTGACTTGTCTTCAAGATCACAACTGGATGGATCTTATGGTTATTTGACAGGGTGATTTGCAGAATTATTGTGAAGAGAAGATTTGGAGAATTAAAATCTTTGGACCTGTTTGTTTTCATCAGGTGTCACTTTGAAAAATGGAAGAATATGGAGCATGGAATATGTGTGTCAAGCGTCAAGTCCAGGTCACTTGATTTCGCCAGTTTTTAAAGCCCTTTTTGGAGGCCTATTGGTGTTAGTTTGTAGTCTTGCAGGAGTGTAGGAAAAGTGGATAGTGGATTAAAATTCCAATGCACCATAACATGTTTCATAAAGTGATCACTTTTTGGGTACACTGAGGTAAGTGTGAGATTTAAAGGTGCTTCTCCACTTAAGGGTTCTTCTTGGTTGATATTCTTATCAGTCGACCAAAGATATTTGAAATAATGGAATGTGTGCCAGGAAAATTGGGTAAATTACACATTTAATGATAAACATTATCAAATGAAGCTATGATTGGACATTGTGTTTTTGAAAGGAAGAAAGTTATATGCATAGGGTAGCCTCTACAAGTGATTGCATGAAGTCTTTTACAGGCTATGTATAAAATTGAATCACATTTTTCTATTTTAGACTTGAAGAATGAAGTTGCACATACCTGCAATGTTTACATGCATACATGCTTTAATGCATCTCCAAGTAAAAAAAAAGTATTTCGTGTATGTGTGTATAGTCAATGGTGTGTGTGTTGCTTCCCAACCACTAGTCTTTATGCATGAGGGAAGTGTGAGATTTGCAAACAAGAGGGTTATCATGTTATAATAGAATTGGTAGTTAAATGTTCCTTGCAATGCATAATTTGGCACTTTGCACCAATCATTTTGGTCTTATGTGCACAAGCCAAGTAATGGAGGTGCATGGAGGCTGTTGACTGCAAGTTTGGGTGGATGTTTGCCCAAGGGAGAGATTCACGCAATTCCAACATGAAGTGTATGAGGGCTGCCAAATAACAAACAAGCATCATGCACCAATATGGGAGCTACCTCTGAGTTTAATTTAAGGCCTCACACAAGTGAGGGTTTGTCTTTCCCTTTGCATGAGGGGGAACAAATGCCAGCACATAGCATAATTTTGAGAATTTAGAGTAAAGCTAGCATAAACAATAAGGCTGCCAACACATTAAGGGGTGAGTGCCTTGTGTGAATGAGGAGACTTGCTAGCTCACTGAAGGGAAGGAGGCACATTCTATGTCAATGGCCTTATGTAAAATACAAAAATGAAGTCCTTTGCATGAGGCAACGAAGTAAAACAAAGGGCTTGGCATATTAATGAAAGTGGTACCAATGCAATAAGGGAGTCCATGCAGGTGGTTATGAATTAGAGACAACACATGATTTCACTAGTTTTGCACAAGTAATAGAGGAGATGACATAAGGGATGTTGCCTTGCACAAGTTAAATGCATGCCCACATAATGAAATAGTAAGACCGACACAAGTTACAGAGGGGAACGTGCCAAATGGAAGCCCACACTGACAAAGAGGAAGTGCTAGCAATACAAATTTATAATGAATTATGCATCTAGTCTAGGTTAGCATGTAGAAATGAGTTTACAGATTGCAGAGGCATGTTTTGTGCCATAAAACCAAGCCTTGTGTCATAATTTTTTTTTAAGTGTTTAAATGGTGCGTGTCTTAAATAATAGTGTATGAGCAACCAATTAAGGAAGCTTACGCAGAGAATAAGGGCATTGGGAAAATGCCAAGTTAATAATTGGAGATAGTGCCTTGTGTAAAGAAAACCACGCACCAACACAATGATTCAAGTGCAAAGACAAAGGCAACATGAATGGAGTGGTGGCAATGCGTTGTTGAATAGGTATTCATGCATTAATACAAGGCACCGGCATGAGCCAAAGATAAGCCACATCAAATGTATTAAAGGGAGTTTGCGTAAAAGCATGAGGAGATACTCATGCATTGCTGGTGTTTTGGGATTTTTTATGCTATTTCACCTTAATCCCAGATTCACTAAATGCAATGAATCCAAAAGGTTTATATGCACTGGCGCTCGTATTGCAACTAAATGAAGTTAGTGGAAGCTTAGGCTACTTCATGCACTTGTGGGCCCACCTTCGTATGCATGTCGGCTAGGCACAATAAAGATATTTTATGAAAATATTTAAAATAGTCCAAGGTAATTATCCCACATTGGTCCTGAAATAGCAAAAAGAGGTGTTTATAAGCAACTCAACACACATATGAAATAGATCAAAGAGATGAAGCTCTTTACTCATGCAAGTTGTGAGGTCACCTCAATTTCCGTGCCAACTGGGCCAGAATGAAGAAATTTTGGAAACAGCTAGTGACGGTGATGTGGTGAAAATGGACACGTGGCGCCCAGTTGCTCAGTCTTGAGACCAAACTGCCAATCAGAGGAAAATTTGGAGACTTGGAGATAATTGCCAGTTGCCCAGTCGGGTGATGTTAGCAGTTAGAGGCTGAAGGTTCAGAGATCTGGAGACTAACCTAGTTGCAAGGTCGTTAGATGCTGATAGTTAGAGGAGAAAACCATTGAGATCCAGAGATAACCGCCAGTTGCCAGATAAGGATTCAGACACTTGGAGACTAATGTTTATTGTGAGGTCACTTGATGTAACCATGGTTAAGAAAATCATTCCAAGACTAAGAGACAAGGAGGTCACGTGGTCTCGAAGTCTAACTGAGGTTAAAGAAATTGTTAAGAGATTAGGAGAATTGGAGATTCAGAGACTAAAGGAGGTCACCCATTCTCACATCAAACCCAAGGTTAGTGAGGAGGTTTGGAGATTTGGAGACTAAATGCATTCTCCAAGTCTCTGAATGAATGCATGGTTAAGAAATAGCTTTAGAGCTTTGGAGACTAAAGCAGTCTCCAGATCTGCAGTGGACTGAGGTTAAGGTTGAGTTTGTTCGAGCACCCAATCAGAGCATACAACTTGGTGAAATCTGGTGAAGTTTGAGCATAAAAGCTAGAAATAAAAGATTTAAAAATCATGAAGTTCAACATTAGGGATATACAAAAAATTTTCAATTGACAGTGTGCTCAGAGATTTAAATCCTGCAAATTCATTTTTTAACGGAATATAGTCATGTAATATATTTCTGAAAATGACAGAAGATGACAGATGCAATGATGGTGGTTAGAATCAGATTTTATTGAGCAAATGAGAGTAGTAATGGTTGTTAATCTGGAATTAGATTTTGGTGAATATATTTCTTCTAGACTAGAAAAATTTGCAAGCAAGAATGTTTGAGAAGGCTAAGAAATAAGATTTGCAAGTAAATGAAGGAATAAGATCAGAGCTTTGAAAAGACAACAAAATCAGATATTTTTGAAGGGGAAGATGAATTCAGATTTTGAAGTGACCGAGAAGATTAGATTTCAGAGGAGAAAGAAGGCAAATAAAATTAGATTTCAAAGAGATAAGTGTTGATCAAGCATAGATTTTAGAGTTTCTTCTTCTTCTATTTATTCTTCTTCTCTTGAAATGTCCCCTTTCTGATTCTATAAGATATTTAAAGCCTCTAATCAGATTTTAAAATCAAACAACTAATATTTCAAAAGATCAACCAATTTCTCAATAAACCCAAATCGGGTATGCCCGAAATAGTGCCAAAAACTTCACAGCTTCACATATTATTGATAAATCTAAAAGTAGACATTTTTATAGAAATTTCTCCATCATAATAGCCTAAAAAATGACATTTCTAGATCTATATAGAGTTTAAACAACAGCTCCCAAATAGAGTACAAAAACAATGCTCATCGGGCTCCCGAAAACAACACAAAATAGCCCAGAAACACCACAAAACACTAATAATCTATCAAAGAAGTATAACCATGACTCAATACATATATTCAGCTCTATTTTAACACCAAAATGGCTGCAATATAGCAGAAACCCAAACTGATATGAAAAACTCAACCATAAATATCAAAATCTTACAAAAGCACACCCGAAAACTCACAAATCTGCACTGTTCAGCACAAGGGAAAACTCTGCATGAGCTTGCACATGGAATGGCCTCAAAATCCCATCCTTATCCTTCTTGTAAACCTACAAACTCCCATCTTTGGGTCTCCTTCTCCACAGGTTTGGCAGCCTCTGAAGAACAACAAAGCAATGAGCAAAAATCAAGTTCTAGAATGAGCCCGAAATGCCTCCAAACCCCTTTAAAAGAGGGCATAACCCTAACTCATGACCAAGAGGGGTCAATAATATATATTTTAATAATAATTTTTATTTATTAATCCATTGGTTTCCAAAGATTAGCCCCTTTTCCCAAAACTTCACTTTTTGAGCTTGCCAGCCTTAGCAAAAGTTATTAGTTTTAATTATTTGAAAAGGGGACATGAAAAGTCCTCCCTCCCAAATATTTCTTGTCCTCAAACAATGAAGGTTGGAATGCTCAAGAATATGTGCTCCTTCCCAGGTTGCATCCTCCAATGGTAATCCTTTCCATTTGACCAAATGCTCTGTGATGCTCGTATTTTTCAATCTTTTCTCTCTTGTATCCAAAACCTCTTCTGGTATCAAAAATAATTTCCCTTCATCATCAAGAGGTGGTAATTCTATTGATACTATGGTTTTCTAGCCTAAAACCTTCTTCAAGCAAGAGACATGGGAAAACATTATGTATTTTGTTGTTTGGTGGGAGCTCTAATTCATAAGCTACCTCTTCTACCTTCCTGATGATCTTATAAGGCCCATAGAACTTTGGCTTGAGCTTCTCTGCCCCACTTCTCTTTAAGGTGCTTTTCTTATATGGCTACAGCCTAAAAAATACCAAATCTCCCACCTTAAAAGATCTTTCAGTCCTTTTCCTATCAACATACAATTTTTGTTGGTTCTGTGCATGTTGTAGATTATCCTTGAGGGACCTTATTATGTCTTGGCTTTGCTTAATGAAATCACTTGCTGTAGGTACTCTGCTATCTGAAAGTACTAGATCAACAAAGGAAAGGGAATCATAACCATAAAGAGCATGAAAAGGAGGCATACCAATAGACATGTGATGAGATGTATTGTAACAATACTCCCCTAGGGGCAACCATTTCACCCAAGCATGTTGTTGATTTGAAACATAGTTCCTCAAATATCCCTCTATCCATTTATTAACTATCTCTATTTTCCCATTTGTTTGAGGGTGATAGCTAGTACTGGGAGTGAGTTCAGTTCCTACCAAATGAAAGAGATCCTTCCAAAAAGAGTTGAGGAATCTATTGTCCCACTCACTGACAATGTTTCTAGGCAAGCCATGTAACTTGAAAATTTCCTTGAAGAACAATTCTGCCACTTCTAATGCCTTGAAATCAGATGTGATGGGAAAAAAATGTGCATACTTAGTTAGTCTATCTACCACCACCTATATGCAATCCTTACCTTGAACCTTGGGCAACCCAGTGATGAAGTCCATGAAAATACTTTCCCATTTTTGTTCACGAATAGGAAGTGGTTGCAACAACCCTGCAAGAAAAATTTGCTCACTCTTGTTTTGTTGGCATACCATACATTCCTTAATGTGTTTAAGGACATCCTCCATCATACCCTTCCATGCAAACCACTCTTGAAGTTTCTTGTATGTCTTGAAGTATCCTTGATGACCAGCCAAAGGTGTGTCATGAAAGGCCCTCAATATCCTCTCCTTAGTGTTTGATCCTAGCACTAAGTAGATCCTATTCTTGTAATAAATCAATTCATCAACAACCTTGTACCTATTATCATCCACTAACTTATCCAAAATCTTGGTGGCAAAGGAATATTTAGCATACTCTAAAATTATGGAGACTTTCCAATTAGCAGAGATACATGTTAAGGAACACAAAGTGGGCTTTCTTGAGAGAGCATCAGCAACCACATTATTCTTTCCTTTCACGTATTCAATATCAAAATCATAAGCTTGAAATTTTCTTACACATTTTTTTTGACAATCATTCAAATCCCTTTGGTTCAAGAAGAACTTGAGCCTATTATGGTTTATCTTTACAAAGAATCTCCCACATACCAAATATTGTCTAAACTTATGAAGTGCATGCATGATTGCCAACATTTCCTTATCATAGATGGAGTAACCTTTCTCTGATTGATTTAATTTTCTACTCTCAAATGCTATTAGATGTCCCCTTTGAGTTAGGACAGCCCCTATACATTCTCCAGAAGCATCACATTCAACAACAAATGGTAAAGAGAAATCTGGAATTGCAAGCACAGGGCATGAACTCATTACCTCCTTAAACTTATCAAATATTTATTATTCCTTTTCTGTCCAAATAAAAGCTCCTTTCTTTTTCAAATTAGTCAAGGGGGCAGCAAGCTGAGAAAATCCCTTGACAAATCTCTTATAGTAGCTACACAACCGAAAGAAACCTCTCAACTATGTAAGATTAGTGGGTGGAGGCCAATCCAAAATTGCCTGGATTTTTTGTTAATCAACCTGTACTCCTTTAGAACTTATAATATGCCCCAAATATAGGATCTTTGTCAAACCAAACTCACATTTAGATAGCTTAGCATAGAAGGATTGCTACTCCAAGATTCCCAAAATAGTGTCTATGTGCTTTAGATGCTCTTCCCATGTTTTACTATAAATCAAGATATCATCAAAAAATACCAAAATTTTTTTTCGAAGATGATTGCTGAATACCTTATTCATACAAGATTGGAATCTTGCTAGTGTTGGAAATAATTGTCTGAAGGAAATTGCTACTCAATTATGTATTGTCTTTGATGTCACACTATGTCATAGTCCGCAGCAATCAGCACCTACCGAGCTCAGTCGGTCTGCCAGACAGGAATTTTAGTGCGTACCGAGTTCACTCGGTTACCAAAAGAAAAGATAGTGTTTACCGAGTTCAGTCGGTTATCAAAGAAAGTTAGTGTTTACCGAGTTCACTCGGTCATCGAAGAAAAGTTAGTGTTTACCGAGTTCACTCGGTCATCGAAGAAAAGTTAGTGTTTACCGAGTTAACTCGGTCATCGAAGAGAAGTTAGTGTTTACCGAGTTCAGTCAGTTATCAAAAGGTAAAGGATTGTCAGTGTTTACCGAGTTCCCTCGGTCACCGAAAGATTACAAAAAGTTATGGTCACCGAGCACTGTCGGCCCTTAAAGGACTTTTGCAAATAGAGTTTGCTTAATTCAGCCGACTGTTATACTAAATAATGTCGATTTGACAAATCCAAAATCATATAAATAAAAGGTCAAATGTGAAAAATAAAAGAACATACAGCAGAAAATCTACAGAAGAAAAGAAGGAAAGGTATATGCGAATTTGTGAAGGATGTTCAGATATCCTTGAGGAGCAGCAGAGATTTATTCAATCAGAAAGGATCAGACTTATGCAGAACAGAGATCTGTAATCAGCAAGACAGTTGCATTATTATACTGGTCACTTTTTCATTGTTACCTTCTTATCATTGTAACAGTGAATTCTAAATCTCTTAACCGAGTTGGTTTAACAACCATATTGTAAATCCTCTAACAAGGTGACAATTCCATTGAATTGTTTTCAAGACCTCTTACCAGGCCACTCCTTGCAGGGTGTTTTAAATCCTCTAACAAGGTCACACCTAACAGTGTGTTTTGTAACCTTTTACCGGGTTGGCTTCTAACCGGGCATCACTTCAGAAAAGTGAAAATCAGTATCTAGATACATTGGTGGTTTTTCCCATATTGGGTTTCCACGTTAAATCTTGTGTCTCTTGTGTTCTTAATTGCTTTCTCAATCATATACATGTGCTGATGAATATATAAAGATAATATTGCTAATACTTTCTGCATCTTCAAAGTTACTGCAATCTATTTACCGAGTGCTAAAACAGATATCATTGTTAAGATATCCTAAGGGATCTGGAAAGAATTAATAGTGAAGTGTTTTTATGGTTGACTGATTCACCCCCCCTCTCAGTCACTTCATCCATATTCCATCAATTGGTATCAGAGCTTTTGGTGCTTGCAGGAAGGGTTTCAAGGACCTAAGCTAAAGATCAGGATGTCTTACAAGAGGGAAATTCCAAAGCTCAACAGAGATAACTTTTCAGCATGGCAAGGTCTCATGCGACTTCATCTGGCTTCCATTGGTGATTCAGGATGCAAATACATTGATGAAGAATACACAATTCCTAATGGTGCATTAACTGTTGAAGACATTGCAGATAAAAAGACTCACAACACCATGATGATAGACATTGCATCTGCTCTCAGCTATGAAGAATTTGATGATATTAAAGATTGCACTACTGCATATGAAATGTGGGTGGCACTGAAGAAAATATATGGTGGTGATGCAAATGTGAAAAGAGCCAAAGCAGAAAGCCTAAGAGGACAGTTTGACAAGATGAATATGAAGGAAGATGAAAACATTGCAAAATATGTTGAAAGAATAAAAGCAAGTGTAAGTGCAATTAGAGCTTCTGGAGGAACAATCTCAGATGAGACTGTTATAAGTAAGGTACTTAGAACACTACTCCCTATCTATGCAATAAGAGTATCAGCTATTCAAGAAAGAAGATGTGAAACAAACCATAATATAACTTTGGATGCTTTAGTTGGAAGATTGACAGCTTTTGAATTAGACAACTATGA
This sequence comes from Chamaecyparis obtusa, assembly GCA_027943335.1. Taxonomy (NCBI): domain Eukaryota; kingdom Viridiplantae; phylum Streptophyta; class Pinopsida; order Cupressales; family Cupressaceae; genus Chamaecyparis; species Chamaecyparis obtusa. The sequence continues at coordinate 90,253 of BSBK01009351.1, read as the reverse complement.
TAACTATGTTCCTAGTTCCAAAAATATTGAATCAGCATTTGAGGCCAAGGTTTCATTAAAGAAGAACAAGAAAATTAAAGAAGTTCAGTCAGAAAGTGAAGAAGAATCAGAAGAAAGTTCTGATAGTGATCTTGAAATTGTAGAAGCATTACTTGCAAAGAAGTACTCTAGAGGGAAAGGTAAATATAAATGTAAAACTCCTTTAATCTATTTTTCATGTGAAGAAATTGGACATATTGCAGCTAGGTGCCCAAACAAGCAAGTCAAAGAAGAAAAGAGAAGTCACAAGTACTATGGCAAAAAGAATTTCAAATCATACAAGGATAAAGGTAAGAAATCATGTTTTATGGCTAAAGATTCTGATGATAGTGAAGAAGAAATTGTCTTTATTGCTATAAAAGATGAATCTGATGATGATGAAGATAAGATGGCACTTATTTCTCATATAAGCAAAGATGATATATGGATAATAGACAGCAGATGTTCACACCACATGACTGGTGACAAGACAAAATTTGAATATCTAGAAGACTGTGATAGTGGGAATGTAAGATTTGGAAACAATGAACCTTGTTGTATAAAAGGAAAAGGAAGAATCTCATTAACCAAAGAACTCATATGTGATAATGCCTATTGGGTTGAAGGACTAAAACATAATCTTTTAAGTGTAGCACAGCTAATCAACACTGGTTTCAAGGTTGAATTCATGAATGGTCAAGCAAGACTGCTGGATGGAAAAGGAAAACTCATTGGATCAGGCAAACAAACAAAAGGTAACTTATTTTATCTTGATCTCAATGAATATTCATGCTTTATTGCTCAAATAGAAGAAAGTTGGCTATGGCACAAAAGGTTATGTCATGTGAATTTTGATAACATGATAAAAATAAGCAAATTCAAGAAGGTTAGAGGCATTCCTACTTTGAAGAAACCTGACATTGGTCTATGTAAGAATTGTCAGATTGGCAAAATGAGTAAAACTAGTTTCAAGAGTAAGAACTATCAGTCTAAAATTTTTTTGGAAATTGTGCATACTGATTTATGTGGACCTATTGGAATACAAAGCTATACTGGAGATAAATTCTTTATTCTTTTCGTTGATGATTATTCTAGAATGATGACTGTTATGTATTTAAGAGAAAAATCAGAAGCATTTGAAAAGTTCAAATGGTACTTAGCAAGAGTAGAAAAAGAAACAGGGAAAAGATTGAAATGTTTAAGATCAGACAGAGGTGGTGAATTCATCTCCCATGATTTTAACAACTTTTGCATTGAAAGAGGAATCAAAAGACAGGTATCAGCTCCTAGAACTCCTGAGCAAAATGGAATAGCAGAAAGAAGAAACAGATCTATTATGGATTGTGCAAGGACTCTAATGATAGAAAAGAACATCGCTATAAAGTACTGGAAGGAAGCTATCAGCACTGCAGTTCATACCTTGAACTGAGTACAATTGAAGAAAGACACATTCAAAACTCCTTATGAATTATGGTATGGCTATAAACCTAATGTAAGTTACATGAAAATATTTGGTAGCAAGTGTTATATCTTAAAAGAATCCAGAAGAAATAAATTTGATGTGAAAAGTGATGAAGGAATATTCCTAGGATATTCTAGCAAAAGCAAGGCATACAAATGTCTGAACTTATCTACTCACAAAGTCATAGAAAGTATACATGTAAAATTTGATGAGTTTGCAGAAAAGACTGAGGAAGAAAGCAAAAGGGAACCTGAGAACTACAGAAGATTCGTTTACATTGAACCTGAAACATTGATAGACATAACTATCAATAAGGAAGCTATATCTACCGAGCCGAGCACAGTTATTGAGTCACAAACCGAGTCACAGGAAGAAGTTCAAACCGAGTCACAGGAAGAAATTCAGACCGAGTCTCAGCCTGAAGTTACCGAGCAAATATCTACTGAGCCCGAGCAACCTGAAGAAGAGATCCTAGAAGACAACAGCATGAATCATTCAAAAGGCAAGGAACCTATACTAGCCAAATATGTCAGAAGACATCATACACCAGACCAAATCATTGGAAACAAATCAGATGGTACTATGACAAGAATCAAGCTAAAAGGTACATGTCTGCTTACTGATTTTGAACCTAGAAATATCAAAGATGCATTGGAGAATGAAAGTTGGATTGAAGCAATGAATGAAGAATTAGAACAAATACAAAAGAACAAAACTTGGACTCTTGTACCCAGACCTAAAGATAAGAATGTAATTGGAACAAAATGGGTATTCAGAAATAAGCTGAATGAAGATGGTCAAGTATCTAGAAACAAAGCTAGACTGGTATGTAAAGGTTATTCTCAAGAAGAAGGTATAGATTATGGAGAAACTTTTGCTCTTGTTGCAAGATTAGAAGGAGTAAGAACTCTACTTGCTTATGCAGCACACAAAGGATTTAAGGTATATCAGATGGATATAAAATCTGCATTTCTCAATGGAATTCTTGATGAAGAAGTCTACATTGAACAACCTGAAGGTTTTGTTGATCCAGATAAAAGGGACATGGTCTGCAGGTTACACAAAGCATTGTATGGTTTAAAACAAGATCCTAGAGCATGGTATGAAAGACTCCATAACTATTTGATTCAGATTAATTTCAAAAGAGCTAATGATAACAGTAATCTGTATATCAAAGAAGGACCGGATGACAAAATTGTATTGGCAGAAATATTTGTGGATGATACTATATTTACAGGGAATGAGGATCAGTGCAAAGAATTTTCAGAGCAAATGAACAGAGAATTTGAAATGTCTATGTTTGGTTTAATAAAATTCTTTGTTGGTCTTCAAATTCAGCAAAGCAAGAATGGTATATACATTACTCAATCCAAATACATTAAGGAGATACTTAAGAAGTTTGGTATGGAAGATTCAAAACCAGTTGGTACACCCATGTGTACTGGACTGAAACTTACCAAAAATGATGATTCAAAAGAAGTTGATCAGACCCTATACTAATCTATGATTGGAAAATCGCAGTATGTAGTACATACAAGACCTGATATTGCCTTAGCAGTCAGTATAGTAGCTAGATTCGCAGCAAAACCTAAGGAAAATCACATGATGGCAATCAAAAGAATCTTAAGATACTTAAAAGGAACTGAAGAATATGGTTTGTGGTATAAATTTGGAGGCAATCTAGACTTGAAAGTGTTTACTGATGCTGATTGGGCAGGAAACATTGATGACAGAAAAAGTACAAGTGGTGGAGCATTTTTTCTTGGAAAAAGACTGGTATCCTGGACTAGTAAAAAGAAGAATTGCACATCTCAATCCACAGCTGAAGCAGAATATGTTGCTGCTGCAGTAAACTGTTCAAATATTGTTTGGTTTAAACAGCTATTAGAAGGTATGAAGGTTGAAATCAAAGAACCAGTTGTTATATTTTGTGACAATACCAGTGCAATAAACATTTCTAAGAATCCAGTGATGCATTCCAAAACCAAGCACATTGCTATTAAATATCACTTTGTCAGAGAATTGGTGCAGGACAAGGAAATCAGATTAGAATATATTCATACAAAAGAATAGATTGCAGACATTTTCACCAAACCATTACCTAAGGATGCATTTATGTATCTAAGAGGTAAGTTAGGGGTCATTCCCCTATCCGAGGCTCACTAAATATAGTTTTAGTGATGCATCAACCAGAACATGATTGAAAATCAACTTGTTGATGCAGCATATTAAAGGAATCATTGCATATGAATCAGTACTTGAGGTACATTAATTTTCACTGGTAATATGAGAATTGTCTTTGGCATGTGTTGTCAAAGAGGGAGTGTTTGCTATGTCTTTACTATTACTTCAAGAAATTTTCAATAGTCAGAAGGAAGAATTTTCAGGATACAGGAAGCTTGCTGACAGAGGGAGATTTGAATCTGAACCGAGCTAACTCTTTCAAATTTCTTATGCTGTGACATATTGTGTTGCCATCAATGCCAAAGAGGGAGATTGTTGGAAATAATTGTCTGAAGGAAATTGCTACTCAATTATGTATAGTCTTTGATGTCACACTATGTCATAGTCCGCAGCAATCAGCACCTACCGAGCTCAGTCGGTCTGCCAGACAGGAATTTTAGTGCGTACCGAGTTCACTCGGTTACCAAAAGAAAAGATAGTGTTTATCGAGTTCAGTCGGTTATCAAAGAAAGTTAGTGTTTACCGAGTTCACTCGGTCATCGAAGAAACATTAGTGTTTACCAAGTTCACTCGGTCATCGAAGAAAAGTTAGTGTTTACCGAGTTCACTCGGTCATCGAAGAGAAGTTAGTGTTTACCGAGTTCAGTCGGTTATCAAAAGGTAAAGGATTGTCGATGTTTACCGAGTTCCCTCGGTCACCGAAAGATTATAGAAAGTTATGGTCACCGAGCACTGTCGGCCCTTGAAGGACTTTTGCAAATAGAGTTTGCTTAATTCAGCCGACTGTTATACTAAATAATGTCGATTTGACAAATCCAAAATCATATAAATAAAAGGTCAAATGTGAAAAATAAAAGAACATACAGCAGAAAATCTACAGAAGAAAAGAAGGAAAGGTATATGTGAATTTGTGAAGGATGTTCAGATATCCTTGAGGAGCAGCAGAGATTTATTCGATCAGAAAGGATCAGACTTATGCAGAACAGAGATCTGTAATCAGCAAGACAGTTGCATTATTATACAGGTCACTTTTTCATTGTTACCTTCTTATCATTGTAACAGTGAATTCTAAATCTCTTAACCGAGTTGGTTTAAAAACCATATTGTAAATCCTCTAACAAGGTGACAATTCCATTGAATTGTTTTCAAGACCTCTTACCAGGCCACTCCTTGCAGGGTGTTTTAAATCCTCTAACAAGGTCACACCTAACAGTGTGTTTTGTAACCTTTTACCGGGTTGGCTTCTAACCAGGCATCACTTCAGAAAAGTGAAAATCAGTATCTAGATACATTGGTGGTTTTTCCCATATTGGGTTTCCACGTTAAATCTTATGTCTCTTGTGTTCTTAATTGCTTTCTCAATCATATACATGTGCTGATGAATATATAAAGATAATATTGCTAATACTTTCTGCATCTTCAAAGTTACTGCAATCTATTTACCGAGTGCTAAAACAGATATCATTGTTAAGATATCCTAAGGGATCTGGAAAGAATTAATAGTGAAGTGTTTTTATGGTTGACTGATTCACCCCCCCTCTCAGTCACTTCATCCATATTCCATCAGCTAGTGCATTAGTGAGGCCAAATGGCATAACAAGAAATTCAAAGTGCCCATAGTGACATCTGAAAGCAATCTTTTTCACATCTTCCCTCCTCATGTAGATTTGATGGTATCTTGATCTTAAGTCAACTTTTGCGAAGTATATAGCACCATGTAACTCATAAATGAGTTCATCTATGCGTGGTATGGGATACCTATTTTTTATGGTCTTCTTGTTTAGAGTCCTGTAGTCTATACACATTCTCATTGTACCATACTTTTTCTTGACAAGTACCATAGATGATGCAAATAGACTAGAGCTATGCCTTATGAATCCCATGTCTAGGAGTTCCTTAATAGTTTTTTCTATTTCTTCCTTATAACCTCTTGGATGATGGTATGGAGTTGTTATAACTGGTTTGGCACCCTATTCTAACTCTATAACATACTCAAAACCTCTATCTGGTGGTAATCCCGGAGGCAAATCATTGAAAACTATACTATGCTTATCAAGAATATTTTGAATTTCAAAATGGAAATTACCTTGATTCTTTAGAGAGCTTGTTGGATGGATTATGACTCCTGCTGCCCACGCTACTTGTCCTCTTCAAAAATTCCTCTCCATCCTCTTTGCAATGACCACCTTAGGTGCTCCATTCGATAAGCCTCTCAATAAGAATTCTTTCCCATTGGAATGAAATTTAAACTCCATAGTTTGATGGTTCATGTAATAGCCTCCAATAGAGTGCAACCATTGAACACCCAATACAAGATTTTTCTCCCCAATGCCAACAACATAGAAGTCATCACATAACTCATAATCTCCTAAGGTCATCTTGAGTTGTTTCACCACCCGTGTGCAAGGCATAGTGAATCCATCAGCTACAGTAACATTGAATCCCTCAAAATCTTCTTCTTTAAGCCCTCTTTTCATGACAAATCCCTCATCAATAAAATTGTGAGTTGCCCCACTATCAAGAAGAACCGTCAACCTTTTTCCTGCTAGCACCCCTCGAATTCGAAAGGAATGGTATCTTGGGACTCCTGATAATGCTACTAAAGTGTCATCCTTGCTGGTTTCTTTTTCTTTCTCTTCTTCTTCCTCCTCTTTAGTGTCATGAAATTCCTCATGCTCATCTAAATCAGATTCTGAAGCAACTTCAATATAGTGCACTTGACCTTTCCCCAAACATCTGTGTCCTAGAACCCATGGCTCTCTACAAGTGAAACAAAGCTTTTTCCTTCGTAATTCACTCCTAGTCTCTTCATCTACCTTCTTTTTTCCTACATTTATCACATTCTTTGGTGGTGGTCCTGGAAAAGTCTTTTTCTAAAAATTCCCCTTATGTTGCCAAAGATTTGGGGGTTTTTGATTAGTGACTGGTTTCATAGGCACACAAGTTTCAAGTTGCAAGCTTCTTTTGATAGCTTCCTGTAAGGTTGAGGGTGAGAAAGCCTTAACCAAACCCTTAACAGAATCTTCCAAACCATCAAGAAAAAGATAAACAATCCTCTTTTCACTCATATCAGGTACCATAACAGCCACTTTTTGAAACTTTTCTACATACTCATTAACTGATTTGGTTTGCCTCAACTTTGACAATTCTTTAAAATACTCTTCATCATCCTTGAGATCAAATCTATCTATCACTCTTTGACTAAAATCATCAAATGTAGTTACCTGTTCATGACCTTGAGTAGTCATTCCATGATACCACCAATCATAGGCTGCATCTTCCAAGTGTAGACTTGCGAATTGAACAGCATCACTCTCCTTCGTGGGGTTAAGTGTGAAGAAGGTCTGTAATTTTTGTAGCCATGCTCTAGTTGAAATTTTATTTGTTCCATCAAAAGTAGGTGTTGTAAACTTGCTTATTTTATTTTTGAGCTCTCTTCCACTTATGTCCTGCTCCCTCTTATACTCTTTCTTTGGCATCAATGTGTTCATCATATCCACATATTCTCTAAAAGGAACTGAACTATGAAAGTCATCATCTAAGCCATTGTAAGTAGCTCTTAATGCAATCAAGTTACCTGTAACCTCTTCCATAGGACTAAGGGCTAGATTTGGTACTGGTGGCTCATCTGCAGGCAAGAAAATAGTTTTTGTTGATTTAGAGGGTGTGGGTTTCAGATTTATTGGCTCCTTTGAAGTGCCCCCTTTCTCATTAGTAGATACAACTCCTTGCAGTTTTTCTTTCACTATCTGCAAAGCATCTCTAGTTTCTACCAAACTATCCACTGTTTGCTTTTGAGTGTTTTGGATGTCCTGGAAGAATTTCTTTTCCATCTCATCTAGGTCAGCCATACTTGTTCCTTCCTTGGATTTTTTACTTTTATTTTCAACTGGAGGTTTGATCAAAATTTCTTTATTCTTTTCTCGCTACAAATATCTCTTTTCTCTTTCACTTAGTTGCATACAAACTTCTACAAACCCTCAGGCTAGCAAGATCATAGCTCTGATACCACTGAAATGTCCCCTTTCTAATTTTACATGATATTTAAAGCCTCTAATCAGATTTTAAAATCAAACAACTAATATTTCAAAAGATCAACCAATTTCTCAATAAACCCAAATCGGGTATGCCCGAAATAGTGCCAAAAACTTCACAGCTTCACATATTATTGATAAATATGAAAGTAGAAATTTTTATATAAATTTTGATAGAATAACAGCCTAAAAAATGACATTTATAGATTTGTATAGAGTTTACAAAACAACTCTCAAACGGAGGACAAAAACAATGCTCATCGAGCTCCCGAAAACAACACAAAATAGCCTGGAAACACCACAAAATACTAATAATCTATCATAGAAGTATAACCACAACCCAATACATATATTCAGCTCTATTTTAACACCAAAATGGCTGCAATATAGCAGCAACAAAAACTGATATGAAAAACTCAACTAAAAACATCAAAATCTTACAAAAGCACACCCGAAAACTCACAAATCTGCATTGTTCAGCACAAGGGAAAACTCCGCATGAGCTTGCACATGGAATGGCCTCAAAATCCCATCCTTATCCTTCTTCGAAACTTGAAAACTCCCATCTTTGGGTCTCTTTATCCACATGTTTGGTAGCCTCTGAAGAACAACAAAGCAATGAGTAAAAATCAAGTTTTAAAATGAGCCCGAAATGCCTCCAAACCCCTTTAAAAGAGGGCATAACCCTAACTCACAACCAAGAGGGGTCAATAATATGTATTTTAATAATAATTTTAATTTATTAATCCATTGGTTTCCAAAGATTAGCCCCTTTTCCTGAAACTTCACTTTTTGAGCCTGCCAACCTTAGCAAAAGTTATTATTTTTAATTATTTGAAAAGGGGACATGACATCTCTTCTCAGTGTTAAGGGTTCCTATCCCTGTTTGGTATTCTATTTTTCTTAAGGGTTTTAGACTGGCTTTTCCCTTTCTCTCAGAAGATTTTACAGCAGCTTTCCACATGATTCTGAGTGTATTCCTGCAAAGCAAATTTTCTCATCTTGTTTGTGCTTCTAGCTCCCTGTTATTAATTTATTGAAGCAACATCATTTCAATGAAATACAGTGTAGTTCCTATTCTCTGTTGTTCTGTCTCTTTGCATTTTTGTTCTTGCTCTTGTATGTTTTATTTGTGAAGCATCTAAGAACATACCAGCTACAAGGTAGTTTGTTTGATTATTTATGAGTTTCTCTCAAGGAGAGAATTAAATTTCATAAATGGTTTCAAAGAGTAGACATTATTGAAGGATTTGATAGAACAATATAGAAGTGAGAAGATAGTTTGTAAGGCACTCTATCTGAATTGCATATAGTCTGTAAGGCATTCTGTGGTATTTTACTTGATTTGTGAGCTGTTGATTATATCTTCTAACTCTTAGCCCAAGAATAGGCACTGGTTAGGATTTGTTATGCAGCCTTTATTAAATCATCAAAAGACAATTTATCATTACCAGTACATTTGTGTTTTTAAGTTCATGTAGATTTTGATAGAATTGTATCTAGGTGATATAGTTTAGTTTACAGATTCCTTCAAGAGAGAATCAAAAGGTTAGCCTTCCTTGAGTCAAACTTAGAAAAACAAGAAGGATTTGCATCCTTATTCCATTGTTCTATGATGTTGCATTTGTAGTTTCTATTGTCAAACTCTGCATCAGGATATTCTCAGCTATTTGCAAAGTGATCTTTTGTTGAAATAATCTGAAGTATGATAGCATAGCAGTGAAGACCTAATCCATAATTTGAATGTTTACTTGAAACATAGTAATTCATTATAGGCAATACCCGCCTGAGTCCTGTGGAACTCAAAGCAGAAGGAGGATCCTATCCATCCTCATCAATTAGATTCTTTCTTTCAAACTTGGAGCCCTTTAAACTGAGAATCCAGCCTACATATTAGCCAAGTTTGATCTCACAAGAAAAATCTCTAACAAACTGGTGACTCTAATGGGGATTTGAAGTAATTTGTAGTAAATAATTTAGGTTTATCAAGTTGAGCTAGACTCCTGGCCTATTTTTTTATAAATCTAGATGTTTGCCATGTCCATTTGAGGATAGAGTTATAAATCTTTGTAAGTCTGAAAGTCCTTCAGATCATATTTACCAGCCTTGTTGTCGTTGACTAAAAGAGTTTTTGAATCTCTTCCTGGTAAAGAAATATGTCACATCCAATTGACTTGTTGAAAGTCTACTATCTTTGTTGAAACCCAACTTTTCCTTGTTCTATTAAAGTTTTACACATTCTCACAGTAGTGGGTGGTGACTCTGAAAGATCTCTATACCAGTGTGCACTTAGATGAAAGAAAATTTATGATCGGTTGGGAACACTTGCAGCAAGGATCTAGAAGATGCTCGAAAGATTTAGTGGTGAAGGAAAAAATCACAAAGAAGTTCATAAGGACAACAATAAAAGAATATTCCCAGGTATTCCTCAAAGTTTTATGAAATAAATTGTTTCCTTGCTAAGTGAAGAAGTCACTAAAAGAAGGAATATAGATTTGAATTTTTTGGTCATACTTTTGGTTTTACATTTTTTAAAATCATCAGATTCAGAAGTATGGTATGATCTTATGTGAAATGATTGCATGATCGGATAGAAATATTTGTGAATGAAGAAGATGTGTTGTTGATAAATAGTGCAATGGAGATTCTAGATCTAAAAGATCAGGATATGTTGTCTATATCTGAAAATTGTCCAGCAGATCTTGAAGAAATTCAAAAGGATATTGTATTGTTAATTCAAAAAATACATGACCAAGCTATGTTGTTTTTGAAAAGACATGTAGGAGAAATAAGTAAAGAATCCATATATGTATTTTATGAAAAGTTTTCCAATGCATATGATAAGTTTCTGAAAGGGATTGAACTCCAAGAGTCTGCATATTTTCATTTGTTCTTAGAGCTTTATATGCCTAAGTCAGTAAAATGGTCTGCAAATTGCAAAAACAAAGGCGTTGAACTTGTTAAAAAATGGAAAAATGAGTTTGAATAATGTACATCTGAAAGTATTAATGATGCTGACTCTAGTTATGATGAAAATGCTGACTATGATGCTGATAGTGAAGTAGATGAATATCAAGATGTCAAAGATGAAAATCTAGTTGGTGATGTTTCCATTGGATTCAAAGATTTTTTTTATTATTAGCATGGCAAGACACACCTCTGTTCTTAGTTTAGGGAAAAGTCTTGTGATCAGCAGGAGAGTAGTTATTATGCGGATGAGAGTGACTGTGATGATTCTTTTGCCCAAAATAATATAAGCCAGGAGTTTTCAGCCCTTGTTCCAATTAAGGAAGATATTTGCAGCATCACTTGTGAGACCAAAGAAATGGAATGTGAAGTTCAATGCTCACTAAGTAGTGAGAAAATTTCAGAGCTCTTGGAGGCTGAGTTTCAGAGGTATGCTCCCCAGTTTGTTTCAAAAATCACATACCCAGTGGATATAAGTTTTGATGAAAATGATTCAAGTGATGGCATGATGTATGAAACATTTACTAGTTTTCCTTCTCCTGTATTTGAGTTAAAAGAGTAGGAATATGAAAGTACATGTCATTATGATGATTTTGATAGTGTTATATTTGGTGAATATACTGATGAATGTACTAGTGAATGTTTTGATTTTCAAGAGCCTATTGTTTGTGGTTCTTGTCTACTTGTTGATGTTGGAGAATGTGGAAAATCTGAATATGTTTTCTCATATTTACAAATGATTAAGGATTCAATCACTGACGGTGCTTGTGCTTTCCTAGAAGATGTTGATGTGGTTAATGATCAACAAGTTGTTTCTGGTTTTGTCTAATCAGATATTTGTCTTGAGAGGTTCCATGTTAGTTTACAAAGTGATGAGATAGAAGTGGATTATTCCTTTGTGCAAACTAATGATCAGATTGTTGATATTTCTAGCCATAAAGTTGAGTTGATGTGTTTTATTTTTCAGTATGATGTTGACAATAAGAAGTGTGCTGCTTTGTTATTACAAGGTAATCAGTATTCATGGCAATCTGATGGCCTAATCTTGCTGGATGATGGTGAGTATGTTGATCATTTTTTCCATGATATGCTGAAAATAGACCACAATATTTTTTACAGACTGGATGGGAGATGTAATTTCAATTTACCTATGTTGTATGGAGATCAAAATCATTTGTTTGATAGAGGTAAGAGTTGATTTCAGTTTTGGGGCTTTGGGATTCTTGTAGATAAAGTACATATTGTATAGTCGCTTTCCCTTTTAGTTGTGTGGTGTGTTTTCTTTCGGTAGAGGTCTTCATTTTTTGAGAAGAGATGTTAGGAATGGAAAGGTGAAAAGAGAAGAAAGAGAATTCTGGATTTGATTTTATGGATGGTTTGCTTCTACCATGAGATTCTAAAGTTCTCTGCATGCCTATATGGGGCACATGTCCCCAACTAGAGCCACTGTTGGTACTCTCAAATTTGGTCCAAATTTAGAGTGATCAATTCAAAATTTTCTCTAAGGCAAGGTGAGTACCCTTGAAAACTTTTCAAAGAGGCCTAATTGGTGTGCTTGTAAAAGATACCCTGATGATTTTCATATGGTACAACTTGGGGAATAGGCTCAACACCTCTCATTTGACATATGCAGTGGGTTCCAACTCTTAAATTTTAAATCTGACATGTTTAGGGAGTAGCCATTTTGAGGTGTTTTCTTAAATCTGCATTTTTGCCTAAGTGTCAAATCACTGTAGCAGGCCCTGTTTGCATTTGAATATCTTGTGTCTTGTTAGGTTTCATGGCTTTCCACTTTTGAAATGTTTAACAAATATATTAGAGAGCCTATGTTTCAAAGCTCAACCCATTTCGAGTCTGTTTGATAAGTTTTTGGATTCCCCAAAGTTGGTCCTACAGAATTATCCCATTACTCAATTCTACCCAATTTTCTGAGTGGCCCTATTTGACCAATTATAAATTTTGACCCTATGACCCAATTGAGAAAATTCCTTTTATAATATATTCTAGTGGTAAAATACTTCTTATGTTTCAATTTTCAGGTCACAACGAGTTCATTTGGTCAGTTTGCTAAGCCCATTCTGTTTGTAGTTTCTAAAGGTTTGCTAAACTGTTAAATGCAGATTTCTAAATAGCCTACTTTGAGGTCTTTCTATTTGTACCCGGTTGAATGCCCTACATAATTGAGTTTTCCCCTATGTTGCAAACTTGAAAGTATACCTTCCCATGAATTTTTAGACTCGCACCAATCCAATTATCCACTTTGCAAGAGCATTTCCATTTCCAATTTACTGAAAAATTCACTAAATATGCATAATCCAAAATTAAGTAGCCTATTTTGAGCTTTCACTTTTTATACCTGGTTCAATTTTTTGAAGAATTGAAAAGTTTTTTTTCATTGAAAACATGGAAATGTGTAACCATGAAGATTTTCAGGCCATGATGAATTCGTTTGCCCAGTTTTCTGATCTGATTCCCTTTGCAGTTTCTAATAATTTGGTGTAGATCAGTTGCTTAAGTTTAGTCAGAGGCCCTGTTCGTGATGTTATATCTCTTATAATTTGATTGTTCATGTCAAAAAAATGGTGCCCCTGTATTGTAAACCAAATTTACTTCAAGATTGCAAGGTTTTAGATTATGAGGGTTTTGTATGCACAGTTTCCCATATGCTTTTCATTGGCAGAAATCAATTTTTCTCATGTCTTCTTGTTCTGTATTTCCAAGTGGATATTTTCAAGGGTCTACCAAATCTGACCAGTTGATCATCATGAGTTTCCCTTCTGGATTCATACTCTCCACATAACATACTTCCAATATCCAAGAAGCTCGGGTCTTTAGGAGGTCGCTTGACTTGTCTTCAAGGTCACAACCAGATGGATCTTATGGTTATTTGATAGGGTGATTTGTAGAATTGTTGTGAAGAGAAGATTTGGAGAATTAAAATCTTTGGACCTGTTAGTTTCATCAGGTGTCACTTTGAAAAATGGAAGAATATGGAGTATGGAATATGTGTGTCAAGCATCAGGTCTAGGTCACTTGATTTCGTTAGTTTTTAAACCGCTTTCTAGAGGCCTACTGGTGTTAGTTTGTAGTCTTGTAGGAGTGAAGGAAAAGTGGATAGTGGATTAAAATTCCAATGCACCATAAAATGTTTCATTAAGTGATCAATTTTTGGGTACACTGAGGTAAGCGTGAGATTTAAAGGTGCTTCTCCACTTAAGGGTTCTTCCTGGTTGATATTCTTATCAGGTGACCGGAGGCATTTGAAATAATGGAATGTGTGCTAGTAAAACTAGGTAAATTGCACATTTAATGATAAACATTATCAAATGAAGCTATGATTGGACATTTTTTTTTTGGAGGAAAGAAAGTTATATGCACACGGTAGCCTCTACAAGTGATTGCATGAAGTCTTTTACAGGCTATGTATAAAATTGAATCACATTTTGCTATTTTAGACTTGAAGAATGAAGTTGCACATACCTACAATGTTTACATGCATACATGCTTTAATGCATCTCCAAGTAAAAATAAAGTATTTCATGTATTTGTGTATAGTCAATGGTGTGTGTGCTACTTCCCAAGCACCAGTCTTTACACAGGAGGGAAGTGTGAGCTTTCCAAACAAGAGGGTTATCATGTTATAATAGATTTGGTAGTTAGACGTCCCTTGCAATGCATAATTTGGCACTTTGCACCAATCATTTTGGTCTTATGTGCATAGGGCAAGCGAATGGAGGTGCGTGGAGGCTGCTGACTGGCAGTGTGGGTGGATGTTTGCATAAGGAAGGGATTCACGCAATGCCAACATGAAGTGTATGAGGGCTGCCAAATAACAAACAAGCATCATGGTCAATTATGGGAGCTTCTTGTGAGTTTAATTTGAGGCCTCACGCAAGTGAGGGTTTGTCTTTCCCTTTGCGTGACGGGGCACAAATGCTAGGACATAGCATAAATCTGAGACTTTAGAGTAAAGCCAGCATAAATAATAAGGTTGCCAATGCATTAAGGGGTGAGTGCCTTGTGTAAATGAGGAAACCTGCTAGCTCACTCAAGGGAAGGAGGCACATTCTATGTCAATGGCCTTATGCAAAATACAAAAATGGAGTCCTTTGCATGAGGCAATGAAGTAAAACAAAGGGTCTGGCATATTAATGAAAGTGGTGCTCCCTGCACAAGCAGTCAGTCACCAAAAGAATCATGCAAAGAACCAATTGATGTCTTGCGTAAGGAAAATGGGAAGCCAATACAATAAGGGAGTCCACATAGGTGCTTATGAATTGGAGACATCACATGATTTCACTAGTTTTGCACAAGTAATAGAGGAGACGACATAAGGGATATTGCCTTGCACAAGGTAAAGGCATGCCCACGCAACGAAATAGGAAGACCAGTGCAAGTTGTAGAGGGGAATGTGCCAAATGGAAGCCCACATTGACAAAGAAGAAGTGCCAGCAGTACAAATGTATAATGAATTATGCATCTAGTCTAGGTTAGCATGTAGAAATGAGTTTATAGATTGCAAAGGCACGTTTTGTGTCGTAAAACCAAGCCTTGTGGCACAATTTTTTAAAAGTGTTTAAATGGTGTGTGTCTTAACTAATAGTGTATGAGTAGCCAATTAAGGAAGCTTACACAAAGAATAAGGGAATTGGGAAAATGCCAAAATAATAATGGGAGATAGTGCCTTGTGTAAAGAAAACCACACACCAGCACAATGATTCAAGTGCAAAGACAAAGGCAGCGTGAATGGAGTGGTGGCTACGTGTTGTTGAATAGGTATTCACGCATTAATACAAGGCACCAGCGTGAGCCAAGGATAAGCCACAACAAATGTATTAAAGGGAGTTTGCGTAAAAACATGAGGAGATACTTACGCATTGCTGTTGTTTTGGGGTTTTTTTTGCTATTTTAGCTTAATTCCACTTTCACTAAATGCAATGAATCTGAAAGGTTTATATGCACTGGTGCTCATATTGCAACTAAATGAAGTTACTGGAAGCTGTGGCTACTTCATGCACCTATGGGCCCGCCTTGGTATGCATGTCGACTGGGCATAATAAAGATATTATATGAAAACATTTAAAATAGTCCAATGTAATTATCCCACATTGGTCCCGAAATAGCAAAAAGAGGTGTTTATAAACAACTTAACACACATATGAAATAGATCAAAGAATGGAAGTTGTCTGCTCCCGTGAGCTTGGAAGTCACCTCGGTTTTCATGCCAATGGGCCCAAAATGAAGCAATTTTGTAGATGGCCAATGATAGTGATGTGGTGAAAATGGACACATGGCACCCAATCACTCAGTCTCGAGACCAAACCACCAGTCACAGGAAAATTTGGAGACTTAGAGATAACTGCTAGTCGTGCAATCAGGTGATGTTAGTGGTTAGAGGCTGAAGGTTCAGAGATCTCGAGAGTAACCTACTCACGAGGTTGCGAGATGCTGATAGTTAGAGGAGAAAACCGTTGAGATCCAGAGATAACTGCCAGTCGCCAGGTCACCAAATAAGGATCCAGAGACTTGGAGACTAATGTTTATTGTGAGGTCGCTTGACGTAACTATGGTTAAGAAAATCATTCTGAGACTAAGAGACAAGGAGGTCGCATGGTCTCCAGGTCTAACCAAGGTTAAGGAAATTGTTAAGAGATTTGGAGACTTGGAGATTCAGAGACTAAAGGAGGTCACCCAGTCTCACATCAAACCCAGGATTAGTGAGGAGGTTCAAAGATTTGGAGACTAAATACATTCTCCAATTCTTTGAACAAATGCAAGGGTTAAGAAATAGCTTTAGAGCTTTGGAGACTAAAGCAGTCTCTAGATCTATAGATGGACTGAGGGTAAGGTTGAGTTTGTCTGAGCACAAAATCAGAGCATGCCACTTGGTGAAATCTGGTGAAGTTTGAGCATAAAAGACAGAAATAAAAGATTTAAAAATCATCAAGCTCAACATTAGGGATAAACACAAAATTTTTCAAATAATAGTGTGCTCAGAGATTTAAACCCTGCAGATTCATTTTTTAATGGAATATAGTCATGTAATATATTTCTAGAAACACCAGAAGACGACAAATGCAATGATGGCAGTTAGAATCAAATTTGATTGAATAGATGAGAGCAGTAACGGTTTTTAATCCAGGATTAGATTTTGGTGAATATATTTCTTCCAGACAAGACAAATTTGCAAGGAAGAATGTTTGAGAAGGCTACGAAATCAGATTTGCATGTAAATGAAGGAATAAGATCAGAGCTTTAAAAAGACAACAAAATTAGATATTTTTTAAGGGGAAGATGAATTCAGATTTTGAAGTGACCGAGAAGATCAGATTTTAGAGGAGTAAGAAGGTAAATGAAATCAGATTTCAAAGAGACAAGTGTTGATCAAGCATAGATTTTAGTGTTTCTTCTTCTTCTATTTATTCTTCTTCTCTTCTCAGTTTTAAGGGTTCCTATCCCTGTCTAGTCTTTTGTTTTGCTTAAGGGTTTCAAACTAGCTTTGCCCTATCTCCCAGAAGATTTTACAGCAGGTTTCCACATGATTCTGAGTGTATTTCTACAAAGAAAATTTTCTCATCTTGTTTGTGCTTTGAGCTCCCTGTTATTAATGTATTGAAGCAACATCATTTCAATGAAATACAATGTAGTTCCTGTTCTCTGTTGTTCTGTCTCTTTGCATTTTTTTCTTGCTCTTCTATGTTTTATTTGTAAAGAATCTAAAAACATACCAGCTACAAGGTAGTTTGTTTGATTATTTGTGAGTTTCTCTCAAGGAGAGAATTAAATTTCATAAATTGTTTCAGAGAGCAAAAATTATTGAAGGATTTGATAGAACAATACAAAAGTGAGAAGATAGTTTGTAAGGCACTCTTTCTAGATTGCTTACAATTTGTAAGGCATTCTGTAGTATTTTACTTGATTTGTGACTTGTTGATTATATCTTTTGACTCTAAGCCCAAGAATAGGCACTGGTTAGGGTTTTCTAATTCCTTCAAGAGAGAATCAAAAGGTTAGCCTTCCTTGAGTCAAACTTAGAAAAAGAAGAAGGATTCACATCCTTATTCCACTGTTCTATGTTGTTGCATTTGTAGTTTATATTGTCAAACTCTGCATTAGGATATTCTCAGCTATTTGCAGAGTGATATTTTTTTGAAATAATCTAAAGTATGATAGCATAGTAGTGAAGACCTAATCCACAATTTGAATGTTTAATTGAAACATAGTAATTCATTATAGGCAATACGAACTCAAAGCAGAAGGAGGATCCTATCCATCCTCATTAATTAGACTCTTTCTTTCAAACTTGGAGCCCTTTAAACTGAGAATCCAACCTACATATTAGCCATGTTTGATCCCAAAAGAAAAATCTCTAACACCTACTTGGGGGCGCCGAGGCCAAGAGTGGCTACTACTAGGACTGTCAGAAAGTAAAGTCCACCAAGATAACTAAGAAGGGTGGGGGAGGGTGAATCAATTATCAGACAAATACAACTTTTATCAACCTTAATATATTTTAACCATGTAAGAAATGTAATCAACAACCATAGAAAAATATACATGCACAATAACACATTGACACAAGATATGTTGACTAGGGAACCTCTTGATCAAAGAGTAAACCCAGGTGGGAGTGATGCCCACAAAAGATGCACTAATATGAAAGTTGCTTGTGAGAGGATGGACTCTGTTAGGAGTCTTATGAAATACATTTAGTATATATGAATTCCTATTAGGAGGTTTTGAATCCTTGTTAAAAGATTCTAACTCTGTTAGGAGTTATAGACTTGATAGAAGGACCCACTGCCCAAATAGCTTTAGGGTAAGATCACTGAACTCACTATCCAATTGATCTTTGTATTACTCAATATAATAATACCAAAATATTACTAATCTCAATAATTTAATACTCCTTCTCTGACTGTGCCAAACTGCACCAACTACTTCTTCAAATCTCAATACCAGATCTCAGTACTTCGCATATCCTCCTTCAAAAATTTCTCTTTCACAATTTCTTCATACACACTTACATTCATTACACACACATTACAACAGGAAATACATTCCTTCCTTTATACCACACTCAAGTCAAGTAATTACAAATGAGTCGGGATATAAAATAAAAGTTTCCACACATTACTGTTATACACTAAGTTTGCACCCTTGTTTCAAGCTCTTGTAGTCTTGATAACCTAGTATAACATGCGAATCATCTCTAGGTTGTGGGACCTTTGATAACTGAGATAAAACCTCTAGGTTCTAGGTTGGTTCTTCTTGGATAATCACCCTAATTTTCTTTTAGACATGCAAGTAAAACTTTTGGAGGGAAAGGGGTAGAAGGAATGCTTGTAAGGGAAATGACTTGAAAGCAAACTACCTACTAGGTGATGCACTGAAACTAGGGTTTGGATCTCAGTATGTCGGAATGAAAATCAATGAAAAGTTTAGGTCTAGTAGGTCACAACTTGCTGAATAGGCTTGCATAAATATTTCATAAGAGGGCCTGAAAATAAGGCACAACTTATGATCTGTAAATGGGCATTCACTTCTACAACTAGATGTAGGATTGAGACAAGACTATTAAGGGGGCTGAGGTATACCCACAAGAACATCTAAATCAGATCAAACATAGTAACACACAAAATTGCAGAAAGCAAGAGGGATCAGGAACCCTAAAATAATCACTGAAAACATGCATATACTTTGATCCAATAAGAGATAATCCAAACAAGGAAGCATAGGGACATGAAGGGTTGTCAAAAAATACCTCTGCAATATTTGAATTATCAATGGGAGAAATACAACTGTATAAGCTAGAGGGTAGAAATGATACCACAGATGGCCTTTAAGAAAAGGTGAATTTTCTTCTACAAATTGTCCAACTCCTAGCTCAAAAGGCTCCAAACCAATATATACATACTCAACTACATGTAGGTAGGAGTCAAAATTAACCTAACTAGGGTTACATATCTACAATAATACCAAACCCTAAAGGTACACTAATTACTCATCATGAAAATCTCTAAGAACACCAGTCATCAGATCAGATCTTTCCTTTGCATGTTGGTCCACCTACAGACACAACAACCTCGACCCATCTACCCACCTGCAACTCCACTAATCCATGAAGGCTTCAAATCTGATCTATTTCTCTAGAAGAGGTATTGTTTGAAAAGGTGGCACCAACTTCTTCTAGCACTTCTTGGCGTGACAATGCGGCACAGTACCCTGCAACACCGGCCATCGGTCACCTCCATCACTCTCTCAACCACAACCATCCTAAGAAATCAATTCATGAGCTAACCGACATCGTGCATGGCTGAAAGAATGCAAAACCCTAGCCAAAACCCTCGCAGAGATATTCAAATTCAAATATTAACAGCTAGTAGATATATTTTAAAACATGATCGTTGATGCAAGATCCTTCCCGGTAGATGAAGGACCCAGATGTGCTCTTTAAAATAGTCTAAAACCCTTCTGACAAGTCAACCACCACTGTGAAAATCAAGGACCAAGAAAAAATGAGAAAATCAGCATCTCTGACAAGTGACTGGACCCACATCCCTGAGAACACCATCGGACAGTTGTCGCTATACCGCTGCGATAACGATTGAGTACTTTGGATCTGCAGTGTAATGACAACTACGAGATCTGATCACGCTTTACCTTTTTAGAAAGCCTTGACCCCATGGGCCCACTAACATTGGCCACATTGGCCATGTGGACCAACCAAATTCAAGCAAGTCAGCACATAAGGACCCACCGAAAGAAGTTATGACACCAACCAAGATCGGCAGTTGTCGTAAGATCGCGAGCTCTGACACAAACCCTTGAGAACACACACCGGTCGTCGATCCTTTGTAGATGTCAGAGCCTCCTGAATGATGAAAGGGTCTAGCCCCACTGATAACCTTCCACCTATATTCAACCTCAGCTAATCACAAGCTGCCAAAATGGATCCACATAGCATTTGTCTCTAACACAGGACCCACTAACAGAAGCCAAGTGATAATGTAAGATCTACGGCTGTTGCTATACCGCCATGATAAAAAACATGCATCTTGATCCCCCAATATAATGACAACCACACGATCCTATTAGAACTTAACCCACCAAGAAAGATGACCCCACTAACAACCTACCAAATCACTAGACCGTCGACGAATTAGGAGCTGCCAAATAGGATGAGGTGGCATCGGTCCCACTGACATGTTAAACTCTACAGGCAGGAGAAATCGATGATCATCGCAATATCTCAAGGAATCTTCTGACCCTATGAGATCATATGACAATCGTTAGATCGAGAATCTTGACCTGGCCACTTGAACTAAGATTGCCAACCTAAATGGTAACTGCTCGCGGGATCGCTGAGTGTTTAGGGGTTAACTGCCAGGAGTCGGAGACTTGGTGACTGAAGGATTAATAAGGGCATGTGAAAATTGGAAACTTAAGTGATCGAAAAAAGGTAACATGAAAATATAACATGGCCAAAGGGTTTTTAGGATTTTGAATACCAACGGCTAGTTTTTTTAAACTTTTCAACCGCAGACTAGGGAGTAAAATAATTTGTAGAGACTAGAGAACATGGAATAAATTCGTGAAAATTTCAGGGATGGTAGACATGGTAAGAATAGAGGCCTGGGTATGGTTTTCAACCAAATTTGAATGCATATGAAAATTTGGGTAACATTTTGGCTATTTCTTCTGGATGTTAGCCTGCTAGACATGGAAAATTGGTGACCTTGAACATCCATTGGGCATGGGATCATTTCGAACACAAAACTCAAAATTCTCTCAGAGAGACAGAACTAGAACTATACTCATAGCACTTCTTGAAAAGAAGGAAATTAAACTAGAAAGCAAGAAAGTATTTACAAAAGTTTACAGAGAGGGATTAACCTCAAAATAGGGCTTCAAGTGGAAACCATTGATTGAGATAGGCAAGGCATCTCGTTCCATATTTGATAGGTGAAAAGCATTGGAGCCCCTACATTTTGTGATTACAAATGGCCCACTCCAAAAGGAGTCAAATTTGGTGTGCCCGCCAGGTTTAGACCTAAACTCATCCCACTTGAGGACTATGTCTCCAACCTTGAAATTTCTAATTCTGGCTCTTTTATCAAAGCTCCTCTTTGTCTAGACTTGATGGAAGTCCATATCTTGCATTGACTTTCCTCTAAGTTCTTCTAATTCCATCAATTGAGCATATCTGATCTGTAAGGGATCTTCTTCATCTAATAGGGCATACTGAGTAGCCAGGTCCAAAGCTGGTAATTCAAGTGATATGGGCAACCTAGCCTCCTTACCATACCCTAACATGTAAGGAGAATTACCAAAGATTTTCTTTGGGGTAATTCTATCTAACCACAAGGCAGATTTGAGCTTTGTGTGCCAATCTCTCTGATTCTCTTGAAGAGTCTTCTTGATTATCCTAATCAAGTTCTTATTGGTAGATTCTGCCAAGCCATTGCCTTGAGGGTAATAATTTGAACTGGTATTCAGATAGATGCCATTCTTGACTGCTCACTCTGAGACTTTAAGACCTATAAATGCCAAGGCATTATCTAAAATGATGGAATTAGGAGTGCCAAACCTATGAATTAAATCATCATAAAAGCTTAGGACAACACTCTCATTGGCTTCTTTCAATGCAATTTCTTCTATCCATCTAGTGAAATAATCTATTGCATTAATTATCCACTTATGTCCTACACTAGATGGAGGATTAATCATGCCAATGAAATCTATACCCCACTTCATGAAAGGTTGATCTATTTTGACTGGCTATAGGGGCAAGGCTGCAAGCCTCTCTTTTCTTGCAAACATGGCACACTTGATGCATTTCCTGACATAATCATGACTATCCTTTAAGATAGATGGCCAATAGTATCCAACCCTCATGATTTTAAAAGCAGTAGTCCTAGGAGAAAAGTGACCTCCAGAAGGTCCATCATGAAACTCAAATAGGACATCTACTATCTTTTCTGAAGCTATGCATCTCAAAAAGACACCACTATGATCCTTTCTAAAAAGAACATCATCAATCAGCACAAAAGGAATGGATTGTAACCTATAATACCTTCTTTTGGCTGAATCCAAACCTGCAGGACATCGTCCCGTCCTCAAATAATTGATCATATTAGGCAGCCAACTTGTTGCCTTGGCTTACTCTTCTGTAGAATGCACCACCAGAGATGCATCCATTTGCTCTAATTTTTTTGAACTTTCATCCTTTGCCAAATTCTCACAAAGACCTCTTCCTCTAACCAGCTTGGTAGTTTGAATATCAATGTCATATTCCATCACCTTGGTGATCCAACCAGCTCTTTTCTCATTTAGGTCCTTGGAAAGCAGAAACTCTTTGACACTTGGATGAGTAACTTTTAAATATACCTTGCTATGGGTCAATAGATATATGAACTTCTTAAGGCTCTTTACCACAACAAGTACATATTTTTCTACAAAAGATTATCTCTGTTCATACCCTTCTAAACCTTTTCTAAAGAAAGCAATAGGCTGCTCCAATCCATTTGAATTTTCTTGAGTCAGCATTGCAGATATGACATCATGACCTCCATAAGCATAAAGGATGAAATCCTTAATAAAAATTGGGTTTAAGAGGGTAGGAGCTTCTGTTAGGGCCTCTTTGATAGCTTGGAAACTAACCTTCCCTTCTTTGGTCCAACTAAAAGTTGAACTCTTCTTTAACATGGCCATCAAAGGCTTGAGTAAATCTGCAATGTTAGGCAAGAACCTCCTAACAAAGTTAATCTTTCCTATGAAAGATTGGAGACTTTTCTTATGATGTGGTAGGGGTAGCTCTAGAATAGCTACAATTCTCTCAGGATCCACTATAATTCCTTCTTTGGATACTACATATCCCAATAGTTTTCCTTCATAAACTGCAAACACACATTTCTTGAGATTAAGGGATATCCCAAATTCTCTACACCTTTCAAAAATCTTTCCCAAATGTTTGTGTAGACACCTAAAAATCCTTTAGAAAATAAAGTATTTTTTTTTTTTTTTAAATCCTCGATGACATCATCATTTGTTAATTAATTATTTAATTATTTAATTAATTAATTTATTCTTATGCCATTAAATCCCTTTATCTTAATTAAAAATATTTAATTAAGGAATCCCTCCCAAAAATATTTAAATCTTATTTAAACATTATTCCCCTATTTATTAATTATTTAATTAATAAATTGACCAAAAATCTCAAAATAAATAATTAATTTATTTTTTGTCCAAAACTTGGCCAATTTCTTTAAGACCACTAACCTCTTCCAGAATCTTCTAATCTTTCTTTAATTTTTGATTAGAGGCTAATCCCCTCTTTTCCTAACCCTAATCCCAACTCAAAATATTTAATTAAGATTAAATATTTAATCCTCATGTTTATTAAATTTATTTTAATAAATATTCTCAAACCTAAACTATGGAAATAAATAAATCTTTATTTATTTCCTAAAATCCATGTTTATCCTAAGGAAATTCTAGACTCTTCTAGAAAGTCCTAAACCTAATCCTAATCCCCCTAACCTTGTCACATTCCCTAACCAAGGTTAGCCAACTCCTAAGCTTAACCCAAAGTCAACAAACTTCTAGAAACTTCTTTTACATGCATTAAATGTATTTAAAGCCTATGTATCCCTCTTACATGCATTTATGATGCATTTAAGAAGCCCCTCACCCCTTTCTTACACCCTTTGACCTTAAGCACATTTCTCAAATTGTGCACATCCCTCCCATCTTTCAACCCAATGCCCTTGTGACACTTGTCACAAGGAGGTGGCTCTGAACTAGCACAATCTATGTGCTCCCCCTTGAATGAATCTTGGCCTCTCTTAAGGATTTTGATCCTGACCACTCATTTCCCCTTAAGAAATCTTATAAATACCCTCATTTCTAGGAGCATTCATTCACTTTTATTTTCAAGCATTGTTATCATGCTCATTTAGCTCTAGACTTAGAATAATCAATACTAATTGTTAGTTTTTCATCATTTTCAAACTTTCTTAAAACACATCTTAACATAGATTTAATGGATTAACCTAGTTTCTTCCATTGTTTTGCATAAGCATAGCATCATATCACATCTCTATTTGGTTTAAAATCAATCTTAGCATAAACATCATGTAGCTTAATCTTCATTTCAGCATCATTTGGATCCTTGAGGCCTTAGGGGAAAATCAGGTGTTCTATACCTATTTTGTGTCATTTATGAGGTTTTCATGGATCTCAATCCATCCTAAAATGTATTAGAGTATGCTCCAAGTGCTTAGAGAGCACACTCACATCCCCTTAAGCAAGAGAAAATCAAATAGTGCTCAGGTGCACCTGTCTTAGCTCAATCTGAGGTGGCTTAGCTTAGAGTTTCCTTGTTTTGGATTGATTTCATGTTAGATTAAAAATCTTAACATTTGATTGATTTGAGCCTTTCAAAATAGATACAGGTATCCTCAAAAGCCTAGTCCACATTCTGACACGCCCGGTGGGACCCCTGTCCTGATCAACTACTTTGAAATCAATTTTTCTTGTCTGTTTTTCTCATCTTTTTCTTGAAAATTTGAGTTGTAACATTTCACTCTCGGCCAAATTGCGCATTTGTAGTCTACAATTGTGCATTTGTTGAAAAATTTGTAAAGTTGCACATTTATCCTTTAAAACTGCGCATTTATAAGTTAAATTGCACATTTGTCCTGATTTGCTGTGCATTTGTCATGCTTTGCTGTGCATTTGTTATGATTTGCTGCGCATATGTCAAACAGAGTTGCACATATGTATTTTGTAAAAAACTTGCATTTTGACAGCATTTTCGCAGAATAGGTGCAATTGCGCATAAATTCTTTGTTGCTGTGCATATGTGCAAAATTTGGATTTCCTATTACTGCGCATATGTTCAGATTCCCTGCGCATTTGTTCACTGTTCCTGTGCATCCATTCCAGTGAGTGGTAAACTGGTGTTTTTAAAGTATTTTAATTTGGTTTTTTCCTTGCAGATTCTAACTCTTGTTATTTTTTGCAAGTACAAAAAAAATATTTAAATTCAATCCTGAAGGCTTTGTTGATTAAAGAAACTAACTTCATTTTTTGTAAAATCTTGAACGCCTTTCAAGTTTCATGCATCAAAGCTAAATTAGGAACTTGTCTTCTTGGAACTAAAAAAAAAATGGTCAAAACAAATCTTGAATGAAACTAAAGGAATGAAGCTAAGTCCTAAGAGTCATTATCAATTTGAAAAATAAACATACTCTTGAATGCACTAGAAGAAATGAACATCTCTATTCCCTCTTTTGTTTCAAAGCAAGCGCACAATCAAATCTTGAATGCCTTAAAGGATCAAAACAAAGCACTTCAAAGTTCTTAAATCAACACACTAATCTCAATCTTGAGTGCTCAAATAAAGAACTTGCAATCGCTCAAATCGTTTACTTTTTGGAAAAAGAACAAATCAAACCTTAAACACTTGTGTCTTCAAATTCAAAGTTCAAACACACTTAATCAATTTGAGAAAAAGAACAAACTTGCTTGATGTGCATCTAGGAGCTTTACATTTCCTGTAAAACCTTTTTAAAGTAAGCAATGTAGAACATTTGGATTCGGACAAGTTCACTTGTTCTACTTTTAGCAAGGCCTGTCCAGGGAGAAAAGAACTTCCTCCTTGGAGAACGACCTCAAACCGGTATCCCCCCCGACCGGTATATAAATAAAGTGAAGGCAAAAAGTACTCACTTATATCTCCTAATCCACAGGCATTTTGTGACAAATGCAAATGTCTGGGGATAGGTAAATATTCCTCCCTCAGCGTTGTTGGCTAGGCTCTTAAGTGAGTCACAGGCGGTCAGCATAATCGGGTATGGAGACTCCATGGAACTATTAAAAACCTGATAAAATAGAGGCTACTATAATACCCCAAAAATGGGCTATAAGTTCATTAACCTCCTACATCTACAAATCAAATGAAATCGACATCAAAGTCCTAACCTAAGGCACATCTAAACATCATCAAATCATAATTGATTATCTTAAATTCTGCATCGGAGAATATTCCTAGCAATATTCCTAATTATCTTAATTATCTTTAATTTAATGATTATTTGGCGATAAATCACATTTATCTTAAGTTTGATTAATTGAATATTTTCATATTTAATTAATTAGATTTAATATCTTGCCACTTAATTATGTAATTAAATTTAATTCTATCTATTATTAATTGTATTATTTAATTTTGACAATAAATCCAATATCCTATGAATAATTGATTAAATTCTTATTTAATTGATTAAAGCAAGTTGTCATTATTTAATAATATAGTTTTTAATAAAAGTTTGATAAAATAGTTAATTAACCCATAAATTAATTATTTTATTTCAAAAAGTAGTTAAGTTGAGAATAAATCACTTTATTTATTTATTAAATCATAATTATCCATGTGCACATTCAAGGACCAGTTAAACTCAAATTGGAAAATCAATACAAGTTGTTAGCTTTTTGAAACTCAACATCTTTTGAGTTTTAAAGTTGATCTAAACTTCTAATTCGAGCTGAATTGTGCTTTTGCATGATTTTTGTGACTAAATTATATTTTTTTTAAAATAACTCAAAAATCAACCTGAGTTATTTGAGTGATTTATGGCTTTTATCCATGCACCTCTAAAGCCTTAGATTTCTATAAAATCAAGGCTCAGCTCTTCATAATTCATCTCATATTTTTGCACAACTATTTTGGAGAATTGGAATTTGGAGAATCAAAGCTTATTGCGAATCAAGGCTATTATGAGATCAATTTGTTTTGTTTTTTTACATTCATTTAGATTCTTTTTCATATTATTGTTAGCATAATTTCATATCAATTTTTATCATTATTATTGAATAGAAAATCCAAAAAAATAGCTTAATTACATTCAATTAATATCTAGATCAATTACATTCAAATCCTTCATTTAGGTGTTGTCTAGGTCATTGATCTCGATAACAATCTGAGAACATTAATCTCGCACCTACTAGAAGGTAGTAAATCGCTTGGTTAAATTAGATTTCAATTTTGCACAATTTTAATTTTGCTAACCTCTAATGTTTTACTAAAGTGTTGTTTCTATAGATCAGGTACAAAATTTACACACATTTCTGGCGCCCACCGTGGGGCAACCCAGCTTTACATGCTGGTTTTGATTTTTTTTTTGGAGCTAAAGCCCTAAAGTTTCAAAGATTTAATTTTATCTCTCAAACAGCTTGGCATTTTTCGATGGAATTTTGTTTACAAGTTGGACATATCTCAGAGAAGCTACAGTAAAAAATTTAAAATTTTTTGAGATTTTTTGAATTTTTAATAATTTTTTCTTGAAATTATGGAAAAAATTAATATCTAACGCAAATCAGTATATTTTTTTGAAATTTTTATATTTTTGGAAATCTCTTTAAATTATACAGGGGGTCCATTCTTTGTATTTTAAATTTGAATGCAATATAATAGCTCAAATAGTCAATTTACAAAAATTGGTTTGTTTTGATAAAATGGGTCTCTAGGGCACAAATGAATAGATTTTTTTAAAATTTTTACATTTTTAGAAAACTCTCTATTTTTTAGTAGGGGTACCTATTTTGAATTTCTATTTTTGTGGCCAAAATCATAAAAAAAGATTAGATCGTGTTGACTAGGTCAAATGCAGCAAAAAAAAAAAAAGTTTTGTGATGGGTATGCACTTATTTTTTTACATGGTTCAATGAATGATATGAGTTGTCATTTGGATTAATTACTAGTTATTATTTCTGATAACAATTGATTTTTAGAGCTAACCCTATGGTTTTTAGAAGTTGAATATATTTTGCATATCTTGTTTGCTTGTTTGCTTGTTGGAGAGTTCGTCACTTGCTTGCATGAAAAAGCTCAACAAGAATTGCTAAAAATCAAGTAAAATATACTAAGCACATTGCAAGGATCTCAGGTATTCTCCTTTATCTAATAACATTTCAATTTGGCCTTAAAATAAATCTCTCATGTGTTTAGCTTGAGTGTTTCTTTGCATGCTTTTTCTATGAATTTGCATTATTGAATACTAGGTTGTGACACCTTAGGTATTTATTGGCAGTCTTAGATTACTTGTGATTGATCTAGATTGCTATCTTGGGTTATTGGACTCACTAATTTTCCGGCCCCTCATTTCGCCCCGTGGTTGCAATCTCAGTGCCATAAAGGGGAGGGGTCAACAGGACAGAAGTGTTAAGTGTTCCACTTGGCAACGCTTTTGTGCTTTTAGGAACTCACTTGTTTTCTAAGTTGGGGACTCATTTTCAGCTTGTGTGAGGTGTTAAGTGTTCCACCTTGTGGACTCATCTCATATTTTCTTTAAGTGTTATGTGTTCCTCTTTCTTCTTTTTGGATACTTTTGGTAGATTTGTTTTTGGAAACATACATTTGTGCTCACATAGTAATTAGGCCCCATGAACACTATTTGTGGATCTTAAGAGAGTGGGTTCCTAGCGAAACCCTTCTCAATGAGGGATCCCTTGTAGGTGGGGAGGATACTTAGTGCATTTCACTTTCAACTTGGTTAGTGCGTCTTCTCTTATTGATCGATACATTCTCTCCCAGGAGAGGTTGATAGATCACGTGGGGTAGACATCACGAGCTTTGGTGAATAAAAATTGGTTAATGCATCTTTCCTTATTGATTGATACATTCTCTCTCCAAATGGGTTGATAGATCATGTGGGGTTGATATCATAGACCTTGGTGAGACAAATTTTGTCTTAGCGTGTCAGATTAATTTGCTTGCTTTGTTTGGGTTAAAAGTGAAGAGGTATCAAAACTTTGGATCTGGAGCCAAGTCCCCTTGTGGTATCATACTGTGAGTCACCTTTAGAGAGGTTTAACCATAGCGGACAATCCCTTCATAGGGTAAATTGCGTTGACGGAACCTCAAGCGGTAATAGCCATTTTCGCCGTGGTAGTGACAGCCACTATATAAATGTCCTTGTGGAAGAAATCTCCATAGGTATGGTTCATTGTTGGGTTGTCAGATCTCCCTAGCAACTCCTAAAGATTAAGTTCTCAGACTGTGTCAAAACCCTGGTGCATCGGAATTGGAGTTCACCCCTTTGGATCATAAAAGTTGCAGAGTCAAACCATTACTAAAAACCCTAGCGAGGCCAAATTTTCATTTTATAGGGTATATGTGCATTATTGCAAAACATTTTTGGAACATACACAATTAGCACTTCTGAGGATTAGAATGAATAAGTCACTTGATTGTTCATGCGCAAGGTTGCTTTTTCCCTTGTTCATTATTTTCAGACATGCTTGAAATCACTTGCTTGTTGTTTTGCGTGCTTGTTTATCTATCTGGTTATTGAAAACGGATAAATCTGTTACAATCCTCAAAATCTGGACATTGAAATTTGCAAACAATTCAAATCTGAAAACTCAAAATTTGCAAAATCTGAAGTAAAATCCTTTTCTGGAGTCATAAGTCATCTTAGGAGGTCAGAAAGTCATACGAGTTTCCATCAAGTGTCATTTCATTGCAACCCATCTGTCGTATGATTGAGTACCCAGTGTCGTACGAGTTTCCATGCCAGCAAATTCTTAAAGTCAAAATCTTGCAACTGTCGTATGAGATTTTCAATTGCGTTTCAGAGCATACCTATTGTCGTACGAGTCTACAGAGTGTCGTTTGGGAAATTTTTGAAAGTTGTCAGAAAATTGTCAAAATTGCCAGATATTTAGCTTTTTTAGCCTATTTCCAGAATCTGTCGAACAAATCACTGTGTCAAGAACATAGCAATAGCTATTGAGAATTAGTACACATGTCTCAAAGAATCAGTACACAAGAGGAAGAAGCTCTAATCACTGCTATGATGAAGCAGCTGCAAGCTATGCAAGTCCAACTTGAGAAAGAAAAGGAACCTAAAGAGTTCTCCATGGAATCTCTATGCACTTTTCCATTTGATAAAGACTTGTACATGTCACCATGCCCTCAGAAAAAATGTGAGCAACGTGACAACCCTTATGATACCTCTTCCACAAAGAGTGACATCAAGCTTTGGAGACTATGATGACTATGACAATAGACAATGTAATGATACCTATGACACCTCTGTTCCTAAGAGTCCTCCTCGTCGTGTGTTCCTACTTACTACAAATGGGCCGTCACATTGGATAGATCGTGATGGTGATCCACATGATTCTGATTTTGAAAGAGATTTTGATGGCTTTTGTGGACAATACCTTGATTATGATCCATCTACTACTGTTGAGGACTATAAAATGCATCGTGCTAGCTTGAAGCATCAATATTACAAGGATCTCTCCTCTAAGGACTCTCCTACTGAAAATAAAGATTATCTTCTCAAGCAAGATCATGTTAATGTTGGACCTTTGTCTTGTGATGGTTCCCTTCCATCCCCTACTTCCTCCAATACCTGTACATTTCCTAAAGCTTTCAAGTCTTTCAAATCTTTCATAGAACCTTCATCCAACACAAGCCCTGATACTTTTCATGCAGTTCCCTATAGTTATCCTCCAGGGCTACCTTTTAAAGAAACTCAAGCTAACCTTCACTTGGCTGCAAATACTTTCAATAATGATAAACCTAAAGAGCCTAAGCCTTCATATGCTATAATGCCTACTTCAGCTAGTCCTTCACCATCTCTTCCAAATTCATCCATACAATCCCAACATGCTTCCTTGTCCTTAGAAGTGGCTCCATGTCAAGAGGACTCTAAAAATGATGAAGAAAAAAATATAAAGAAAGATCAAGATGAAGAACCCTCCAAGTCATCCACTCCTTTTCCCGATGTCTCTTATCTGCTTCATGGTTCTTTTGATCCTGTACACCCTTTTTCATGCATTCCACCATGTCTTAAGTCTTCTCCTACGCAAGATCAAGCTACTACTTACACTGTTGAGCTTATTGACAATCAAAATAACCTTACTACGCTTGTGCTTTTCAAAGATGATACTTCCATTAAGGTTCGTAAAATTGGTATTGTTACTTCCGATGTTAAGCCTATTTAAAATCAAGAAAAAAATTATGCACTTATGCTTTCCAAAGATTCTTGTCAAGATCAAAGTCTTCCATCTTCTTGTTCTACCACTCAATGTTCGCTTCCACTTTCTACTCTTCCTAAGTCTTTGCAAGCTTTGAACAATCCTATCAAAGAAGGTGCTCATATTCAAGATGTCCATGATTCTATTGAAAATTCTAATGCTCACTATAAAGATGTTGATGTCCTTGGTTGTCATATAGATGATGATGAGCTTATTGATTATTCTTTTGTGTCTTCCACTTTCATCCTTAGACCTCTTCCACCAATACTATGAGCTTCATGTCTTCCTTCCATCTTAGGTCCTTATGTCCCTTCACTTTCCCCTCCTAACTCTCCTAATTCACCATCCATCTTGGGTCCCTATGTCCCTCCATCTCCCATCTTTCCTCAAGATCAACATAGATGCATACCCTTGAATCCTTTTCATCCACCCACCCATTTAAACCAGTCATATCCTCCTTCTTCCATGAGTCCCAAGTCTTTTGGATGTAACTTGAATGTTCAATACAAGAAAAAAAAGCAATACAAGAATCCATCCAAAAAAGAAAATCACCATGTCTCCTCTAAACAACATGGAGGCATAAAGTCAAAAGAAATATCTAAGAAAAAAACTACAAGACAAGTATGGGTTCCAAAATCCATCATTAAAGATATTCTCTCTAGATTACCAAAAAGAAATGAAAAGCCTATGGCTATATGGATTCCAAAGTCTCTCTTGAAAGAGTCTGGTGTTGAACAAAAAGTGAAGTTGACATTCAAGCTTCGAAAGACTTCCACTTCATCTTCTTCCAAAAATATTCTTTCATTCCATGTGCCTAAACCACAACCTCTACTATCCATTCGTCATATTCCTTCACGTATTCTTTCATTCACATTTCCTCCATCCTCTCGCCACCCTTCAAGGTGTGTGTTGATGTTGATCTTTCCTTCCTTTCCATCTACCCTTTCACAATCCTTCCATTCATTATCCTTCTACTTTCTATCCCTTTTCCTCATTTGTCTATTCCTCCTATCTTCCAACCTCACTTGCTTTACATAAAACCCTATCCTCCATTTTTCTCTTCCATATCCCTTTCCCTATTAGCGTCTTTGAGCATATCATTTGAATCCTTGGTATATCATGGTTTATCCTTTCAAGGAGCATTATCTAAAAAGCTTGCTTTCTTTCAAAAATAAAAATTAAAAATGTGTCTTGGTGGAAACTTGGAAATAGGCACCTTGGTAGTAAAAGTAAAGAGAAATAAATTCATCTTATGGTGAAAACCACTCCCTTGTGGCACCTTGGATAAGTACCATGATGAAAACCTGGTAATCAGACATCATGCGTAGTTCTTCTACATATTTCATCCATTCCATCTCCTCTCTTTGATCTTGACAAGGTTGACCTATACATGAACATTTGGCTATTTTGTGAGTTGTCTGATGATGATCTTGCTTTCATTCCTTCCATGTTTAGCCTTCATATCTATTTTCCTCCATTCATTTTCACCTATTGCTATCCTTTTCCCCTTTGGTCTTGATCCAAAAAAAAGAAAAAAAGAGAAAGAGTAAAACAAGATGCTTTGAAACCTCTTGACATGTCTACTCCTTTGAACTGCATCCTTTCCTTCTTTGGCATTATGCTTTTGTGACTTATCCTATGCTGGCCTTTCATTGCTTGTCCAAATGTGCTTTGCATGACAATTTTTCTCTAGCTTGGGTATTCTTGAGGAGTTTGACCTTTGAGGATTTCTTCCCTTCATTCTCCTTCATTCTCTCGTCTTTCAACTCTTCCACCAAGCTTGCTAATCCCTCTTGTTATCCACCTTGCTAGACATTGGGACTGGACAATATGATCTTGCTTGGGAGTTTGCAATGAAAAAAGATGCTATCAAGTATTAGAACAAGTATCAGAACAAGTATCAGAAGGCCTACTGGGGCTACACCTTTTGCTTTAGTTTATGGGTCTAAAGTGGTATTTCCTATTGAGAATGAAATCCCATCACTAAGAATTAGAATGCATGGTCTAGTAATTGATGATAACTACAGAGTGTCTAGGTTGCAAGAACTTGAACTACTAGATGAGCACAGACAAGCAGCATATGATCATCTCAGAGTATATCAGAAGAGAATGTCTAGAGGCTACAACAAGAAAGTCAGACATAGAGAATTTCAGATTGGCGATCTAGTCTTGAGAGAAAATCCTAAAAATCAATCCCATCAAGAACGCAAGGGGAAGTTCGAACCCAATTGGCTGGGTCCCTTTGTAATCACTACTACTTTTGGCTCTAGTGCCTATCAACTCTCAATGACTGAAGGAGAACAGCTCCGAGAACCAATCAATGTTCTCCATTTTAAAAAATTCTATGCCTAAGGCATTCAGTCTATGGTAAAATGTCCTGAAAAAATTATAAAAATTAGAAAAAGTCCTAAAAAAATGAACATCTTGGTGAAAACCTAGCAATAGGCACCTTGATAATTCACAAAAAAATAAAAAAATATCAAAAGTACAAAAAAATTGAAAAAAATGAAAAAAAAAAATGAGAAAAAGAAAAAGTACCTTGGTGAAAACCTGGAAACAGACGCCTTGGTAGCAAAAATAGAATCTCTGCCAAGATGGTGAAAACCCGGCAAACGGGTGCCACTTATTTCAAAATGCTCCATCTATCAGTGAAATCTTGGTCTTTCCCAGCTTTCAGTCTTTCTTTAGTTTGTACATATCTCCCGGTTTGTTTTTGCATTTCCAGTTTTCAATAAGTCAGTTTGTCCACCAATCTACTCAAGTGTCTGTATCCTATCAATGTTCAAACTTGGGGGCAATCAATGTCATATCCTATGGTCTCTGGTGTATCTTAGACGTATCATATCTACTCAGAGTCATTTTGAAGCTTCATGTGAGTGAGTCAGTCAGTCTCATCTCTAGAAAGGATTTTGCATCTACAACAACGCAATCAACATCAAACTGAAAACTGAAAACAATCTATGCTTTTTTACATGCTTTTATCTCCTTGTATGCTTAC
Organism: Chamaecyparis obtusa; assembly: GCA_027943335.1. Taxonomy (NCBI): domain Eukaryota; kingdom Viridiplantae; phylum Streptophyta; class Pinopsida; order Cupressales; family Cupressaceae; genus Chamaecyparis; species Chamaecyparis obtusa. Next base: position 55,533 of record BSBK01009351.1, on the reverse strand, counting down.
TGATTCTCATTGAGGTTTTTGCATATTGTGTCCCTTCGAGCCCTTTGATGATGTCCTTTACAGGATTTAGAGAGTGATGACTGGGGGCATAATCTTTTCTTTATTTTCTGCTTGTATGTGAAAATCTAACAACTTTAGAAATTCTGGATTGAAATCGTGTTCGACTGTAAGAGCCTCTATCTCAAATTGGATGGCCATGCGTACCTCAACCATTGATACCCAGATGATTCAAGGAAGTTTGATCTAACTATTGTCTTTTTGAGTGAGTTCTTTCTCCTACTGTGAAACACAATCTTACCTAAGGATGTGAACGATAAAGGGTTACTATGGGTAATTCACATTGGATTTAGAATAATCTCTTAGCTGTTTGATGTGTTTGTCATGCAAGGCGTATTCAGGTCATCACAACATTTATGTTTTGATGCTTATACAAATTGCTATATCAAAATGGACATGATATTTAGGTCATCCTAGTGATTATGCCTTGGTGCTTATATCTAATCCGACATTCCAAAAATAAAATCAATATTCATATATCTATGGTTGTTGACCAGTGGGTGATGTATTGATTCTTGCGCATACAAATCAATATTCATATGTCTATGCTTTCATAGCTAGTGGGCATTGTATTGATTTATCTGGTTACCTAAAAGTTCAATGATGATAAAAAATCAACATATGATCAGTGACTAGGTCCCAAGTCTTAGGTTGCATTTCATTTTGCATGTCTCTTTGCATTTTGCATGTTGCATGATCTCACAATGGCTAAAGGAACTTCAATGCTTAAACAATTCTCCACTTGCATCTTCAAATCTAACAAGAGCTGAATCTCACACAAAGGTTCCTCCAACGAAACAAGTAGAATCTTTTTTCGGGATCAAAATCAAAATCTGAGATTGTTTATATTATTAACTACTTGCATATTCGACCTTCGATCATCACAGAAATCCATAATTCAACTTAACTGATTATCTTACATCAAACTATCAAAATTTCAACTTGGTCAACTATGGTCAACTCATGGTTTAACCTAGTCAAATTTGGTCTCCAGGACCTCCAAATGATGCAGAATGCATTCTCAAATGTATATAACCACTTTTCCAATCAATTAACATGCTTCTAAACTATCAACGCTGAATTTTCTTGTCAGATTTCAATTTTAATCCCGAAGGGGGCATGGTATTGCATATCATTCAAATTCTGTAATCAAATTTGAACTCATATATTTATGGAAATCATATCTTCCTCAGTAATCAAGATAACAACCATGTCTAGTTACTGATTCATCAAAAAAGTCCTCATCGCTTGGGGCAAATCTATCATCACTTGGGGCATATCAGATTCATTAAGATCCATATCAATCTGGTATTCTCCTAATCTTGTAAACTATATCAGTTTTTGCAACCATCGGATCATAGTGTTCTTTCCTTGGTTCTTCGGCAACTAAAGGATTCGGATGTGATACCTTCTAGTTCTGCTAAGACAATCAAGTCTAGAACCGGTCACTCACTTCTTTGCAATCATAAGGTTTGGAATCAGGTGTTTTAACACTTTTTCACAATCATAGGTTCATTTGCTGTTATAGTGAACATTATCTTTGGTCATTCAGGACCTATTATCTCCATATTAAATCAATATCAATCACCTTCTCTCATATCAATTATCAATTTCAAACATCAGTTTCATATCTTTATCAAACACAAACTTTCTTTGAACCACTGTGCTTCACACAATAATTCAAAGAGGGGCAAAATGTAATACCCCAAAAATGGGCTATAAGTTCATTAACCTCCTACATCTACAAATCGAATGAAATCGACATCAAAGTCCTAACCTAAGGCACATCTAAACATCATCGAATCATAATTGATTATCTTAAATTCTGCATCGGGGAATATTCCTAGCAATATTCCTAATTATCTTAATTATCTTTAATTTAATGATTATTTGGCGATAAATCACATTTATCTTAAGTTTGATTAATTGAATATTTTCATATTTAATTAATTCGATTTAATATCTTGCCACTTAATTATGTAATTAAATTTAATTCTATCTATTATTAATTGTATTATTTAATTTTGACAATAAATCCAATATCCTATGAATAATTGATTAAATTCTTATTTAATTGATTAAAGCAAGTTGTCATTATTTAATAATATAATTTTTAATAAAATTTTGATAAAATAGTTAATTAACCCATAAATTAATTATTTTATTTCAAAAAGTAGTTAAGTTGAGAATAAATCACTTTATTTATTTATTAAATCATAATTATCCATGTGCACATTCAAGGACCAATTAAACTCAAATTGGAAAATCAATGCAAGTTGTTAGCTTTTTGAAACTCAACATCTTTTGAGTTTTAAAGTTGATCTAAACTTCTAATTCGAGTTGAACTGTGCTTTTGCATGATTTTTGTGACTAAATTATCTTTATTTAAAAATAACTCAAAAATCAACCTGAATTATTTGAGTGATTTATGGCTTTTATCCATGCACCTCTAAAGCCCTGAATTTCTATAAAATCAAGGCTCAACTCTTCATAATTCATCTCATATTTTTGCACAACTATTTTAGAGAATTGGAATTTGGAGAATCAAAGCTTATTGCGAATCAAGGCTATTGTGAGATCAATTTGTTTTTTTTTTTTACATTCATTTAGATTCTTTTTCATATCATTGTTAGCATAATTTTATATTAGTTTTTATTATTATTATTGCATAGAAAATCCAAAAAAATAGCTTAATTTCATTCAATTCATATCTAGATCAATCGCATTCAAATCCTTCATTTAGGTGTCATCTAGGTCACTGATCTCGATAACAATCTAAGAACATTAATCTCGCACCTACTAGAAGGCAGTAAATCGCTTGATTAAATTAGATTTTAATTTTGCATGATTTTGATTTTGCTAACCTCTAATGTTTTACTAAAGTGTTGTGTCTACAGATCAGGTACAAAATTCACACACACAGCTACCCTATCTACATCTGAAAGTATCAAAATCCTTGTGCAAGGACCGATTCCAAGGGGTTTACTGGGTCGCCTCAAGATTACTCACCATTTGTATTCCCTTCTAGGGGGTACCAAGCTGTGGGCAAGTGATTTTGATACTCACCTTCCTTAGGTAGATCTGTTTGAAGTGCTTGACAGTCAATACTCTGTGAAAACATTGTTGGAACATACATTTTCAAAGCTTTATCAGAGTCAGTTATCTTGTTTGTTTCCCACAAGGTTGCTTTGTCCCTTGTGGAGATTGCTTTTCCAAAAATCTTTGTTGAAATCTATCCTTTGCCATTGGGAAATATCAAACTGATCAACAAACCCAGTTTGAGATACTCAGAACATTTTGCAGAGAAACCCTTGGAATCAGATATCCAAAGAACCTTTTGTCTCAAACTAAAATTATCAGAATTTCCCCAAGTTATGCCCAATTTGATCAAACATCTGAAAGCTAAGTTACCCAAATCCAAGGATTATCAAGAGAAGAAAGTTGCAGAAAGAAATCTTAAGAGCCCTCAATCCTCTATCCAAGCAACCCAAGCAGAAGAAAAATATCAAGAAAGGCTTGATAATATTGTCTATAATGCAAGAGTCAAATAGTTTGCCTACCGATTCTGAGTAAACCGTCGCTACGTCAACCTTGAAAGAGAAGATTAGCTAGATCCATTGCATGTCCCATTCTACCTTCAGATCTCAAAATCCTATCTCGGTAGTCCTTCATCCTAGTATCATCCTAGTTTCATCTCAGCATCATCACCAAATCCTTAGTTGCATCCTAGAAACCTTCTTAGTTGCATACACCGTCATCTGCCTAGTAGCATCATAGATCATCCATCTCAATTGAATCTACATCATCCTTTAAGAAAGAGCATTGTTCCATCATCCTTCACTATCATTCCATTAGCAATCCACAATCAGAAATCCTTGATCCAAATCCAACATCCATTATTCAAAACAGAATCCACCATCCTTTGCACCAAATCTAGAAATCCAAATCCACAAGCACTTAGTGTTCAGAACCTTTGAGTTGTTTCCATCCCTTATCCTAAATCAAAAATCATCCCCTTTTTGATAGAGCATTGTCTAAAGGAAATCCAACTTGTCCTTGCATAGCCTCATCATCTTGAGCAAGAGATTGGCTTGTATTGATAAAAATCCAGTTGACCGAAGATCATTAGTCTATCCTAGGTTTTCCAAATCCTACCACTGATCCGCCATTGGGAAAAATAATAGCTCATTGTTGACACTTAGTAATCTTCCACCAGCATCCCACCAAATCCTCCACCCAATCTTGACCCAAATCAGAGCATCCCACCAAGCCTCCATCATCACCAAGCTTTTTTACCAATCTGCCACCATCTCCCATCAATCTTCCACCATCCTTGACCCAAATCCAAGCATTTCACCAATCCTTGCATTGCATTCTAGAAATTCATCATCCTTAGAAGTTCCTTAAGCTTGCATCCATCATCATTTAGAGTCTTTTAGGAAACATCTTGCATCCATCTAGCATCTGCATCTCCATGTCTGTCGAGACAAGATCCGGATCTAGAAAAAGAAGGAACATAAATCCTTATCCAATCACTAGTTCATCTGATCCCAACATTTTTACCAATGTAATGATAGCCTATAATCCCCAAATACAAACTAGAAATACATGGGATGATCCCAATATCCCCTCGGCTCCTCTAGCAATAGAAACATTTGTGAATCATCCAGAGAATCCACTAGTAGTCAATGCACTCATGGCCCAAAACTAGCAAAGCATGTTCACTAACTTCGCACAAATGCAGACTTCCATTCCACCATATCTCCATCCTCGCATTCCCATAAGTACTATCCAAATCCCAGCACAAGTATACTCCCTATTCATCCAACCATTCCTTGATCCAACCTTGCAAACATCACAAGAAACCTCCACTATTCCCCTTCTTCTGCAAGGAAGCTTTGCAAATCCCGTAACACAAGCTATAACACCATCTACTCCATTCCCTATCATAGGTACTTCATCATCTACCATGGTCACCCAAGCCCTTGCACAAATCCAACACTTATCACAAAATCAACTCCCACCTCTCACAAAAACCTTTACACAAGCATTTCCATCATCTTCCATAGGCCAAGCAACACCTTTCACTCTGGGAGGGATGAAATCATCCTTCCCCTTCACTTCACAAGCTTCCACATCCACACCTTTTGTGCTAGGAGGGATGCAGTCATCTTTTCATTTCAATCCCCAAGCTTCGGCATCCACACCATCATTTCAGGGGTCAACGTAATTGTTTCCCTCTTTCACCCAGCAACCCTCTACATCATCTACTCTGGGGGCAGCGCAATCGTTCCCCTGTCAAAATCAACAAACTTCCACATCACCTTTTTCATGGGGAAAACAAGCATCCTCTTCATTCTCCCCCCAGCAAGCATCTACCCAGGCATAAGCCCAACAAAATTCCTTCACCACGGGAATGCCTTCCATGGGTTTTTCCAATCCACCATTCATATCCCAAGCTCTCATTACATCTACCTTCCAGGCATCCGCTGTAGCACAATTCCCACCTCACACTAGTTCTCATTGGGGTCTCACTCAAGAAGACATGAAAGCCTTTGGAATACCAACTCACTCTCCTACATCCGTGTTTGCAAACCAACAAGCCACCTTCTCACAAGCAGCACAACAACAACCATCTCAGCCTCCACCAACTTCACCCTTCACAAGCTATCCATTCCCAACACCCAGTGCTTTTCAACAAGTTCCTCCACCTCAGCAAAAAAGTTCCTCCCATTTCACAAGTTATCTTGCCCAGCCACCCTTTTCTTCAAGCTTCCCTACATCAGTTCCACCCTTAAGCAATGCGGGAATGCACCCGACCTATATCGATCAACCACAGAGCCAAGTTCAGCAAGGACCATCTTATCAACAAGCTACATCATTCCACCAACCACCCCCACAACAACCATACTTCCAGTCATAGTAGCAAACCCCCATCATTCCCCAACAGCAACAAGTTTCCTCCTATCAATTATAGCAGCAAGTCCCTATCATCCCACAACACTAGCAAGCAGTCCCGCATCCTCCTCCACCGCAATATCCCCCTTTGCTGCATCAACAATATCCCCAGCAAACATCACTCCAAAATCTACTCTAATCTACCTATCCCATTGGGCCATCTTCATATCCCATTCCACAATACCCACCTCAAATGGGAGTACCCGCTCAAACACCAATCAATGCCAAGTGGGAAGCTATGAAGAATGCTCTTAAGGAGCTTCAAACTAGTACCAATAGAAAAACCTACAAGTTTGAGGAGGTGTGTCCTTATCCGTTTGACCGATCCATTTTCGCTATACCTTTCCCCAAGTACTTTGAGACACCTAAATTTGATAAATATTAGGGGAACGGAGATCCAGTCAACCATATCAAAGAATTTTATATGGCATGCCAAGAAGTAGCTTACAGTGATAACTATCTCTTACGCCTATTCCCCAAAAGCTTGGGAGGAACTGTTGTTGAATGGTTCTACAAAATACCATATGGGACTATCACAACCTTTGTTGAACTTTCTAAGAAGTTCATTGCCCACTATGCCCACAATGTTGAGAATGAGTTGACCTTGTTAGATCTCTGCAACTCAAAATAGAAAGAAGGAGAAAGCCTAGCAGAATACTTGCAATGATGGCAGAACCTTACCACCAGGTTATCATACCAGCCACCTGAAAAGCATTTGACCAAAATCTTTATTGATAATCTACATCCTAAGCTATCCCAGTTCATGAAGATGAATTGTCTTCAAACCTATCAAGATATCAAGAGCAAGGGGATAGGTATTGAAAAGACCCTCCTAGATGAAGGCACAATCTGGCACTTCAAAAATGATGCCCAAAAACCTAGCAATTATAAATCTCGTTACTGGAATTGTAACAAGAATGTTGTTACTGATGGAGCCATTGACACCAAGCATGTCCAATTTTTCGTGGCTAGTCCTCCATCAACTCCTGCATACCAAAAAAAACAAGCACCCGTCTATCAACAACCTCCTCAAGTCCATCAGCAACCCACACAACAATATCATTCTCAGAATAATCAGCAGAATTATCAGCAGCCAGCCCATCAAGCTTATCAAGGTAATCCAAACAATCAGGTCAATGTCATTAATGTTGCTCCCAAACAATAGAATCCCATAGCTCAGAACAATCCAAGGAAGACCTTCACACCACTAGGTGAACCTCTAGATGTTATCTTTCACCAAATGGCCAAGGCCAACTTGATCATGTTTCCACCAATCTAGCGAATTGATGATACCACTCCCAAGCCTGATTGGTACAAAGATCATGAATACTGTGATTTTCATTGTGTCAAAGGACACACTACTTTGAAGTGTATGAGACTCAAAAACTATCCAAGATCTCATTGATCAAAAAGAAATTCAAGTAGATGCACCTGCTCAAGCCTCACCAAATGCCAATTTACAAATCTATCAGAATGTGTTCCCACAGCACAATGCTGGGAAAAACCAAGCTAATACCAATCATCCCCAGAATCATGGTAAAGGCAAGCAAGAAGATCACACTACTACCTACATCAATTATGATAAATTTTTTGGATGTATAACCCAAGTTGAGCCCATAGTCAATATCATCCATGTCAGAGGAGCGGATCGTCAATGTGCTGTTACTACCCGCAGAGGTCGGATCACTGTTGTTGGTGCCCGTTCAAGGCCAGTACAAAATGCACACAATGCACAATATAACCTCATAGAACATCTTGGGAACACACCAGCCCAAATATCCATCTTGGACCTTCTCCACACTTCACCTCTCCATCAGGAGATCCTTAACCAAACTCTCAAAGAGGGACATGTCCCCACAGACATTAACACCACCCAGTTTGTGACCCTTGTGGGACATTTATCTGTAGCCTGTGCTTCATCCTTCAAAACATCTGACATGTTAGATGTTCCACCTGACCATACTCTCCCTCTCCGCATCGCCATCATGGTCAGAGACTTTTCCATCAAACGGGTCTTAATAGATAATGGCTCAGCCCTGAACTTGTGTACTTTGAAATTCATTCAGTAGATTGGGTTCACACAGGCTGATATAGCACATGAAGTAATCACTATCAAAGCCTATGAAAACTTGGAGCATACCTCTAAAGGTACTATTACTTTGCCTATTCAGCTAGGCCCAACAACCCAAGATACCATTTGCCATGTTGTTGATCTTGACCTACCATTCAATATCCTCCTAGGCCGACCATGGATTCATTCCATCAAGGCTGTACCATCTACATACCATCAGTGCATCAAATTTCCCCATCATGGTGCCAAGGTTACCATCCATGCTAATCCCCAACCCTTCACATACTACTGTGCGATGAAAGCATCATTTTCTCATTCTACTCATTGTCCTGGAACTAACATTGGCACTTCTGTTGCCAGCTCATCCTGATCCCATTGCGATCCAGAAACCATTCTCACCTCCACCCTCTCTTCTGTCAAGATCAATAGCCAAGGTTGTGGTGAATACAGCCTACATGATGCATTTTCCGTAGGGGCCCTCCCGCTTGATCCACATACCCAAGGGCGCCCGAATCACCAAAGCAAGCCTATTGAAGAGCATCATGAAATCAAGAGAATGGGACCTATGACTTTTGAATCCCATGGCACATTAAATAGTCAAGAGATGGATCCTGATATCAATAGATGGTTGTACAAAGATCCCCGACCACCTGACATTGAACTCCTTGACTACTTCAAAGATAAATACCCACAATCGCACAAGTACACTACTAAGAAATGGAACTACCAAGGTGGTGGTCTAGGACCACAAGAAGGTGGAAGCAAAGACCCAATCATAGCATCCAAAAACCAACAACATTAGGGTCTTGGATTTAATACCCCTCGCCTGCATATACAAGGGCCCAATACCACAACTTGGGGCACTGACATGACTAGCGTTCCCCTCTTAAATAGCCAGGATGACCTCGTAGAGATCGAAGACATCCCTGAAGAGAAAGAAATCAGATCCTATGACGATATCTTTGATGATGACACCCTCCTGGGGACTTCTATCCTCCAACAACTTGCCATCAATCTCATAGAACTTCCCCTCATTCACCCTCAACTAATAGATTGGGACCAACCAAGCATCGCACACATCGATGAGTTCTAGAGCATAGAAGCACTCCTAGAGTTCATGGGGGCATCAGGCCCACAATCAGTTCACAATTCAGAGTCAACTCACATCTATAAGCTTGACCCAAAAGGATACTTTGGGGAGGAGGCAAGCTTTAGCTACAAAAGCAAAATAGAAAAGTTAAAACATGAGTCTTTATGTGAAAACCCTTCTAGGGCACATTCTGATTCCAAAATAGTAAAAATAAAGAGTGTATCTTCTAGTGAAAACTTGGCAATTCAAGCACTAGAAGATGAAGACTTGCTTCTTCCTCCCATCCATGATTACAGACCTAAGCAATCACCTATCATCATAGAAGAAACCAAGCCAGTCAACTTGGGTATAGAGGAATGTCCAAGAATCACCTACATTGCGGCCAACCTGATAGAGGGTGAAGAAATGGCTTTCATTGCACTCCTTAGAGAATCAATTATCAATTTTGCATGGTCATATGCACACATGCCTAGGCTTGATCCTAATCTTGTAGTCCATCATTTAGTAGTGGATCCTAATGTCAACCCAGTAAAGCAGAAGCTAAGAAAAATGCATCCAAAGGTAGCCTTATTAGTCAAAGTAGAGCTTGAGAAACTCCTCCAAGCCAAGATTATCAGAGCTATAGATTACTTTGATCGGATCTCTAACATGGTGCCTGTGACAAAGCCTTCAGGTGACATCAGGATATGCATAGATTTCAGGGACCTGAACAAGGCATGTCCTAAAGATGATTTCCCGCTACCAAATATAGACATGACTGTAGATCTTATAGCGGATCATGAAATGTTGTCACTAATGGATGGCTTTTCAGGCTACAATCAGATTTGTATAGTAGAAGTAGATCAACATAAAACAACATCCACAACTCCATGGGGTACCTTCTGCTACAACATGATGCCATTTGGGCTAAAGAATGCAGGAGCCACATATCAAAGAGCGATGACAGCAATCTTCCATGACATGATCCACAAGATTCTAGAAGACTATGTGGATGATATTCTTGCAAAATAAAAGACATGCCATGAACACCTTGACATTCTTGAGAGCGTGTTTGATTGCCTGCAACACTATGGGTTAAAGCTCAATCCAAAGAAATGTGTCTTTGGTGTTACATCTGGAAAGCTCCTAGGTTTCATAGTATCATGACGAGGCATAAAGGTTGACCCTAAAAAGGTCAAAGCAATAACATAAATGCCTCCACCAAGAACACTCAAATAGCTCAAAAGCCTACAAGGAAAGCTTTAATCAGTGCGTCAGTTCATTTCTCAACTAGCAGACAAGTGCCAACCTTTTATGCATCTCTTATGCAAAGACACAAGCTTCAAATGGGATCCCATATGTCAGAGAAGGTTTGATAAGCTCAAGGAGTATCTAGCTAATTCTCCAATCCTAGTACCACTAGTTCCAAGACGCCCTCTCATACTCTACATCTCGGCAACCAATATAGCACTGGGGGCATTCCTAGCTCATCATGATGATGAAAACAAAGAGAGAGCCATCAACTACATTAGTCGAACTCTTGTCGGCTATGAGCTTAATTACTCACCCATGGAAAAAGCATGCCTTGCAATGGTTTTTGCCACTCAAAAGCTTAGACATTACATGCTCAGTCACACAATCAAGCTCATTTCAAAGGTGGACCCCCTCAAATATCTACTATCAAGGACAACTCTCACAGGCCATATGGCAAAATGGGTCATGTTACTCAGCGAGTTTGACCTCCAGTACATAGATTGGAAAGCAATCAAGGAGCAAGTCCTTACTGATCAGCTAGTAGAGACACCACTGGTGGATGCTTATCCACTAATCATGGAATTCCCTGATGAACACTTATGTATGATCGAAGAGAAGCCCATGTGGAAACTATACTTTGATGGCTCCTACACATCACATGGATCAGGGGTAGGAATCCTATTTGTCACACCTCAAGGTGACTACATTCCAAAATCATTCAAATTGGGATTCCCATGTACCAACAACATTGCAGAATATGAGGCACTCATCTCAGGTCTCAAAACAACTATTCAATGGAATATCGCAGAGCTGCAAGTGTTTTGAGATTCACAGCTAATTATCAAACAAGTCCTTGATGAATATCAGACAAAGGATGACAAGTTGCTACCCTATAAAGAGTTGGTGGATGGACTGAAAGAGCATTTCCTGAATCTACAGTTCACACAGATACCAAGACTTCAGAACAAAGTAGTCGATGCAATGGCAACCATTGGATCCTTGTTAGAAATCCCACGCGACGCATCACAGTATGAATTCCTAGTTGAGAAGCTACATACACCAACTTATGAGAACACCGATGCAAAAATGGTGTGTGTCTTGGTTGGTCCCGAGTCCCCGTGGTACCATGACATCCATGCATATCTAAAGAATGGTATCATATCTCCCCATCTCACCAATAACCAATGCCAAAACCTTATTTGCAGAGCTTCCCGCTACACTCTTGTAGCCAACACCCTTTATTTTTGAGGATATCACAACATCCTTTCTAGGTGTTTAGATTTGAACAAGGTCATCCTGGCTTTACAAGAGGTCCACGCTAGAATTTTTGATGCCCACACGAGTGGCATGGTTCTAGCTAAGCAGTTGCTTCGAGTTGGGTATTATTGGCCAACCATGGAACATGATGCTTGTGAGTTTGTCAGAAAATGTTTACCATGTCAGCAGCATGCAAATTTGATTCATGCACCAGCACAAGACTTGCAGCCCATTGCACCACCTTGGCCATTTTCATGTTGGGGCTTTGACCTTATCGGCTTAATCACTCCCCTTTCCTTGGATGGACACAAGTACATAATAACTGCCACAGAGTACCTCACCAAATGGGTTGAAGCGATTTCGCTCACCCTAACTACTGGCATTCAAATATCCAAGTTCATCCTTTACCACATCATTTGTCGCTTTGGCATACCATCTACCATCTTCACAGACCATGACACACCTTTTGAAAACTAGCATGTGGATGATCTGTGTGCCAGACTCCACATCCATCACCATTTCTCCAGTCCATATTTCCCTCAAGGAAATGGCCAAGCTGAGGCAACCAACAAAACTATCTTGAAAATCCTCAAGAAGGTTGTTAATGATTCTGGTCGTGACTGACACCTCCAAATCAATCCTGCCCTTTGGGCCTACCGTACTTCTTATTGCACTCCCACAGGCACCACCCCATATTCCCTTGTATATGGTGCCAAAGCCATTCTACTGATCAAGGTTGAGCTCCCATCATTGCGAGTCTCCATGAAGAACTAATGGTCCTCAAAGAAAATCAGAAGGTCCAAGCAAACTGAGAAAAGAAAGGAAAGTTTGAGCCTACTTCGCTAGGCCCCTATGTTGTCACAGCATGCTTCGGCTCTGGTGCCTATCAGCTATCTACACCAGAAGGCGAGCCTTTGAATGATCCAATCAACATCATACATTTGAAGAGGTTCTATGCTTGAACCAGATCTACATATTCAAAAAATCCATAAAAATTTGGAAAAAGCAGAAAAATACAAAAAAATCAAAAAAGAAAAACATAAAAGAAAATAATCATCCAATGGTGAAAACTTGGCAATTCAAGTGCCTTGGACAAGTATGTTGGTGAAAACCTAGCAAATAGGCACCATACATAGTGGACCGAGTCATTATCTATCAAATTCCCATCCCCCCATCCCAACATCTCAATCCTTTTTCTACCATCCCCATCCCCATCCACCATCCCCCAGCATTCCTCTTTTTCATAATCCTCTAGCAAATCCACAATCCTACCTGCACATATCTTGTACCATATCTTGCACATAACTTGTACCATATCTTGTATCCTCTTACAAATGCTGGTTTACTGACTTTGAAACTTTGCCATCTCCATCTCTGATCTGCTCGAAACTTTCCTTCAAGCAATCACCACACTTTTCCTTTAGCCTTTTCGCTTATACAATCAATAAAACTTTATTGTTTTTCTAGCATCTACTTCATCCATTCATCCACATACCTAATGCTTCGGTTCCCTTAATACTTTCCTTTGTTAGGTTAACTTTTTTTTTTCCAATTAATCTCCTTCATAGATCTTAGGGTTAGGTCAGATTCATTAAATCCACCTGCATCATGTTCTTTGTCTCCTCTTCTAGAATCATCTTAAATCTCATAAATATTTACAATAAAATGTTTTACAAAGCAATAAATGCTTTCATACAATCAATAAATAAAGTCAGCATGGTTTACATAATCCAAGAATTCAAATAATGTCATCCCCAAAATGAATTCTCTTCAAATATAAAATTGCTGATACTCGGTCAATACTGTGATTATTCCCTCGGTCTCCATGTGAAACACTCGATCACTACTAAAACTGTTTCCTCGGCATACATTGTCTTCATCGACAATTTACTGATACTCGGTTGACACTAGATTTTTGCTTGGCATCCACTAACTCGTTTGACACTAACATAACTCGGCTAAAACATGATTTCTTTATTTTTTCTTGGTGAAGCGTACCAATTTAGTCTTCAACTTTACTAAGATAAACAATACATTGTCTCATCATTATGCAACATAATCAAGTACACTTTGTAGTATCAAGATAACTCAACCTTTCCCTAGGTGCTATTGTTACCATCCTTTCTGTCCCTTCTCTTTCTCAACAATTCAGTAGATATAGTACTTTCCTAAGTAGAAACAGTCTTACCAATTAAGGTTTGACATCAATGACAATACAACAATTATTTCAATTGCAGTTTCCAACAGGGTTTTCCCATGAGGTTTTCCCTCTTTCTCCGCTTTATGAGAGATTGCATTGTTCTTGCATTTTGTACCTGGGTACCTAACATGGCCTGGTAGCTGGGACCCATCTTGCATTGTGAGCTTAAGTGCATTCCCCTAAGTTTCACTTAAGGGGGGGTGTTGGTTACAAATTAAATATCACTAATTACACTTTACTTAAGTTTACTTAGGATAATGCATTTTCATAATTAGTTGTCTTTGAGACACCTAGGAGTTTGCATTTCTTTTTAGCACATGGTTAGGAGAATCTCCACTTTAGGTGTGATAGTTGTCATCACATACCTCTTTGTGTGTGAGATCCACCTTTAGTGCTCTTATCACATTATCATCCTCTCATTGTTACACATGTTTCTCATACTTTCATGTACAATGGAGGATGATCCACCTTTGGTGGACATGTGATTCCACCTTATGTGGGTGATATCTTATCATCTCCTTATCATGTAGTCTTATTGCATTGCCTATAGATTTAGGCACTCCTACTTTGTAATCAATTCAATTGGCTATAATCAATTATTTGATCATTTTACCTATCTCTCTTGTGCTATCTCTTGAGCTTCTAGATTTTGGCATCTATTCTTTGCCTTAGGAAAATTCTTACATGGAACCAGAGCAATATAAAAATTCTTACAGAGTCCATTTTGAATAGAATCCATACTAAATCCTTGACCAAATAGCAAGACCACCTTTTAGAGCCATGTTTACGAACCAAATCTTGTGCTAGGTAGGTGCTTGAAGTGTCTTTTTGTGCAAAACCCGTGACAACATTCTTCAAATCAAACATTTTATGTTTAAGTGGGTAAAAAGAGACAAGTGAATGTGTGATTGTTGTGTTTGAAATACATAAACAAGTGAGATATATCCATTGAAAATCATCTTATATTTTTAAATCTCTTCAATATAAAATCAACAATTCTCACATCAAGGATCATTCCAAAATGAACCCTTGTTGGATGCTGGTTTTTATGCAGTCCCAAACATATAGGGTATCTTTGCAAGGCAATAGCACTCTTGTTGCAAACTAAGGGGAAGAGGTTGAGTACCAAAGTGTGTTCCAAGGTTATAACCAAGAAGAACTTTTTCCAAATTTATTCGAACCAAGACTTGGAGAGATGGGTAGAAATTTAGCATATCACAATTATCAACAAGGAAATAATCAAAACATCAACAATGCCAATCAAAATCCTATGGATACACTTGAGGAAAGAGTTGATAAGGCTACCCGAGACCTAGATTTCCTAAAGGTTATGGAGAAATTAATAGATAGGGATAAGGAGAACTTTTTCCTAAATCTAGCACAAAAGGGAGTGAAGCTTCCTCATGACTTTGATATTGACCAACTTAAGAAAGACCAGCGACAAGATGATCCCATGAATGCTATGACTAGGCAGATTAAGGCCTTCAAGAACAAATTGATACCATAAAGAAGGTAGCTGAACCTAAGGCCTTTTCCATTGAAGCTTTGTGTCCTTTTCCTTTTGACAAAGCCTAGTTATGGTGTCTTTTCCTTTCAATACCATTTTTCCTAAATACGATAAGTATATGGGTAAAATAAACCACCAGAATCATTTAAGAGAGTTTTGTGCCTTAAGTATAGAGTTCATGTGCAATGATACATATCTAATGAGACTCTTTCCTAGAAGCTTAGGAGGACCCGCAATGGAGTGGTTTTCAAAACTACCCCAAGGAATAAAGACCTTTGAGGAGTTGGCCTCCAAGCTCGTAACCCATTACTCTTATAACATTGAGCATGAGATCACAATGCTCAAGTTATGTGATACCAAACAAAAATATGGAGAGTCCTTCTTAGGATTCTTACAAAGGTGGAGAACCATTTTTGCAACGTATCCATGAAGTATCCCCGAGAAAGAGAAGATGGAGATCTTCACCAATAATTTGATAGCGGAAATGAATTATAGATTACAACTTCAATGTCCTCCAACATTTGAAAAACTTATTGAAAATGGAGTCAAGATTGAAGATGTTTTGGTCAAAAGAGGTGAGATCAAATTATTTAAAGACAACAAATCCAATAACAACAACAACAACAATAATAACAACAATAACAATAATTATGTTCCTAAGTATTTCAATAATCAAGGGTCCAACAATCACAATGATAAATCTAAATCATGGAATAAGAATAATAATAAAAACCTTGTGAATGATGGGGTTGTGGAGTCACACAACTTGAAATCTACCCCTTTTATTCTACCATATGGAGCTAATTCTTCAAATAACGTTAACCAAGCAAACAAAGCTCCATATAATGCCAATAATCCCAATAATTCCAACAACAATTCCAACACTTCCAACAATAAGGCTTGGGATAAGTCAAAATCTTACTCCAACTATAATAAAAAGAAATTCACCTACTTAGGTGAACCTTTGGAGAATGTACTAAAGACATTGGTTTTCAATCAAGTTATCACATTACCCGACATATCAGGTTATGAACCTCAAGTTAAGCCACATTAGTGGAACGAATCTCATCATTGTGAATATCATCGAAATAGAGGTCATCCAACCAATGAATGCATGAGATTGAAGTACTTGATGCAAGATATAATTGATAATGGAACCATTAAAATTGAAGGACCTCAAAACAATGAGGACCATACGGCCTACAAGAACCCCTTTTTGAATCATGAAGAGGGTGAGTCATCCAATGCAAATCAAAATCAAAAAAAGGGTAACGAAAAATTAAACTTTGCCCATACTTATGATAACATGATAAATATTCTAAGGGAAGAGGATCAAAGCATACATGTTGTCATAGTAAAAGGTAAATCAAGAGAAGCATTAGCAAAAGTTGTCACTAGGGGGCAAGCCTAAAAAATTGTCATACCTACTAATGCTCCAAAAATTGTGTTGTCAAACCAAGCTTCCACATCATCATCAAAACAATACAACTTGGTTGATCAATTGCAAAGAACTCCCACTCAAATCTCTATTCTTGAGCTGCTCAAACTATCACCAATTTATAAGGATATCTTGGAGAAAGCCTTGTTGAAAACCAATGTGCCTCTAAATTTGGAGGTAGACAAGTTCCAGAACATGGTAGGGCACCTAATTGCACCTCATTGCCTATCATTTTCCAAACAAGATGACATGTCTCTTAATCACCCTCAAAATTTTCCCTTACGCATAGAAGTGTTGATCCATAAGCATAGGGTGAAAAGAGTCCTTATAGATGGAGGTGCTAGCCTAAATATTTGTACCCTTAGCTTGGTAAAAGCCTTAGGATTTTCTGAGGAGGCTATTGAGTCTATCAATCAGGACTTCTCTTTCACATCACCACTTTTTGGCATACCATGATCCTACACATACCCTTAAATAATGCAAGAAAGAAAACTAGAATTAACAATGAAGTAAACTAAGAATGTGGGAGAGCTAGGAGAATATAATAAAAGAAACTAAAGCTAGGAATTCAAAATAGCAAGATTACTCTAAGAATGGAAGAATGAAAAAGACTAATATGAAAATGATCAAGATAGAGACCCAAAATATGCAAGAAGTTAACCTCACCAATGATCAAGATTGAACCCTTGAGCCAAGGGAGAGCTTCCTTTTAAAGGAATTGCCTCTAGAATGAAGGGTGGAGATTAAGTGGCAAAAGAATGTGTGATTTAGATTAATAGGAAAAAGGAGAGTGAAGGAGATGGAAGGTTAGGTAGAAATGAGTGGTGAAGATTAAGAGGCAAAAGAGATGTTAGGTAGAATAAGATAGAATAGTAATTTGAAAGCAAAAATCCTCTTTAATTGCTAATTAACTAGGATTAAGGATGTGCACACATGTGAAAGTGTTCTTTTAATAATTTAGTGTAGAAACTTTATATTAAAAGAAATAGTGCATTTAAACAAATATTTAAGCTCTGTAACTTGCAGGTACAAAGATTCACACTTTTTTTCCCTTGTAGTAGGAGGGACCTATGTCTCCTCTGTGCTTCTTTCACGATGCCATCAGACCTTTTTTTTTGTGACCTGTGGATTTCTTTTCGCTTTTTCCCTATGTTTTATGATTTTTTATTTACTTTATGGCTTGCCTTGGTTTTCTGTGATTGGTCTTCATTTCCCATGCCATTCATTATTTTTTTCTTCATGTTTCGGCCTTGGTTTTCTTGTGTGTTTCTATATTATTTATGAGGTAGGTACCATCTAGGGCCTAGCCCTATTGAGTCTCAATCACTACTTGCACTGATGGTTGTAGGAATGATGGAAAAGATGGGAATGATTGTGATAAAGTGGCAGATGGTAATATTGAAAATAACCCGAATGAATCAAATAAGCCTTCATACAAATTAGTTTTGTCAAAAGATATAGTTTTAGAAGAAGCGACATAGTTTGAAGTTAAAAATTTTAGTGGGCATGGAGGATGATTACCCAACTCTGATGGACATAGACAAGAAGGAGAAGTTGCTGATGAGCCCGCAATAGGGTACAATGTAGAGGGAGAGGAGGGGAGTGAGGAAGGTAAGACCCCATCTCCTGGGGTTAATACCCTCACTCTCACACCAAATGTGGACAAGTTAAATGCTATTAAATCCAAGCAAAATAGGTTGAAAAATATTGGTGTTTTTTTTGTATGGATGGATATGAAATTCCTTCTTGCTAGAAAGTTTTTGGATGATTGGACTTGTAATATTTGGGGGAAAATGCTTGGTATTTTGGTTAGTTTCAGTCATATGGTTCAGAAAGTATTATTTGTTTGTTTTTTTGAAAACTCATGATATGCAAGAGAAAGTCTTGAATAAAGGATATTTTAATGTTTTTCAAACCATGCTCAAGGCTCTCCTGTGGTCCCCTAGTAGTATAGATGAACATGGCATCACTAGGTCATTGTCAATCTAGGTCAAACTTAGAAGTGTCCAACTTGAATTTTAGCACTTTATTCCACATCTTCTCAAACCTATCAATTTTGTTCTCCAGGTAGAAGAAGATGGGGTTACCTTACCGCATCTTAATGCTTGAATTCTGATTACCCTCAACCTCAATGTTGTATTCCATGATGTAATTTCCTTAGATGTTTAAAGTGAAAAATATAGATGAAATATTATGAAACTTGAGAACATTGGGGCTTGTTTCCATTGCAAATTAAATGATCATAATAGAAGATAATTTCCTTCATTGAAAAATATCAAGAAGAAGTTTGTTGAGCTACATATGAAGAAAAAAGGCCCTTTTGAAGGTGCTAAGAACAATGCCAATGTTGGCACCAATAATGCTAATAATAATGGTAATCCTATTAATGTTAATGTTTGTAACAGTAATTCTAATGACAATGGTAATACTGGTATAGTAGATAATAGTGCTCTCAGAGAAACCCTAGATACCTAAATGGATAAATTTGTATCACTTTGTAACCCTCCTTTTGAAGAGGACTTTGAAATTCATGTTGCAGTCTAGAATAAAGATAACCAGAACCATTTTGCTTGTCAACCTCAATACATTGTTGTGCCTAGAGAGAAAGTCAATGATGATAATGCCCCTAATCAAAATGCATAAAAAATAGCTCTATCCAAATTAAAGGAGAAAATAAATAAAATTCAATCGTTGTAGAAAAAAACTCTATTGAGCAGGTCAATGTCTTCTTTGACAATATTTCTTCCAAATCCACCCATAGTAAGCATAATCATGAGGTTGTGGAGAAACATTATATTGAACAAGTTAATGTATGCCTTGAAAAAATCTCCTCCAAATCTATACATAGTGAACAAGAAATGAAAGATAGTGGTTTTATAGAAGTGGTTTATAAGAAGAAGAAGAAGAAGAAGAAGAGAAAAATATATGAAAGAAGTAATAGTGGAAAAAATAATAAAATCAAGAGCAAAGAGCTCCCACATTGTTTCAAAAAATTGTGTAAAAATCAAAATTACCCCCCCCCCCCCCCCCCACAAGTTATTATGATGATAAACATTCACAACTAGAATATTAGGGTTTAGAAATGTCTAGCAAAAAGTATATAGTTAGCAATTGGTGTAACAAGATTCATAAGAATGATATTATTTGTTTAGAATAAATTAAAATTGTTGGGTACCATGCATATGATACCCTTAAATTTATTTGGGATAGAGCCACTTGCATCTACTTGGGACATGATAGAGGTAAAGTAGGTGGGGCTATCCTGATAGGGGAAAAGTGGGTTGACAAGATGACAAATAAAGGTGCTTCCCCTTGTCATAGGGCCCCATGGGCTTTGTTTAAACTCAATAACCAAGTGGTGGGAGTTTGTAATATATATATTCCTCTAATGACTATAGAGAGAGGGCCATTTTGTGGGAATGGCTATCAAACAACCTACCAAATGCTAAATGGATCTTCATTGGGGATTTTAATATGGTAGAAAATAATCAAGATAAGTATGGAGGGAACAAGCATGAATGGAAGGGTAATGAATTATTTTTGTGGGCCAACTTTAGAAGAAGGTTTAAAATCATTGACCTCTTGGAGAATATGAAGCACATGATTATATAACATCTGGTATACCTAGTGTAATAATCTGGCTAGTAGAAATAGAATTTACTATAGATTGTATATTATTTATGTAGAAGTTTCCATATTTGGACTTTCCCACCATATTGGCCAATGCCCTATTGAGGCGACCCCTGCTAGCTTATTAGATCATTCTCCTATTCATGCTTGCATCATGTTCAAAACCTTTGATTCTTAGGACCATAAGCAGAAAAGGAAGAGCACCTTTAAACCTAACACATCCCTCTTGGAGGATGAAGACTCTCTTCGATCCACTCAGACCACTACTACCCTTTCTAAATTTTGCAACTTAGGCTTATCAGTTGTTTCTAAATAAGACTAATTGGTCCAGATTTGGAGGAGGCTATTTCAAATCAAGGGACCAAAGAAGCTATTGATAGAAACCAAGAAAAAAATTATTACCAAAGAAAACTCAATAAAATTGAAACAGAGCTACAAGCTAAAGGAAAAGATCGAGAGTTGGAATAGTCTCTCATTAGTACTAAATCTCAGTTGAGGAAAATCCAAAACTACAAAATCCAAGGGAAAAAGTCAAAGCTAAGGCTAGATGGATTAAGGATGGGGAAAAATAGATCTAAATATTTTTTCAACCTGATCAAAGCCAAACATATTAGAGAGGAAATCATCCATGTTGAAGGAGGATTCACTAGTAATAATAAAGATACATTGAGGGCTTTTGTGGAATTTTACAAACACTTTTTTTCCTTAGAATATAAAGTTGAAAACATTGAATCCATGAATCGATGCATCAAGGTATTTGCAAGGAAAGTATCCTAAGAGAAGGTGAGGGTTCTTGAGAAAAATATTAGCCTTAAGGAAATTGATGAAGCCATAGGGACTCTAGCCAATGATAAGTCCCCTAGAATAGATGGGCTACTAGCATAATTATACAAGAAGAACAAAGATTGGATAACTTATGAACTATTAGAAGTGTATGAAGAGGCTTTTGAAATAGGATAATTAGGGGAGAATATGAAAAGGGGTGATTAAACTATTGCGCAAAGAAGGTGATATATCTCAAATAAAGAATTGGAGACCCATTACTTTTCTAAACCGTTCTTAGAAGATAAC
Organism: Chamaecyparis obtusa; assembly: GCA_027943335.1. Lineage (NCBI taxonomy): Eukaryota > Viridiplantae > Streptophyta > Pinopsida > Cupressales > Cupressaceae > Chamaecyparis > Chamaecyparis obtusa. The sequence continues at coordinate 34,021 of BSBK01009351.1, read as the reverse complement.
TACAAAAGTCATGGCTAGAAGAATTAGTGATATTCTTAAAGATATTGTGTCAATTACCCAAGCTGGGTTTATTAAAGGGAGATATATATTGGATAACTTTGTTACCAATGGGGAAGCTATGGAAAAATAGATGGATAGAACGCTGCTATGGTACTCCTGGACTTTGAAAAGGCTCATGATAGAATTGAGCAACAGTTTTTCCTTATAAGGATGTTAGAGGCATTTAGGTTTCCAATATATTTTTGTAAATAGGTTAGCACCTTGTTGAAAGATTCCTCAATGGTGATTAAAGTTAATTGAGTATTATCAAAACCTATACCACTTGGCAGATCTATTAGACAAGGGTTAGCATCTTGTTCAAAGATTTGTCAATGGTCATTCTTGTTGATGCCCTATCTTTTATTCTTAAAGTCTTTGAATTTATTCCACCTATTAAGGGGATACATCTTCCTAATAATGATGAGCTTCTTGTAGAGCAATTTGCCAATGATACTACTCTTTTTGTGGATTTGGATGATGACAATTTTGAAAATGTTCTTAGAAGAATGCAATTGTTTTGTCTTGCTTTAGGAGCTAAAATCTCACCCCACAAGTCCAATATATTGGGGTGGACAAAGTCTCCCCCTAGATGGTTAAGTTGTAGGGGATGGCCCAATGGGCAGACACCTCTACCATTGTGAGATATTTTGGAATACCCTTTTCTATTAATCCCTCAATCAAAGATATGCGGTCTTGGATCTACAAAAAGATCTAGAAAACAAGCATCTCAAATGGAAAACTTTCATGTTGTCTATTGTTCAGAGAGCATAGGTGGTTTAAAAAATTCTTTCCTCTCATGCAGTTTACTATGCCTCCACTTGGTTGCTAGCTAATTGCCAGTTTAACAAGTTAGAAAGGATTCTAAGGGACTTCTTGTGGTCAGATGGTCTTGGTAGCTACAAAAAGAGACATTGTGTCAAATGGGATTGGTGTTGTGCTCCAAAAAAGATGGGAAGTCTATGATTAAGGGATTTAAAGACACGAGGAGTTTCTCTTGCTACAAAATGGATTCTCAAAGCCCCGAGAGGGAATGAACCATGGAAAGTTATTATTAGAAACAATATAGAGAGATCGACCATTAAAAAGGGGAAGTATTGGAAGGATACCGATCTTCGTGATTTGGTGTTTGGAGATTTTTATATTAAAGTGTTTAGGTCCAATGTCTTTCATACCATTTGGGAGACATGTTGCCAAGTCATGCCATTAATCTTCTCAAGGAATGTTGTTGGGAAAAACCCCTCATTTGCTATTGTAGAGAGATCTATTTGGTGGGGCATTTATTTGAATGGTAAACCTCTGGCTTCGACACAATGTCACTCTGCTAAAAAATGGCATAAAAAAGGAACCTCATAGATGATGTATTGATTGATAAGAGATTGGGTTCTTGGCAAGAGATGAGTACCAAATATAACATGGTAGTGACGATTGTAAGAAACATTCATAAAAACCAACAAGACCATTATCAAAAAAATGCATCCACTGGAAAGAACTCTCAGACCACTATGCTTCTTTGGAACAAACCCTCAATAAATTTTTGTTTTTAGAAAAAATAAAAATAAAAATAAAAATAAAATAAAATAAATTGGCAGAGAAAGATAAATTAGTAGAGTTCAAGAGCAAATAAGTTGAGGCACTACATGAGAAAGGGATGAGAAGGAACATAAATTAACTACTTGTAAGGAGAATTGAAATTCTTGTGCCAAAAGATGCATGTTGAGGGCATTTGGAAATACTTAGCAGTGACCAAAAATGATATTTAGACATTTTAGATAGAATTGTTGCTTGCGTTGGAGAGTGCAATTGATCTTGCAAAGCTTGTCAAAATGTTTAGGGTAGAGTAAGAAACAACTGCCACTTGAGGCCTTACAAAATCAGCGTGAGATGTCTTACAATAAATGCCCTCTCAACCATTTGCAAAGAAAAGAACAAAGATTAATTCACACTTAGTGTCAAGGTAGTATTTTTCCTCTGTTTTTGTTTCAAAAATTAAATTTTCTCCTTACTTTTTTTTGTGGTTGCCAATAGAAATTTAAATAAATAATATTTTTTTAATTTTAAAAATATGTAAAAAATATGAACTATATAATAGACTTTATAATTGATCAGACTAATTGCATTTTAGCATCTAATGGATGCCATAGTTTACTCAGGAACTAATAATATATCGATGCAAGGAGCCATGTAATTTTAAATTACAATATTATATCCATCTATGTAGTTTTGCATTAAAAGGTTCAAAATGAGATCGCTCTCGTCCGACTGTATTTAGCGCCGACATTTAAGAAACCATTGGAAAAAGAAGAGTCTAAGAAATTGTGCTTTCAATTTATTAAATCAAAATAAGTAATAAAAGTTGCCTCGCATTATGTCACCTTCCTTCTTAATTAAAGGTTGAAATCATACCGCATTGACTTCTTCCGAATCATCACCAAGTACTAAGCAGTGATTTTAAATTAACAAGAAAAGTCTACGAAAAGTCTAGGAAATTGTTCTTTCAATTTATTAAATCAAAACTAGTTTTCTAAAGAGGCGGTAATCAAGTCAATCACGTGGAGATGAATGCCAATAACCCAAAAACAAACATCAATGACAGCTAAGATCTTTTCCATGCTAAGAGGACTTCTACGAAACTAGCGACTAGAGTCATTCAACTACCTGTAATCACTTGTTGAAGAAGCCTCATTCAAATATAAGAGCTTAGCTGCCTAGTCTGTGTGTACCAGACTTCAAATCATTTATGTGAGAGAATTTAGAATGAAGGAAGTCGTAAGTGTTCCAAGTCACTGCCACAAGCTCAAGGTAGAAAACCTGCAAAATTCATACATATGTGATGGGTGCAAAGAGAGAGGCATAGAATGGAGATATACTTGTCGTACCTACAATTATGACATGCACAATTTTTGTGCCATGCCTTCGCCTTCCATTCCCCACCCATTAAGTGACGCAAAGATGGAATTGTGCTCAAGCCCTGTTGCCAAAGACAGTCTCTGGTGCTCAGCTTGTGAGAGATCTGTATCGAGTTTGAGGTATTCATGCAGAGCCAGTGGTGATGTTCTGCATCCCTATTGTGCCCACCTTCCAAAAACTCAGACAATGAACAACTCCTACATGCTTTGTTTCTCCAAAAGCTTGTCAGTAGATCTGTGTAATTGGTGTGGTCAAAGAATGCGAGGATGGGCTTACGTCTTCAGAGAGTACAACATCCATGTTCATTGTCTCAGAAAAGCATTGGATAAGAGGGAGGCCCTAGAACTCTATTTATCTAGCGGTCACCTCCAATTGACAACAACGCCCAACAATTCATGTCATCGACAATCACAAGTGGGATTGACCACTTCAGGAACTCTATAGGTGTACAAGCTGAACAAGTCATATTATCAACAATCACAAGCGGGAGGTAGCAATTCATATTATCAACAATCTATAAGGAAGAAAAGGTGTACATAAACGCTTCCTACGCTAATTTTGAGAGAACAGTTATGCAAATTTCAACTTAAATATCACAAAGATCTCAAGAAATGCACAATAAAGCATAAACAAAATAACAATGAACACATAACACAGTGATTACTATGGGGAAACCCTTCCGAGAGAAAAAACCCACCCTCCAAAACTCACACAATGTATTATGAAATCAAGATGATTACAATACACTTGCAATGCAAGTTCTTACAGGAGCACATCACCACAACTCGAATTCAGAGAGACTCCTTCTAGCATCCAGTCTTGCAAACAAAACTCAATTATCCAAACACCTCCCCAAGCCCTCCTTTTATAGTGACTTTACAACTTGGAAACCACTTGTGGTTTTACAAAACCATGGGCTTAAACACCATGCCACATGGTGCCCATTTTTGACATTTACATTTCCAAGATGGAAAAACAACCAAGTTAAAATAGTAATTTCGTCCATAATTTTGTCCTCTAGTTCAGACCCTTATAAAAGTCACAAAATGAGTCATTAATGCTCTAAAAATGGCCCACCTATATTCTACTATGGATAGGACTCATTTTTTGACAACTCATTAACCATTTTCCAATGCATAGACATGGAAAACTACCAACAATAATATTGGACTTATTCGAAACAAAAAAATGCAAGGTTGAGACACATGTTTTTCAATATTCTCCCACTTGTCGAACACCTTGCAAGAGTTAGGGGATCCAAAATATCACAGACTTGATTGCTAAGGGTCGAGAGGCCCATAGACTCTAAACACCATCTAAATTTCTCTGTGCTTACGAGCTTAGTACATGCATCAACAACATTCACCAAAGTCTCTACCTCCTCCAGCTTCACCTTTCCATCCTCAACCATATCTCTCACAAAATGATATTGTACATCAATGTGCTTGGTCCTGGCATGTCCCGGCATGAAAAGTAGGGTTCTTTGCTAGGTAGATTGCACTTTGACTATCACTATAAGTTGTCACTACACCCTGTTTGAACTGTATGTCTGAATACAATCTCTTTAGCTAGATGGCTTCCTTACAAGCATGAGTAGATACCATATACTCTACCTCAGTAGTGGACAAAATGAACACAACCTGCCGCTTGCTCATCCAACTGATTGTACCACCAAATAATGTAAACATGTATGCACTAGTGGATCTTCTTCTATCAACATCACCGGCCCAGTCTGAATCCACAGCCTCAAATATCTAAGGAATGCTCATTTTATGCTCCATGAAAACATATCGAGTATTTTGAAGTACCCCTCAAGTATCTGAAAACTCTTTTTACTGCATCCCAATGTGCTCTTCTTGGATTAGACATATAACAGGAAAGAACTCCCACTACTTGGGCAATGTCTAGTCTTGTACAGACCATAGCATACATCAAACTTCCAATAGCACTCTAATATGGTACTTGACTCATCTCTTCCATCTCTAAAAGGGATGTAGGACACTATGAACTAGAAAGCTTTGTTCCCACTATAATAGGAACACTCAATGGTCTAGAATCCTGCATATTGAATCTTTTTAGAATAGTACCCACATGCTTGCTCTAGCCTAGCCAAAGCTTTCTATTTTGTCTATCTCTTACAATCTCCATTCCTAGAATGTGTCTTGCTGCACCAAGATCTTTCATTTCAAACTTTATCAAGAGTTGAGATTTTAACTCTGTAATCAAACCTTTTCCTTTGCCAATAAACAACATGTCATCAACATACAAGGCAATAACCAAGAAATGATCACCATCAGATTTGAAATATATACAATGATCAGATTTAGATCGCACAAATTCCAAACACAATACATATGTATCAAACTTCCGGTACCACATCCTAGGACTCTGTTTTAAACCATACAAGGATTTCTTCAACTTACAGACCAAATGACTTTTACCTTTCACCACATAGTGCTCTGGCTGTATCATCTAAATTTCTTCCTCCAAATCTCCATGAAGGAAAGTTGTTTTCACATTCATTTTCTCGATCTCTAGATCATAAGCTGCAACAATAGAAAATAAAAATCTAATGGATGTCATTTTGGCTACTAGAGAAAAAATCTCACCATAATCTACTCCCTCAACCTGAGAGTAACCTTTTGCAACCAAACATGCTTTATACTTCTCAATGCTTCCATTTGAACCCATCTTCTTCTTGAACACCCATTTACAACCAATAGGCTTTTGTCCTTCAAGAAATGGTACAAGGTCCCATGTTTTATTTCTCTTAAGAGCTGCCATTTCTTCATCCATGGCTATTTTCCAAGACTTTAAATCATTCATACCATGAGCCTCTTCTACAGATCTTGGTTCATCAATATTAGCATTTAATGCAAATATGCATCTCCAATCATCAGGAGAATACCCATACCTTTTAGGTGGTTTCCTTTGTCTAGTAGACCTTTGAGAAAGATCTGGTTTAGGTTCAGGTTCAGCCTTAGGTTCAAGTACCTCTTCTTCCTCTGATGATTAAAAACTTGTAGAGTTCTCATTGACTTCTTGTCTTTCTAAAGGCCTCGATTCAACTTTCTCTAGTGTAGTAAGTAGTTGAATTACATCTTTCTTTTCTTTTGTTTGTTATAGTTGCATTATAATAGAAGAAGGCTTAGTTTCTCTAAAAATAACACTTCTTGAATAAAATACCTTTTGTTCAACAGGATTCCAAAGCTTGTATCCTTTCACACCATAACTGTATCCGATGAAAATACATTTGAAAGCATTGTTATCCAATTTAGTCCGCTTCTCCTTTGGCACATGAGCATATGCTTCACAACCGAACACTCTCAGATGTCTAAGTAAAGGCTTGTGGCCTGATCACGCTTCCATTGGTGTCTTATCAACAAGAGCTGATGTAGGAGACCTATTTATTAGGTAGCAGGAAGTGGCTACAGCTTCAGTCCAGAACTTTTGTTCTAGTCCAGCACCACTCAGCATACTCCTAGCCTTCTCCATCAAGGTCCTGTTCATTCTTTCTGCAACTCCATTCTGTTGTGGAGAATAAGGAGTTGTATTCTCTCTTTTAATACCACAATCTTTACAAAATATGTCAAAATCATTGGAGCAAAATTCACCACCATTATCAGTTCTCAAGTATTTTATTTTCTTTCCAGTCTGTAACTCAACCATTTCTTTAAATTCTTTGAAATGACTAAAAACTTTAGCTTTACTCCTAAGAAAATAAACCCATGTTCTTCTACTAAAATCATCAATGAAAGAAACATAATAAATTGATCTACCAATAGAAGGAACATCAACTAGACCAAATACATCTGAATGGATTAGATGCAAAATATATGAGGACTTATGAGAACTTGAGTAAAACTGAATGTGGTTTTTCTTACCATAGATACAATGCTTACAAAAATCAAATTCAAGATTGTAGTCATTCAACCCATCTACAAGGTTCTTATTCTTCAAGGTTTGTAGACCCTTCTCACCTATGTGGCCGAGTCTCTGGTTCCATAACATGGTCTTCTCCACAGGCAACTTTGATTTGGTAGATAGAGCATCTTTGGGTACCCAAAAACCATGACCATCTATTGAAAGAGAAATCCTCTCTTTTTCCAACTAAGTAGTCTTTTTCACAATCTTATCAGAAGTACTATTGCACTCAACAGTGCATGCATCAAGCTGGTACAGTGTACCCAATCTGATTTCTCTTGCTATTACCATAGCACCTCACCATTTTCACACTTGCTTCAAAAAAACTATACATGCACACCCACATCTATTAGCTTGCTAAGAGATAACAAATTCCTTGCTAGTCCTAGGATATGCAAAACACCATCAAATCTTCTAATTCTACTATCAGAAAATTTCACATGAATGCTTCCATGACCAACAATATCAAGAACTGAGTTATCACCCAAATACACCTTACCATTGTCAAAATTTTCATACTCACTAAACTAATTTCTATTAGAAGTCATGTGGAAAGATGCACCTGAGTCTATTAACCATGCACTGTCACTTGCACGAGTGGCCAAGGCTACGATGAAAGCATCTCCATCTTCCTTCTCAGACTCAAAATCAAAATCTTGCTTCTTCTTCTTCTTCTTCTTCTCCTCTTTACCGTCCTTTCGGAAGTGTCTGGGTTCGCCACAATTCCAACAGATTGCCTTGGACTTTGCAGGAGATTTTGATCTCCCCTTATTCTTGGACTTAGAATGGTTATGCTACTTTTCATTCTTGCCTCTTTCTTTTAGTCTTCCTCAAACACTCAAAGCCTCTTTGACATTCAGAGAGACCTTCCTTCTCATCTCTTCAAAAAGTAGAGAACCAACAACATCCTCCATCTTCAAGACAACCGAAGTGCTCCCTATGGCAATGACAAGGCTATCCCATGAGTCTGGCAATGAACATAGCAAGATTTTGCATCATTCTTCTTCATCCATTGGCACCCCTACTGAGGTCAACTGAGTCATCAACATATTAAAGCTTTCTAGATGCTCAGAAATTTGTCCACCTTCTTCAATTCTCAAAGAATACAATTTCTTCCTTAAGAAAATCTTGTTCACAAGTGATTTCGCTTGATAGATCTCACTTAGCTTCTTCCAATGCTTCTTTTCTATAGATTCTTCATGGACATTTATCAGAATAGAGTCTGCAAGACACAATCTGATGAGACCTTTAGCTTTTCTATCAGCCACATCATATTGTGTGACTAAAGTCAGATCTGCGGGCCTATGCTTATTTTCATCAATCGCATCCCATAGATCCCGATCAATCAACAGATCTTCCATCTTCAGCTTCCACATCTCAAAATTTGTGCTAAAAAACTTCGCTACATCAATCCTCCCTGAAATGCTTGCCATCTTTTCAATCCTGCAATACAAAAATGAAATACTCTGCACAAGCTCCCACTCAAACTTTGATTAGCTCAAAAAACCCTGTACCCAACAAATAGAACCAAAATTGGCCAGGCTCTGATACCATTTGTAAGGAAGCAAAGGTGTGCGAAACCACTTCTTACACTAATCTTGAGAGGACGGTTATGCAAATTTCAACTTAAATATCACAAAGATCTCAAGAAATGTACAATAAAGAATAAACAAAATAACAATGAACACATAACATAGTGATTACAGTGGGGAAACCCTTCTGGGAGAAAAAACCCACCCTCCAAAACTCGCACAATGTATTATCAAATCAAGATGATTACAATACACTTGCAATGCAAGTTCTTACAGGAGCGCATCACCACAACTTGAACTCGGAGAGACTCCTTCTAGCATCCAGTCTTGCAAACAAAACTCAATTATCCAAACACCTCCCCAAGCCCTCCTTTTATAGTGACTTTACAACTTGGAAACCACTTGTGGTTTTACAAAACCATGGGCTTAAACACCATGCCACATGGTGCCCATTTTTGACATTTACATTTCCAAGATGGAAAAACAACCAAGTTAAAATAGTAATTTCGTCCATAATTTTGTCCTCTAGTTTAGACCCTTATAAAAGTCACAAAATGAGTCATTAAGGCTCTAAAAATGGCCCACCTATATTCTACTATGGACAAGACTCATTTTTTGACAACTCATCAACCATTTTCCAATGCATAGACATGGAAAACTACCAACAAAAATATTGGACTTATTTGAAACAAAAAAATGCAAGGTTGAGACACATGTTTCTCAACACAATCACCAACGGGATGGACCAGTTCAGGAACTCTACAAGTTTACCAGCCGAACAAATCTAGTCTGCATGGATTAAAGGCCTTTTGTCAAAAGACCAAACTGTTTCTTAGAGCTATCCGTTCAATCATTTTTGGAGATCGGTCCTCTATTACGTAGATATACGTGACCTTCATTGTGTCATGCCAGTAGAGGCTTTTCCTCGATATGCTCACGGTTTTACTGGGGTGTTTGGCCCAGTCCATTGGAAATCCTTCGTCAATCAAAAAATAGTTTCTTTCCGTGTTTGTTTTAACTTTTGGGCTTTCGATTGTGCAGTGTTTGTTTGATTTTGTAATCTTCTCAATATGTCTTTGGTCTCTTCAGAAATTTCGAATAGTTTTTAATAATTCCTTAAAGATCAAGTTATTTCCAATACCGTAAGAGATTAGTAGGGGATCATGTTCAATTCTTATCTCTATATCTTAGAAATTTCAGTATATCATATACTTGTAAGTGTTTGTCATAAAAGTGTAATTGTTTATAGCTTGTTTGTGAAGTCAAATGTTGTCGATAATAATTTTAATTTAATCTTTAGGATCCAACTTTTCTAAAAGATTTAAATTGTATTCTATCAAATTATGCTACATTTGTCTTATATAGACATGTCATGTGTACTTTAGAAATTATCAATTTGTGCTCTCCAGATTTTTAACAATATTATTGTATGGATAAGAAATGACATATATATCATTCTTTTAATCTTAGCTTTTAAAGATAATATTTTAATCTAACAATATATTACAAAACTATCTTAGAGATTGTATAAGATTTTCCATTCAATAATTATGATTTTTGATTTTTTTTACTTAGTGAATCTTAAATAATAATTTTGTATCTTATGTGGAAATACTTAAATGCTAATTTATACAAGATCTGAACAAGAGGAATATCCATTCTTATATAAAGACAACAATAATCCTAATGAAAATGAGGCGTATGTAATTAATGAGGTGGAAACGATAAACAAGTTTCGGGAAGATGTAAAATCTAGAAAAGAAGTTATGTATGGGCACATCTATGGAAGTAACTCTAAATATTTTTTAAATCCCTTATATAATAAGACAATGGAAAGTGGTTATAATGATTATGATAATGCAGTCAAAGGTGATTTCTATGCATTCTCAAATCCATTATATGAGGAAGAGAAGGTCATTTCACGTGACCAAGATGATTTATGTAAAGATGAAATGAAGTATTATGTATCATGTGATGATAAAAGAGAAGTCATATGTTATATTTCAAATCAAATAACTCTAGATGATAACTTTGGAATTCCTCCTACAGAAGCATGTAAGTCACAAGGAACTTACTCAAGTAATGGTACTAATCACCTTCCTTTACTCATAAGTCATACATTCAATATAAAAAATAGGGTGGACACATATTTAGTAAAGAAGAAGCAAACAAAAGGTTATAATGAGTTAAACACTATGGCTATCACATCTTCAAGAGTAAGGTTGCTTGGTTTTCAAAACAAGGAAAATAATCACAAATCCAATAGTGTTCTACCACAAATGAATCTACAGTTGAATAATGATATTTTTGAGAATATGAATGATGTCATAACTAAGTCAAAACTTGTATTAAATCCTAAGATATGTGTTTTCATGAATGTTCATGTAAAGGAAGGGTACAGTGTAGTTTGTGGAAGAGTAGAATGTTATGAATTGGATTATGGTTCTCAACATATCTTGGAACTAAAGAAATAGATCAGTGATGATGGTACCAAGCATTATAGGTTGGTGAGAAATATCACCATTTCTTACCAAGAAAAATTGATACTAATACAATATGATGAAAACATGATTTTTATAAGGGAAAGTATTGGTTCTATATTTTTGGTAGCCCAAGGCCACCATTTAAAGTATAATTTGATTCTTGAAATAGATGTGCAGTAGTTTCCATTGCCCAATAGATAAGGAAACTAGTCTACTTCTGCCATAGATAACTAAATTCTTGCTATACTTAGAAAGAGAATACGTTCCTAGAAAGTACCACTATTGGGTCACTTAAAATTTTTATTTTGAAGCTTGGAAAAGTGCCAAATTTCTATGTTTAATAGAAGAGAAATATTATACTATCCTTTTAAAATGAGTAAAGGAATATCTTTCCCTATTTTGTAGGTACTCAAAATACTAATTGCAAAATAATAAAAATTTTCCATTGCACTGGGATAAAGTCAAGGATGAGAGAGATAGCAATTTTTTGCTATTTTACGAGCTACATTAATGGTAGTCCAGAAAAAAGGGAAATTTTCTATTTCATGATGAACCAAAGGGAGACTAGCGAACTGGTGAAATGTGTACAAAAAATAAATAGGATGAACATTAATTAAGATGTGGCCAATTTGATGACTCAAAATTTACATCTCAAGTACCGAGAGGATTTGTTAGAAGATTTGTAATTAAGGCTTGACGGATAAATTGGCACAAGATCGATTAGGGATCACATTAATTTGATGTATGAAAAGACAATTAGGACACAATTATATTTCCAAGGGAATGTAGGAGGTATAAAACCAGGTTGGTAAGTATGTGATTTTAGCCATGAGGGTCATTAAATTAGAAATTACTAAGAGTAGAGTTTTGAGTTAGGTTTCTAAAGGTGGTTAAAACTAGAGTTAATAAGTGGCAACATCCAGTCTTTCTCTAAAAAGGGCCACGATTATCCCAAAATCTATAGTGTGATTAAGACAAAAGCATCTGTCATAAGGATGGATTTGCCAACTATTGTCGATCCTTTGAATGAGGACCTACAACTTCAACCAGTATTGCATCATGACTTGATAGACTCACAAGAGGACCAATAGGACATGTTAAATAGTTTGATGGATGCAGCTCAGAAACTTCGTACTAGTTACACTACCTACCGGAGTGACCTATTTGAGTTAAAGGCCAAAAAAGATAAGGTAGAATTGGCTAACATGATGATAGCCATACAAATGAATGACAATGGATGGGTTCAAAATAGCATAGAAAATGAACTACTAGATATTTTGTACTTAGTCCGCTTTCGATGATACCATTTTCTTGATGTGGGGTGTTGTTTTACAAAAATGTATGTAATAGTAAAATTTTAGTTATTAGTTAGGAAGCATCGCGATGCTGTGAAGATTTTATGCATCTTTACATTTTGTATAAGAAGGATACCAAGACCATTCGCTAGAGATGACACACCATAGGATAGAATAGATAATATAGATGATTTATAGAAATATAGATGAAAGAATTTGAAAATGATTATATAGGGCAATGCAACTGAAGCACAAATCAATTGTACCTATTTTTTGAAATTAATACAAAGAATCTTTTTTCTATCCAAATTGAACAATTGTTCATTAAACTTGACCAGGTTAGTCCTCTATGATTATTGATTCAAATTCAATTACTACCTTTTAATATATTTATTGAAAATATTAGTATTGTAGTATACTTCTTTGATTATCAAAGATTACATGATAAGTGTTGTCCATGCGACTTTGTTTAATTAGTTTTATCTAAGAAATTAAATTCAATTTGAGATTTTTACTGTAGAAGGTATTTTCCATATATATGTGTGGTAGTGGATGGTGTATGTTGTCTCTCAAGAGTTGTATTTGAAGATCTGGTAAGGAATGATTCTATTCGCCCAATATTGGATAGGGAATGGTCTAAAGATTATTTTGTAACATAGGGAATATTCATCAAACTACAGAGTTCATTGTCACATAATTCATATTCATAGTTAATAATAACACTGTCTTACAAAAAACTTTCAATTCACAACATGCATACAGTTCATTTTGATTAATCTCAAAGATCAATTTCCACCTTGGTAAATCATAAGGTTTAAATTCTCTATAGAAAATCCTTTGACCATGATGTGATTAAGGTTTGAGGTGAAGGTATTCCCACCCAGGTTTAGCGAAGCCTAAAGTGTAGGAAAATTTATAAAGGTACTTTTCTCGTTAGTTAGCCAAAGCTGATTGAGTAATCCTATTAGGGAATTGGAAAAGCTCTTGGATTTCCAATCTATGGTTTTGGGAATCAACATATATCCCACATAGATTTATATTCCTATCACTATTTCGCACATCCCTCGTTCTAGTTAAATATTCTCCCTTATGAAATAGTAATAATACCATATTTTTGTTTTCTTCGTCACTATTTCATAACTTATCTTAATACATAGGTCTTATGAAATAGAGATTTTTCATAACTTTCAATGTTATTTACCATTATGTCAGGTTTAATAGGATGAAAGTCTTTTGAAATAGAGATATTTTATGTTGTTTCTATAAAATTAATGAAGAGTAAAGTTTGTTAAAGATATCATTAAAGATATTATTTTTCATGGTCCTTGGCTGGCTTATACATGTCCATTTCACACAAGAAAGTAAATTGAATTAAGGCTCAAGAAAATAAATTGAATTATGTTTATAGGTTTTTCTTGTTGAGTTTGATTGTTCATATGGACAGTATAGTGGGAAAGTCATTTGAAGCTTTCAAGGAAATTTGTGGACATGTCTACAGATGAAATCAAAATGAAAATAAATCGGTTATAATTTTCCTTAATGATTGTATAGTATTCTTCTGTAGGTTAGTTCTACAAGAAAATGATGATGGAGCATTCTTTAGCTACCATCTGTGTCATTCTCTCCAATTCTACCCATGCTCTCTAAATCCATAGAAATTTACAAGATTATGTGAGAAACTTTATTTACTAAGTTTAGTGGAGATTTTAGGCACCACCATTGAAAAATACTTGTAGGTCGTTCACATACATTGCAGAGATAAACTCTAGCTATCATATGCTAAAAGTAAATTAGTGGAAACAAAATGTGCTATGAGTTTGATTGTTTAAGAGAACTAATATTGTAAATTTTAATAAAGAAAATAAATTACTTCATAAATTAGATATTGCATGAATAAAAATACAAATACACAAATACATGTTTCATATTTTAGCATTATCTAGTTCAATAGCATTTAATTTAATACACCCATTTTCTATTTACTATCTTTTTGTTCCTATTAATTAGTATCATACAAGAAGAAAAAATATATAGAATTGTAACTAAATACATTAAAATGTAGAAGCTTGAGTGTGTCTATGGAAAGCACCACACTTACAAAGAATAACATAAAATACAAAACTAGGCATTGAGGAGTAAACCCGATTTAGTTGTGTTGCCAATTCACTCCCAAAATAGAAAATTGCTACAAAATAGGCAAAATCCCACTAAAAGATGATATACATACAGTTTTCATCCGTACTATAGAAATTTTCAAAAAGACATAACAAAAATTTAGAAATATAACATGTAGTTCCAGCGTATGTAGAGGCAATGATAATGAAAGAGTTGAGGAACCCACATTGAACCTAGTTGCCTTAGCAACAATATTTTGCATGTCATCGTAGTGAAAAATAGTAGAACTATCATTAACACTTCCCTCAAATGTCTACATATCCTCTACAATCATGGCACCAAATAATTCCCCTTCTAAGTCAGGGTCAAGGCCTTCATCGCAGATGTGTACTTTTATCTGGTTAATAATGTATTGTGCACAAATCCATTTTATTTGTATTAGCATGTTATTTAGGATTATTAAGCCCTTCTTGGAATTGCATGAGTGTTACCTAGCTTCTTCTCTATTTTGTCTTATTTTCAGATTACAGTATTTTTTGGACTAAACCCCTACATAAATAACCGATCAAGATAGAGATGTTGAAGATGATGAATATATTTTATTATAGAGGTAAATGTTTTTTCCATGCACATGTTTACTATGGATATTTATTACAAAGAAGTTGCAATTCTAATATTCAAAATATATACTTCATTCACTAGTAAAGGGCTTAAAAATCTCAATGAGCAACTTGAGGCCCTTCAGGAAATGTTGAAAGGAAATTCTTCTTCACGTATTGCAAGTATTAAATTGACCGAAAATATCAAAATCATGGAAAAGGTGCATGGAAGAGAGACATAGTTCCTACTGAGGATATTAAATCTAATAAGGAGGGCAATGTGAAGACCACAATGTTAGGCCCTACTACTAGAATGTGCAAGAAATATAAGGGTATGACCCCTTATTGATAGTATTTGTTTGGAAAATTAAACATATTGATGTTGATATAATTCAAAAGAATGAGAGTCTTGTGAAAAATATGTAGATTTCTTTAGGGAATTGTTTCCTATTTTTCTGAGGCCTTTTGGTGTCTGTTTTGTGTCTAGTTCGCATCTTGTTTCTTTCTGAGACTATTTGTTCTATCTTTTTGTTAAACTCGGGTTTCTCGTCCTTGTAAAACTAGTTTTCCTTTAATAAAAAATATATGTGTAATATGTATGTATGTATGCAAATATATTTATACATAGATATATCTATGTATATATATATATACATACGTATATGTATATAAATGTATGCACATATACAGTGTATGCAAAAAATGATTATTTACTTAAAAATTAAGTTTGTTAAATGAATTGAGGTTAAAGATGGAGTGAAAATAAAAGAACTAAATTTAAATTTTGAAATAAAAATGACAAAATCTTAGTAGATCATTTGTCCAAATACTACATAACAAAAAATCAACTCAACAAATCCAACTAAAATCTTGTTCTTAAAAAATATAAAATTTGAAATATACGCCCTCTCTTAAATTACAATTGGAAAACAACATAATTAATTTTCATTGCTATGTAACTTGAAGGTTTCTAATTGCTATTTAGCTTGAACTGGTAATTCGAATATGCTCTGGTTAAAACCTTTTCTTATGTAATAATTTGATGCTTTTCTATTCATATTTCCCAAATATGCAACCCTGCAAGCTCCCTTTTCTTGCGTAATCCACACCACCATTTTTAATATTAAAGATAATAAAAATTAGAAAATCGGTCGGATGATTTCAAAGAAATTTCGGGGACCTTGTCCTGTCAATTTGTTGCTAATGACAGATCGCTTGTTTGATTGGTCTGAGAACGCGAATGCTTCTGTGGACGAGTTTGTCATGTCATGGATGACGCCATGCGGGCCAACTTTTATTAGTTATTATGACTCAATATATTGAAAGCACAATTTCATAGATTTTTCCTGTTAGCCAACATGATACTTCATCAATGCCCGTTCTTTAAAATCGGCGCGAAATACGTTTGGACGATTCGGAAGAAGTCATTGCAATCTCATTCGAACCTTTTCATGTGAAATTACACCGCTGGTTCCACAGATATATTTTAATGTTATTCCGCCCTCTATAAACCCACTCGAGGAAAAATGTTAGCAAAGGTCTCCCTGCAGAGGATTAGAAGTTTTCAAACCATTTTTGTGAGAAAATTAAAGGATGTTGTTAGAGATAAGTGTTGGAAGCCACAGCCACAGGCTTGTTGCAGTTGATCTGAATAGCGGATACATGTGTGATGGATGCAATGAGAGAGGCACAGGATGGCGATACAGGTGCCATGCCTGTAATTACGACATGCACAATTTCTGTGCCACGACTTCTCCTTCCATTCCTCACCCATTAACAGATAAAGACATGCAGTTGCAGTCAATTCCCGTTGAGAGAGATAGTCTGTGGTGCTCTGCATGTGAAAAATCTGTCTCTGGATTGAGGTATTACGGTAGTGGTGAAGCACTACATCCCTCTTGTGCACGCCTTCCAAAATCCTACACAATCAATTCCACCGCTTTCCATCTCTCCAAAAGCTTGTCATCCCCCTGTAATATGTGTGGTCAAGGAAACCAGGGATGGGGTTACGTGTCAAGAGAGTACAGCATCCACGTTCATTGCCTGAAAGAAGCCTTGCAAACCCCAGCTTCCCATGATTTCCATTCTTCTAGCAGTCAACCTAATTTGCAATTAGCAGCACCACCAAGCACTTCGGAAGCGTCGACCAGTTGGGGAGCTGTGCAGAAGCAACCCAAGCGCCGAAGCAATCATGACTTTGTTAGGGCAATTTGCACAACCACCAGGCTGCTTCTGAAAGTCATCTATGCACTGTTTTTTGGAGACCCGTCATTGCTTTTCGGAGAAGTTGTGACCATGATTTCAAACAACTAGCAATCTTTGCATCCAGCGGTCAAGTAAAGTCTCCTAAGGTTTATTTCCGTTTCCTACGAGTTTACTTAGTACATGTAAGAGTGTGTTTGTGGAAGATGATGTAAACGTGTATGTGAAGTAAGATGCTTCTAAGCTATGAAATATGTTTGAGTTTTTTTTATCAATTTTTTTTTAGAATTATGATCCTTGATTAAGTGAGATAAAATACTGTAAGGTAAATGAAAATAAACTAAAACAATGAGTTGCGAGATAAGATATTTTGAAGGAAGAAAAAAAAAAGCAAAAGTGTGAAATTGAATCGGTCTCTCGTTGTTGATGTAGTACCTATTCAAGAAGCCTATCATAACAATTCATTTATGTAATGAAATAATTTTTTTTTTAATAAATAAAACTAGGTTTCAAGAATCATATTAGTTATATAATTCAAAGTATACAATTTGAGGTTATATTATAAATTTGAAAATAAATAGCAATAAAATTATGTAGTTAATTTTATTTTATTAAAATTAATTTGATCATATGTTTGTAATGTATTTTAAAATTGGAACTTCAATAGAATGGTGAAATTTGAATTAGGTCGTTTTTAATTATATATGTGATTGAAATTTTTATTAGGTCATTTTCAATTATATATTCAATTGTGAAAATCATTTGGTTTATATTTGTGAATACATATTTAAACCATGTATTTATAAGTACAGATAAATTACAAATATGAACTTGATGCTAATTGCTTCTAGTATCTTAAAACTATCATTTGAATTTGCTGTTTTTAAAAAGGAATAACCAACTATTTAAACACTTTTGAAGAGTCTACTAAATTTTGTGGGTCGTGTTATCCTTAATTAACCAATAAAAATAGCCAAATCAAGGTTTAGAACAACTAACTATATAAAATACTTCTAGGATGATAATGATGTACTTTTTTTACTGACATTTAATTAAACCATTAATCTACTCATAAAATTATTTATCAATGACAAGTCCTTCCTTGATGATTCATTTGGATAAAGGCTAGTCTTCAAATGCATCACTCTCGACTGTAATTTTAAATAAGTTATAAAGTATTCAACTCATAATAAGTAATAAAAGAGAGAAATAATGACCCAATTTAAGAAATTCAAGTTTAAATATTGCGAGTCAAGTTTAAGTTGACAACCATAGAACCAACCTAGATTGTTTCTACACAATCACTATGAACTGCATCAATGGAAAGTAAATATGAAGATTGAATTTATATGAGACAGAAAGAGTGATGATGGGGAATATATATAATTAAATAATTTACATTATAATGGAAAAAAATATGATTGTGTTTGTTGTTCAATACATAAAAGACAACCTAGTAATTATAGACTCAACATGTTGGCAAAAGTACATGTATATTTTATTTTATCATTGCACTGAATTACATGTGAATTACAATCAGAATGCATTTCAAAACAAAACTAAATGAACAATATATAAAATAGTTTCTTTTCAATGTATTTAAAACAATACAAATATACACAACTTATGTAGATCATACATTTAGATCATGCAAATTCTCCTGACCCCGATTGCTCAATCTTGAGAAATATAAGTATGAGAAAATTGATTATAATTACAACTCGCTAAAATTATCTGCATTAAAGTAAAAGAATATGGCAAAACATTCTATTTGTTAAAACATGTTGTAGTTCTTTAATTATGAGTATAAAAGTAACCTAAATTACAATAATGTAGTTAAGGGATTTAATCAAATAAATAATTTTGAGATAATTTACCAAAAGATTTTGATTAGGAAGAAAAAATTTGACTCACAAATAACATGATAAAATCATTTCAATTAAGATGAGAGATGTTTTATTTTGATATGTTAAAGCTTTACATAGTAATACAAATTACCATTATTTTTACAACCTTATTATTATAAATAAATTCATATATAAATGTTAATGAAATTATGTCTCTAGTCTTACTTAAAAATATATTAAAAATAAGAAACAAAGAAAAAAATGTCCTCTAAGTAACAATAAAAACTATTACCATCCTATATTGATTAATTGTAGTGTGTGTGTGGAATACTTCCTAGAGTGTGGGTAAAATAGAAGTACTTTTGAGGATACAAGATCATATTTAGTTTATAGGAGAATGATGCTCTAACGGTGTGATAATCAAAATATCATAGGAAGTGAAAAGGAAAATGTTGTAATTTTATTAGTGTATCAGAATGTTCATATTTCATTATTGTTGTTGAGATTGATGTCTTAGTTACTAATTTGTTTCTTAGATTTGGGTACAGAGGATGCTAATATAACCAATAGGTTGGTGCTCATATTTACAACAAGGATTATTGTCTCCATTAGGTTTGTTCCTACTTCTTTGTAAGTGATTGATTATTTGTGGGGCATGATCTAGAAAATACATACAAGAATTGATTCTCACCATGAATTATTTCATCTTAGCTTCCCACATATATATTATGTTCTTGTGTACATGTTTACCTTTTTTTATTGTTTGATGCCTACATTTTATGAATAGTAAGATCCACTTTAAGGTTCCAAGGCTATGACTTGGAGAAATTTATTAATATTGAATTAAGTTACAATTTCATATCTCGATTCACCCCTCTCTCAATATATTATTTTCCCAACACTATGGTTGATTTATTTAGGTGCATAATTCCTCAAGAACTCACATCAAGCTTAGTTTACAAGATATATAGAATATGATGGTGGTAAGGTGTATCTCCACAAAAACTCACATCTAAAGGTTGTTGGTTGAATACAAGATTCAAGATTAGAATTCTTGATGGAAAAGTTAAAAGGATCAAGGGTGTTATACAAATCTCTAAGTGGCACAAAAACTACTATTTGTAAGTGATTTGAGTAATGTGAGTATGTTAGTTATTTTCTTGTAGGATGATGGAGGATAACTAGATGATCTACATTTCTTGCTAAGGGTGTTTAGATTGCCACATTGTATAAACTTGATGCATGTAATATTCAGTGCAATAATACTTCTATAGAATCCAAGAAGAGGGCTTTAAATTCTTCATCCTCGTTGTAAGATCAAGTAGTGAAGATGGTTGTTTTTTTATATATGATGGTCATACACTGGGGATGGAGCTTCCAACAAAGAACACAATGTTATGACACCAATTACTTGGTCATATTAAAGAGAAAGGTCTCAAAACCTTGAAAAAAATCCCTCATAAAGGAGCTTGATGATTGTAATCTTAAATTTGATTTCTACAAAAAGCACATATATAGTAAACAAAATTATATTAAGTTTTACTCTAGTTATCAGTCTTCTAGGTTGTTTAACTTGATACATTATGATGGTTTTCATCCTATAAATTTTCATTTGATTGCAAAATTTGTATCTTTTGCATCATTCATTAATGAATACAATAGAAGGGCATTTATTTATTCTCTCAAAATTAAATCTGAAGTCATTAGTCATTTTCAGGATTTTAAGGCTCTTGTTGAGAGTTTGACTAGTAGAAAGATTAACTATCAGAGGAATGACAATGCTGGTAGTTTGGCTAAATATATTTTAATAGGTTTTGTAAGAACCATGAAATTGTGAGACAAAAGATAACTCCATATACCACTCAACAAAATCAAGTTACAAAGAGGATGAATGGGATGTTGATGTAGAGGGCTTGGGGTAAACTTAGGAGTGGTGGACACAAAAGAAAGCTTTGGGATGGAGTTAGCCACTGCATACTATATGGTTACTAGATCTCTTACATCAATATTTATTGATAAGAGACTTGTGATGGTGTGGTGAAGAAATAATCCTTTCATGAGACATCTTAGAGCATTTGTTTGCCATACATATGCTCATGTGCCAAATTTAAAAAGGTCTATCTTTATTGGCTATGGGGTAACTTTAAAAGGGTTCAAGCTTTTGGATCCAATGATGGAAAAGCTTCTTTCTAGTAGAAGTGTTATTTTAGAGAGTTGAAACCTTCAAATATTGGGAAGTAGCCAAAGAAAGAGGAAAAATAGAATAAGGAGATGGTTTAGATTCCTTCCTTTGAGAATGAAAAACTATAAGCTCCTAATAGATCTGATGATGAAGAGAGTTCTACCATGTTTGGAACTTCAAAAGAAGATGATGGACTTCAAACTTGACTTCTCAAGAAGTCTATAAGAATTAAGTGACAACCAAATAAATTTAATTGTTCATTATTAGATTATATCTATATTTGATTATAAAATTGAAAATTCTAAAGAGTATAAGGTAGAATAATATTTCTTTATAGAAATATATAGAAACTTAATTCTTAAAAAGTGTTTTTTTTCTTTAATCTATGTTCATATGATAGTAGGAAATATCCGTGCAAGATTGGGTCTTATTGATTAGTATTTGAATTGCGAAGGGAGTTATGACGTCTACGACACGATATCCTCGTTCATTCATCACATGAAAGGTCTATGAAGTCCACCGTGTTTGATGCTTCCATCAACACTAAATACATCTGTACGATTCCAATGACTTAAAAAGACTTTTCCTCGAGCAATTTCATAATTTCAACCAGAAACCTAATTTCATAGCAAAATATTCGAATGATCTCATCGACTTCTTCGAAATTGTCCAGACGTATTTACCGCGGCAGTGACTGTTTCATTTCGTATACGTGAATGAGTCCAGTCAAGCTAAATTTGGAGAAGTCCTGTTACAACGGAAAATTGCGGGCTTTCCTTTCGTGTTTGATGGGATTTGCTTTGGTGCATGGCTATACTCTGCCCTCTTTAGAAAACTTTTGACGCGTAAGATATTCAGAGGCCGTCACCACAATAAATATGTCTGTACGATTCTAATGACACAAGACTTTTCCCGGAACAATTTATTAAGTTCTTTCTTGTTAATTATTTCTTCGAATCCAGCGGGAAGCAGGTTCAGACTTTTCTCCTCGAAGTCGGTGCGATCTTATATGATGAAATTACAGAGACTCTGCAAACTCACCCAGCCTATTTGTTTAATGCCAGAAAGGGAGAAAGTCTCTCTGCGTAAACTTTTGCAAAGAAGTCATTAAACCATTTCTGAGAGAAAACTGAGAACGTTGATTGTCATACGTGTTCGAATATACGGCCGCAGACTCAGGAGAATGTAAATTAATAACAAATCAGTGCTTAACGAAAATAAGATATATCAACTAAATGATTTAATAGTATCATCTATCTATCTATACACTTACTTTAACAGTAAATCTTATTTTCTTAACTACATACAAATAGTTGAGGTAGACCACTATAGTTTTAGGAGGATATACATAGTTTCTTAATAGATGGAAATTAAAATTCAAACAAAATTCAAAATAAATTACAATTTGTATATATAATTCAAAATGTTGTTATCTATTTATTTAATTAATTGTGGGGTATAAGTTATAGTTCGAAATTTTTTTAGTTGAGAAATAAAGATTAAGGGGTATCATTTCATCAAAGTAATATGAAGTACGGCTAGGACTTTATTTCTTATGGTGTTGGGGTCTTTACATTCAATAAGACTTGATCTTCACATATTATTCAAAACTATTTAACTTCACAAACAAACCAAAGACAATTAAATATTTATGTCAAACCCTTATTAGAATGTCATAGACTGAAATTTCTTCACACTAAGAAAAAAGTATTAAGGAGTATCGTACTATCAAAGTCATAAAGTGCATGATCTTGATATTATCTTTTATGGTTTTAGAGTCTTTCAGCCACTAAGAATTGATTCTTGCAAATTATTAAAAGCTACTCAACTTATTGACAAAATTACCAAATTGAAATGAAACTTCATCATAAAAATCCATCAAAGTCATATGGAGCATAATTTAGATTTCATCCCTTATAATGTTAAGGTTTCACACTCCCCCAAATTTAATTTCATTTCTACAAATTATTCAAAACTATTCAACTTTACAAACAGGTCAAAGACAAATACATCTTTATACCCAAACCCCATAAAAAACCCCATAAAAATATCATAGACAGAAATTTCTTCCACTGTTAAGAAATAATAATTAAGAAATATAATACCATCAAAACTTACACAATACATAACTCTGATCTCACTTTTTCTTGCGATATTATTAAGGACTTTCATTCACCAATAATTAATCCTTATGAATTACCAAAACCCATTTAAGTTCACAATACTAAAATAAGAACCCACAAAATAAAACAAATATAAAAGAAAACATTTTTTTTGGTTGGTGATGGATTGCCAATAAACTAGAGATGCGCCTCCACCAAACAACCCTAGCAAACCGCGAGCACATCAAGCAGAAGCCGCTACTGGTCTGACGCAAAGGTTGCATAGACTTGCATTCTAGAAGAGTACGGATCTCCAAAAAGCACTGCACGGATGTATTTCAGAAGCAGCTTGGTTTTCTTACAAAACCCCTTAAACCCATGATTCGATCTCTTCCGCTGGTACTTCTGCACAGTTCCTGAAGTGGCTGATGAGTGTTGATGATGATATGAACTGCCGGGTGATGAGTGTTGATGATCATATGAACTGCTGGGTGCTGCCGTTAATTGGAGACAACTGCTAGTAATTTGAGGAGAAAACAAATTGAATTCAGGGGTCTCTGGTGTCCCCATGGCTTTTCTGAGACAATGAACATGGATGTTGTACTCTGTGGAGACGTAAGCCCAGCCACGGGTTCTTTGACCACACAGATTACACGGATCTGTCGACAAGTTTTTGGAGAAACGGAGAGTATTAGAGTTCATTGTCTGGGTTTTGGGAAGGTGTGCACAGCAGGGATGCAGGACATCACCACTGGCAGTGCAGGAATACCTCAAACCCGATACAGATCTCTCACAAGCTGAGCACCAGAGACTGTCTTTGACAACAGCGCTTGACAACAATTCCATCTTTGCATCCCTTAATGGGTGCGGAATGCAAGGAGAAGCCGTGGCACAGAAATTGTGCATGTCGTAATTGCAGTCATGACACCTGTATCGCCATTCTGTGCCTCTCTTTGCACCCATCACAAATGTATGCATCTTGCAGGTTTTCTGCCCTGAGCATGTGGCAGTGGCTTGGAACACTTACGTCTTCATTTTCAATTTTGTCACAGAAGTCTTGTACACAAATACTCAGCAACAAATATCTTAGCTGTTTTTGTTTTTTTTTCATAGCGGTCGAGTTCATATATGTAGGACGCATTAATAAAGGTGTTTTTCAATCAGAAACGTAATTTCATAGCAAAAGATTCCAATGATCCCATCGACTTCTGCGAAATTGTCACGAGTTCCTCGTACATGTCTTTCGTGCTTTGGTGCATTGCCGACTAAACTCTGGCCTCTTCAGAAAGCTCTGGTCATGATTTATGTTTAGTTGTGTCAAATGCGTCTTTACGAAACAGAAGACTTTTCCTTGGAGCGATTTCCTTGACTGTTTCTGTTCCAATGATTTCTTTGAATCCAGAGGTACACAAGCTTAGATATTTTGGAAGAAGTCGGTGTGATCTATTTCGAGGCTTTTATGAGGCAATTACGTGTTGGTGTCAGAGCGTCTGTACAAACTCACCCATCTATCTTTTAATGGCTTAAGCTGTTAAGCTCCACACAAAATGTACCCTTGACTAAATTAGTCACAATGCTGGTTCCTTGGCACAAAGGGAACGTGTCAATGAGTCTCTTCAAAGTTGTACATACAAATCAACAAATCATTTCTCTAGGGCCCGATTGTTTGAGGGGTGGAATTGGAATTTGGGAGAGAAAACCTGGTTTTGACTCCAAATCCTTAGTTTGGTTGCTTAGATTGGAAAACATGAAAATCATAATATAATTTTCATCTTCCAATTTTGCTCCAAAAACAAGGATTTGCAACTTCCACCTTTTATGTGGAATTCATTTGAAAACCTGGTTATGGTATTTTATTGCTCTATTTTTTATTGGCTCATTTCCCAAAATTGGCTCATCTTCCGAAAACTTTCTCATCTTCCCCGTCAACGAAACAGTCCAATTCATCTTCTGGTTATGCAAAACCAGAATCTCAAAACCTTATTATGAGATAATAAGGTTTTGGGCCAAATCCATATTTCCCAAACAAACGGGCCCTAGAAGAATTAAGAATATTGATAGAAATATGTGTTCCAAGAAGCGGCCATAGGCTGAAGAAGTGAAATCAGGCCAAAGAGAATGTAAAGTAGCACTTGCAGATATATGAGGTGCAGGGATATGTCGGAAATTGAGAGAAAAATACAAAGGAATTTTAATATTATTTGTTCAAGTATATACAATTATTGATCTCTATGTATGAAGCATTGTATAATATAGGTTTAATTATAATTTTGGTGGATTTCTTTTATGTCTTTAGCCAATTAGATTCATTTTAATAATTTATATTCTTTTACTCTATAAGTAGATAGGGGAGAGGAGTCAATATATGAGCAAGGTCTAATAGGTGATATAAAAGATGAATAAAATAGGTAGGTGAACAAAATAGACCTATAGTGGTACACTAAAAATGTTCCATTAGTGTATATCTTAAAAAATATGGCTCTAAACTTCAAAAACAACCACTCATGTGGTACCACATCAACACACCATCAAACATTACACACTGCATACCTATTGGTCTTATAAAAAAATTGTGACTATTTTGAACACTTTCACAAAGAACATGTTGTTATGGCATCATATTTGAACACATAGACTTGAAATTTAATATTTAACTAGGGGACTTGATAAGTAAATTGTCGTAAAAAATTGACAGTAATTTTAAATTTACACATAGGATTTTGAGAAATGCAAAGTTAGGGTGAGAAATGTACTAGCTTCTCTCCCCTACCTCTTTAACACTTGAATAAATATGAGGCAAATCTTGTATATGGGCTAAGGAAGGGAGTCTAAGATTGGTTAGGATGTATGTGAAAGATATTTAGTAGTAGAGAGTCAAGAGAAATAATGAGCAATATCATGTCAATTTGAATGCTTTGGTGAGCTTCTCTAGAATGTTAATACGAAGTGAAAGGAAGAAATGAAGGTACAAAAGAGGTGAAAGAACAATTAGCATTACATTAAGAATTTTCATACTGTAGAATTGTAAATTATTTACTATTGAATGAAGGAGGTTGTGTCTAATTGAAATTAGGTGTCTGGGCTTTGAGCATCTATTTAACTCTCCTCGCATGTCTTTTATGACAAAAGAGATATAGGCATAATGTTTTACATACAATTCAAGAAATCACTTCACTGGGAGAATTAAGAATGTTAAATAAATTGTACTATTTCCTTTTATGAAGTAGGATGTGTTGTTACCAAACCTGACCACACCACCATCAAACTCTTCAAGATTGATGAACTTATAGCATCGGTCATGTGATGAGAGAAGCCACTATCAATGACCCTCTTATTGTCTTGATCCATGTGAGAGACTAAGGCCTCTTCACCTTGTGCAACATCCTCTTTTACTGCAACAAATACTATCTCCTCTTCTTCATTATCTTATGATTCTTCATCAGTAACACCTTCATCTACTACAACATAGGATTGTTTCTTTCCTTTTCTTTTGAATCTTTTGTGATCTTTTCCTTCTGTTCATACCATTAGGACACCTAGCAACAATATGTCCAATCTTATTGCATGATAAACACTTCAAAGGTAACTTGTCTTCATACTTACTGACACCTCTAGGAAGCCTTCTAGCAAGTAATACTTCAAGTTCCTCTTGCTTCCTTTCATCATCAAAAATAGATTCAAATTACTTGGAATAACTTGACATGCAGGAAGATTCATGAATTTTCTATTTTCCCTTCTTCTCTGATGCTAATGACAAAGAGGCCTTAAAAGCCATGTCAACTCTAGGAATACTATTATCAAAGTTGTTCAACTCAAAAGAAGAAAGATTACGAATCAAACCATCAATAGAGACATTATCTATTGTTCTCAACTCATGAATGGAAGAAACCCTACTGGAATAAGAAGGTAGAAATGTCCTCAACATTTTAATTAGCACATCTTCTTCTTCAATGATACCACAAGAAGCCTTGATAGCACCTACAACTTCTTTTATCCTTTGACCATATTGAGCAATGTTTTCTCCTTCAATCATTTTCATGTCATCATATTTTCCCTTTAGACTATCTACCCTGGATTTTCGCACATGCTTTTCTCCATCATAGATTGGTTCAAGCTTTATCCAAACCTCATGAGCAGTTTCTTAATAGGATAAGCAATGGCTTTCATGGAAGACAACCAAGGGAGACCAAACTTCACTTGAAATTGATCGGAAGTGCGGATGAGAAAAAATTACTATCCACCACTTTACCACAAAGCTCAACAGGAAAGAATACGGAACCATGAGGTCTATAAAGAAAGCAATTACATGTCTGAATCCAAGCATCTATTGTATCATAGAAATCACATCGTAAATATGTATGAAAGAGATTCTCTTCAGTGATAACATTCACTATAAATGTAGGATCAATAAGACAACCATAGGAAGGCATCCTAGAAACCCTAGTGACAATGTCGAGTGGACCATCAGGAGCCTTAATGGTTTTAGAATGGTCAAAGGTAATAACGTGATCTCTACTACATTTAGGTTGAGGTTGAGGTTTAGGCTAAGGTTGAGATTTAGGTTGAGGTTGAGGTTTAGGTGGAGGTTCATGCTCCACATAGTTAACAACATGGCTATTTTATTCTTTCAACATCTTATCATAGGCAATTTTCATAGAAGATGAAGAAGGTTGGCCAATAGTGTTGGTAGAATGTAAAGGTAAAGGATTGGTATAAATCTAAAGATTTTGGTTAGGAGGTGCTACATATTTTTTTCCACTACTATCATCACCATCAATAGATAAAGTATTGGAATCAATCAAGTTTTGTATCTAGTATTCTTCAAGGAATAACACCTCTCGGTATCATGGCCAGGATGACGATGTTAGTGATAAAAGGATATGGAATCAAAGGACTTGGAAGCCATCATAGCATGATGAATGAGTTTAATAGGAGGAAGTTTAATGATATTAACATTTAACAAATTTTCCATTACAGTTTATGAAGACTCATAAAGAGGAGTATACTTACGATTCAAGCGGAAAACTGAGCAAGAAGAAGTGGCATATTTGGATACAATGGCTACTTATTTATATACCATATTTAACACCTTTTCAATCTTGACATAGTTATTTGGTTTGTGATATTTAATTTTATTAGAGGTGGCATCACTCTTATCAATGTGTACAAGAGCCATTGAAGTGGTTCTCTCAAATTGATTCAATTGTAATTGATAGTGGTGAAGCATTGCACAGAGTTGGGAAAAAGAGGTAAATTCAGCACGCAAAATCTTATCTCTAATGTCATTTTGTAAATTAGCAATACACGTGTTGTATATCAATATTAGGCATAGGATAAGAAATTTGAGCATATAAATGCTTAAATCTACCAATGAAATCGATACATTTTTCTTTCACTCCTTGTTTATAATGCAAAACATCAATCAAAGATAATTGCAGACTAATATTATTTTGTAATTGTTGTATGAAGGCATTAGAAATATTTTGGAAAGAATCAATAGAATAAGCAGGCAAGTAACAATTCCATTATAAAGCCTTGTCAAGAAAGGTCCTAGCGAACAAGTTAGCCATAATCCTATGGTCGTGGGCATAGCTGCTACATAGAATTTGAAAGGTCTTAACATGAGCCACATGGTTACCCTTACCATTGTAATTATCAAGGCGAGGCATATAAACTTATTGAGGGACAAGTTTGTGGATAATGTCTAAAGAAAAATGACTTTCCATGTCACATGCAGGCACAATAAACTTAGATTGAGTCAAGGAAGAAAGTTATTTTTGTAAGGAAGAAATCATTTGTGAAAGACTAATGATGGTGGAATCATTAGAGGAAACAAGAGGCATAGACACATTTGATACACTAGGGAAAGTGTATGAACCAATAGGGATAGTAAAAGAAACTAAAGGAACACTTAGAACTGCGGTAGGAAGAGGAATGAAATAGGTATAAGGGACACTATATTGATAAGAAGGTTGTGAGGTAGAAAATGAAACATGTATAACACTCATAGGAAGAGATAGAATGAAGGCATTAGGAACACTCACATTGATAGTATTTGAAACTTTCATAAATGTGATCGCAAGAGAAGGTGCATATGTAGAAATGCTAGACATAGGAAAAAAGATAGGCAATGAAGGTTCAACACTAATAGAAGGTAGAACATATCCTAACTCCTGACCTTCTTCAGCTAAAGGCTTAACATTATAAGTAACGAGGTCAGAGATGCCAAAAAAAAGGTTAACACCATTCTCATCATTACAGATAAATTTCGTGATAGCTTCAATATCAGAAATAGTATTCGAGTTATGATTATCTTGAATAAGCGGACTTTCCATCTTTTCAAGGTCACTAGTAATATTTTGTACTTGATTGGGAGGAACTCTTAGGGATTCATCTTCATCATGAGATGAATTAGCAGATTTATTCTCTGAGGAAGGGTTATGATTATGAGAGATCGAGTTATCATCAATATTCCTAGGGAAGAAGAAAGAATTGGTGTCAAAGGAACCCATGAGTCTATGACTTCTTCTAATCAGAATGCAATAGGTTGGACTTGAGGTAATGAAGCTCATACATAAAGGAAAGAAAAGATAAAGGGAGATCACATAAAGAGTTTTCAAACACCAAGGGAGAACTAACCACAAAAAATTATGAACTATCTAGATCTAAATCCAACTATGAAATGAAATGCAAAGAAGACACAATGCATAAACAAAGAACACAATGTAATATATCTATGAAATAGAGAAGGTAATACACAAAAAGGGAATCTAACACCCAATAAAAATATACAAAGAATGAAAGTGTTGGGTTCATCAAAATGTATAGGGAGAAAAGTGAGATGAGGGTAAGAAGTGTAACACCCCCACTTTTCTGTGGCCAACTATAGCTCAGAAGGGCCTCAAAGGAATAGATCTTCTAAGCCAAGCCCAAGGTTTTGGATCTAAGTAGATTAGAAATACCAAAATGATGTAGGAGTGCCAATGAAACCAAAGATCCAAAGATCCAAGATCTAGGATTTAGAAGATACAAGTTCCTTTAAGCCTAGGGTTTGGAAATTAACTAGGAAAGAAGGAAATATGTTGAATCTAATTAAATATGACAAATTTGAAAGGTAAATGCACAAAGTAAATAAGGTAAATTGAAAAAACACCTTTAGAAGCAAAGTGCCATTTAGACCTGTATTTATGCACTCATAACTACTCATAACAAGCAACGAGATTGGGTTTACACCTAAAACTATGAGATGAACAAAACCCATAAATCCTTCTACTCTAGGATTGGGCCAATTTTTTAGGTCTATGTTGACTTGGGGTCAGCCTAGACCTTCTTTGTTGAACTCTTTGTCTCTAGATCTACGACTATGTCCTATTTTGGAACTCCCGAAAAGAATATCTTAAACTCTTGAAAAACTCGATCCTACAAGAAAAATGGTTTTGTTTGGTTTTTTAGGGGCTTTCCTTGGCCAAGCCCTAGATGATTAATCAACCTTAAATGTAAATATGAAAGTATGTATGTAAAAAGTAAAGCAAATGTATGAATTCACCTTACTTTTGTACAAACCCTTGAGGAGGATTCAGATTCATATTCCACATGGATGAAGAAGTGCTCCAATGTAATTGAATCTTGTAGAAGAGTAGGATGTATCAATAAAATCCAATAGATCCACCTCACCAAGTCAATAGATTAATGGATATATATGTGCTCATGTACTTAAACTGGGTATAGAAGAATGAAGAATGAAGAAGCCCTTGATTTCCAACTCCACTATCATCAAGGATGGAAGCTAGATATTGAAAGGTAGATGAAATTACATGAAATAAGGATGAAAATGCCTCTAATAAACTCCTTGAAAGATCCTACAATTCAATATATCTCATATTCTTGAAGTCTTGAAGTGTTGCACAAGGATCTCCTTGAATGCTCCAAAAATGCTTATGAATGCTTGTAGAAGATTACAAGACATAATAACCCAGCCAATATAACCCTAGAAAAAATAACCCGACCACAATAACCTGAGGATGAAATAACCCAGGGTCATAATAACCCAACCCAAAATAACCCGCAGTCAAAATAACCCATGGACAAATTAACCCCATAATATTATAGAGAAAGGAAAACACAATTTATAAATTACAAGTATATTTCTAAAAAAAAAAATTATTCAAATTTTCAATTAAATTGTCAAATAATGAGAAATGCCTCTTATATAATCTAAAATATTATTATTGTCATAGTCATCAACTAGTCTGAGGATTTGGTGGTGGTGATTCAAATCTTATTCTTTTCCTTCAAATCATTTTGGATAATGCATTGGTTGATGGTATTTCTCTTGCTACCGGTAATGAAATATTAGAACATGTAGTAGAAATGATATTTCTTGTAGAGTCTTAAGTCAAGCACACCATGTCTTTCATTTCATTCAACTTCTGTTTGACAGTGATCATCTCAATTTTTGGAGCATGATTATGTCATGTACTATTTTTTATTAAGGTAAAAGAAGGTTTTACATGGACCCGAAACCAATTACAATAAAGAAAAAAGATAAAGCATTAAAGTTTTTGAAATGAAACACCTGTTGGAAAACAAAAGCAGGGACCAATAGCATCACAGTTCAAAAGTAGAAACTAAAAGAAAGACAAGAAACAAAACAACTACCAGCAAGAACTAGCTATTTATCTATTATCATTTCTTCAGCCTTCTTC
This sequence comes from Chamaecyparis obtusa, assembly GCA_027943335.1. NCBI lineage: Eukaryota > Viridiplantae > Streptophyta > Pinopsida > Cupressales > Cupressaceae > Chamaecyparis > Chamaecyparis obtusa. The sequence continues at coordinate 2,089 of BSBK01009351.1, read as the reverse complement.
TAGAGGTCTTCCATCTTTTGGATAGTCTCTTGCAACTCCTTCAGTTCTTTAGGTTTTTCAGGGACCTTCCATTGGATGCGCCCTCTAGTTCTCATCCCCGGACTAGTATTGCCAGCATCCTCATCAATAGTGATAGTTTCTCTTTCCAGTAGGTTCCTTTCTAGATAGTTATGCAACATATTTAGGTTCATAATAGTCACCTTTAGACCCTCATTGTTGTGGCTCAGAACACCTTTTATCATGTTGTCACAGTTGCTAAATTTGGCTTCTAAGTCTTTGATCTTATCATTACTATCTTACTCATCTCGACATTACCTTCCTCATTTTTATTTTTGCTTTTCACCTTATCAAAAACCTTATTTTCCATCTTTCCCAACTTAGTAGTCATGCTTTTCATGGTTTTTTTCCATTTCCTGGATCTGGTGTTTCATTTCCTACATTTCCTTTTTCCAATCCATGTTCTTATCCTGACTCTCAGCATTATTCTCCTCCTGCAAAGTGACATCCCTCAAGAGGACAAAAGTTTCTTCTTTGTTGTTATTGTTCCCCACCATGGTCATCTTGTCCATTCCATCCTTTTTCACTTCCTAGTTGTCTTCATCTTTATCATTTGCAGAGGGGGTCTTACCAGTCTCCTTTCCTTCATTTTCTTGGCCAACCATTATTCTCATTGTAATCCCCTCATCATCATTACCATCCTCATCTCTATTCTTACCATCCCCAATTTCTAGTTTAACATCGATCATATTTTCTTCCACAGGGGCTTCCGGGATAGTAATATCAGCATCCATTGTTAACACCTGAGTGCCTTCTTCCTCTTTGTCGACATCCCCATTATGATCAAGGGCTTCTTCCATGTTTTCTTTTGTATATTTTTCCTGGGCCTCTTCCTCTTCCTCATCTGCTCCCTCCTCTTCATCTTCTTCTTCTTGGCTGGTCACCTCCTTTTCTTCATTCTCCTCTATCAACCATTCATTCATTTCCTCTTCCTATTCTTTTTCATTCCCTTCCTCTTTCTCATTGTTTTTCTCTTCTTCACTAGAATCCTACTCATTACCTTCCTTAGTGTTACCCTTCCCCTAGGAGTGAGGCTTTTTCACAATTTCCTCAATGCTGGCCATGTCTTTACCACCAGTACTGTTAGATGCCTTTTTCTTGTCTTTCTTTCTCTTCTTACTAGTCTCAGCCTTTGTATCCCCCTCATTCTTCTCCTTTCTTTTACTAGTGATCCTTTTAGGGATAGGGTTTGGAATATTGTCCCTAATGTAGTCGGATATAAGAAGGATCAAGCCCTCATGCAACATGGGGTTACTAGACTTCTTTCTGTGTCCTGTAATGCTTTTGTTCAGGGAACTCAAGAGATAATAAGGGAAAGAAATCCTCCTATTATGCCTAAAATGGTTAGCAAAAAAAAATGGAAGTTGTAAATTTTCAAATAACGCCCATCTAGCATAAAATATTCAATCATAGCCTTCAAGATTTTGGCCCAGAATTCATCAATATTGGTTATGTCCACATAGTCACCATTTCCTTTGGTCATGAGGGCTTTCTCCTCATTAGTTTTAGGGAAAATAGTAAAAGCTTCAGTGCCAAGCCTATGATTACCTCTATGAAAATGGTTCCCTCCAAAGGTAAACCAGTAATATCAGCTAAACTAGAAATAGTAAGAGTGAAAGACTTACCCCAAAGATGAACTTTACCATTAGCCCAGCCATCCACAAACAAAGAAGTGATCTATTTGTCATGTTCGTGAAGCTTCTTCATGAACTGCATTACCCCCCCTTTCTTTAGCTTCTTCCAAACTTTTCTTTCCGTGAAGCTTCTTCATGTACTGTTAATCATATCACCAGATTCTCTTTGTGTTGTAGTATAACACTGACTTGAACATTTATTTGTAAAATATTCTACACAACGCCAAATCATTTTATTGACACCTTCTCGATGAAGCAAAAATGTGTAACCATTTAAAGTGAGTAATTTCTTTTTTTTTTTACTTGTTAAAAATTGAAGAGGCATTGTATATATTAAAAATTATGAAGAATTTCTTGATTCCCTAAAAGTATATTTATTTTTGTATACTTTTATAGAA